>CAJQUW010006357.1:0-100822 GCA_907163375.1 Prostheceraeus crozeri | reverse complement strand
ATGCCTTTTAAAAAATTCTTGGGGGTGATCTACCACTTCCATTGAGTAAGAAGCAAAATTGGAAAGAGCGACTATTCCACCTCTTCCGTTCCAAAATGACTAAACTTAATTTTCGCAACTAATCGCGCCATGATAATGCTATCAGAGAATGTATTCATTAACTCTAGAAATAGAGTGCTAGCATCATCGACCACTGCTTCGATGTCGGTCTCATCTATATGAAATTTTATCACATAATCTTGAACAGCTCCTTTTAAACTTTGCCTATGAAAACGTAATGTTCCTCAGTCGTTTGAGAAAGACATGATCGCCCTTTTATCTAACCCATCCATTGCTATGAAAACAACAACTCTTCTCATAGTAACATTTAGTGAATAATGGTAACAAGCATGCATTATAAATCAATGGTTTGAAAGAGATAAAATAGATACAGCTGATAACTATCATACAGCGAGCAATGATAACCATACAGGACTTTGGCAGTGTTGAGTAAGGAGGAAAGAAGCATTGGTTATGAACGTAGCTACTACAACGAACAGACAAAATAGGAACACACAAATCCTTAAAACGTTTCGTGACTTCATGATAATGTTGATTCACTCTACTATCCCAAGACGGGAGCAAAATATCATCAATGATTAGATTGGGAAATACTTTCCTCTCCTTACCAGGATTATTACAAAAGATGCGTATAACATTGAAAGCAGCTAACCATCGTTTAAAGTCAATAAGAAGAGCACTTTCACAAGAAAAGCCATAGTCTTGCAAATATTTCAGATTAAGTCCATGAATGTGTTTTCTCGCCCATTGATCAACATCGGGATCGCAGTTGGCATGTTGATGATAGACACTAACAATCTGATTATGTCCAATTGTTTCATAGCAATAGCACTGAGCTCCTGTACAGGTTCACCCTCACAATCCATAAAAATGATGATAGAAGCCTAAAACGGAAATTTACACATCTAAGGAAACGTTCTATAACATATTACAAAATGAAGAATTACATCGATGCTTTTCACGACAAAATACACAAATGATATGATGGCAACGAAGAAGTAAAATGTATCTAATAAGACCACGTCTACGACACTCAAAGCACATAAGCGAATTGTCATAGGGTAGAGTTAGAAAGGACTAGTAATTCTCCTTCTTTGATTTGCGTTTTGAGGCAGCATTCTTCTCCGACTTGCGCTTCGTACCACTGCTGTTAAGGATTTGATCAATTATGTCGTCCACGTTGGTGGTTTCGGAATATATAGGATGGATTCCATATGCATGGAGAGAGAGGCTATTTTATTATCCTTGTGTCGACCATAATATAGCCCATTCACTTTGAAAAGGATATCCCAAGTACCTTCTCCGAGCTCATCACATCTGATGGGTATTGAATGATCTCCATCCTTCTTATAGTAAGTACACCAATGTGATACCGGTAGGCAAATGTGATTACCATCCCAAATCTTTCTATAGGGAGTATCCTTGTCATCTCTCGCCTTCCACTCTTGAGCAAGAGGAGTAGGAATGTCCATATTTAATGTCACGTACTCCTCAATAATATCAAGTTGGTGGCGAATGTACGGACTCACGGGGATCAGTATGTAGTCCCCATACTGATTGTGCATTATCTTGACATCCGTGGAAGGGAGCATGCCCGTTTGGAGTACTACGCTATGATCATCATAACGCAAGGCTTGTTTAAATTTACGCTGTAGCGGTGTAGGATTATGTACCTTGGTTGTTTCTTCCACTGGCCTCAGTTGTAGATGATCTGACCGTAGCGAACCTTGTAACGTTTGACCGCCATTTTGTCCTACTAGTGCAGCAGATGGAGTAGATGCCTGAAATGAAAAAGATTGTATTAAGTTTACGTTCAAGGGAGGAGAGGGAGGGAAGTAGCGACTTACCATTTTAGTTGGATAATAGAACAGGGAACTAGGGAGAGAGAAAATGTGCGTCCGTCACTCGTGTGATTCAACGATGGAATGATTCTCACTGTGGAAGGCTCGCTATTTATAAAGAAATGCTTGATTCTCATTGGATGATGATCCTCATTGGACAATAACATCAAGCTGATTCCAAATCTGAAATCCGTTTTCCAATCCGATGCTTCGTTTTGAAGCTACAGCCCAAAACGTCCCAAATTCTAACTCTGTCGTTCTTCGCCAATGTCCCAAAATCTTAAATGGCGTCTCACATCTAAACGAAGACAGATAGGAACAAGCCGATTCTTTCACTGAATTTTTCTCACTCTTAGCTTTCAAACGAGCTATGGCACGACAAAATCCGTTCACTGGAAGCCAAAATCGAAGCAAGCTGTCCAGGGGGGGGACGTCAGCCGAAAATTTTTTCTCTCCGATTGACTTGAAACTCACCCTACCGATGCAGAATTTCACGCTGAATCCGAATCTGACCTCCGTTTTCTCATCCGATGCTTCGTTTTGACGCTACACACCAAAACGTCCCAAATTCTAACTCTGTCGTTTTTCGAAAAATGTTGAAAATTTTTTCTCACCGATTGACTTGAAACTCACCCTACCGATGCAGAATTTCACGCTGAATACGAATCCGACCTCCGTTTTCTCATCCGACCACTCCTTCCACTCGAAACAACCCATTTTACAACCCAACATTCAGCAGATTGCACGAAAAACATCACACACTATAGCCTCAAGACTAATCCTGGCGGTCGCCCACGTCAACCAGGCGGTCGGACCAACTCACCCGAGTCTCACACTCTGTCGTTGCAGAGGGGGGGGGGAGTCAGCGAACATGTTGTGAACGTGGACCCACCTGGCCGGCACACCACGACAGACCACAACCTCTGTCGTTCCAGAGGGGGGGGACTCAGACACGAAACACCACGGCGGCCGACCACGACACTCTGCCGTGCCAGAGGGGGGGACGTCAGCGACGGCGGCCATCTTGCGCTATCCAGAAGTGGAGTTTTACTTACTACTCCTGCTCCCATAAAAAATAGGGGAGTGTCGCGAACTTCTATCGTTAAATGTTCGTACGTATTATCAATCTGCTTTTGTCCAACTTTTATTGTTGAATGCTCCTATTATCAATTTGATATTGATGTCCGAGATCTGGATCAGTGTTCAACAGCTTTGTTTGTTCAATGTTCTCTCTCACACAATATACTGACGCCGAACAGAGCACTCGTTTTCTCTTACATCGAATCCGCAACAGGGCCTAAACTCGAATAACTTTTTTGGCAGACGTCCGATTTTAAATTCATCTCAGAGTTGCAAATGATTCAGGATATGAGTAGCATTTCGTCTCTATCAACCATATGTCCTATTAGCAGGGTCGTAACCTTGCATCTTGCTGGGTCCTAATATTCCTGACGAAAGTCAGTCTGAAAAGTATGTCTTATTAGATACAAGCTTACGAGCCTGCTAATGGGCTATTTTCAATTCTACGATAAATCAGTTATTGTGAAGTATATCGGACTCGGTCAGAAAGATCGACCGAGTCCGAAGCCCTGATCTGAGCAGCATGTGGCACATAGAACAACTAACTGATAGTGATGTGGCACGTAGTGTAGGTGATTCGACAAACTTTTTGTTCAGCAGCCGACGCTCTTAACAATTTTCAGAGAGAATCCAGCATCTCAAACACATTGCAAGTTCACTTTCAAGTAGCAACAAACAGGGAGAGGATATAAATCAAAAGAAAGGAGTTGAAATAGTTTTTGGTCAGTCGACGCGGACCGATTCGAATTTTTCTCGAATCGCAATTTCGAATCGAATCGAATCTCGAAGCTTCGCAGGTCCCTAAGTGCAGTGTCTTTTACATGTAAACTAGTGACTGAGAAATCTGATCGCTTTAAAATGACAATTCAGAAAACACCGCTGGCATTGATGAGAGGAGTAAGGCAGCTAGCTACTAACACTATGACAGCAAAGTTGCTTGCAACACTCATTCTTCTTCACTAATTTGATTGGCTGTCAAGAAGCGTATCTGAACTTTGTTTCTCATGACCCTTTGGCTGCTGTGCTTATTCTATATACCGAATTTCTCTGAATCTGAGTTAACTGGTATCGAGATAGCAATACAATCACTGCACTGGAACGTTGCAGGCGGTAATACAATGAGAGGCGAAGCCCGGGTTGCCTCACCCTGATTTGTGCGCAGTAGCTGAACTAATTTTGGCCACTCTCTCTCTGTCTCTGAAGAGTTTTCGGTCAAAGCCATAGAAATTGATGACAATAAAACCTCTAGAATGGAAGCAAAGCTTCATACAATGCACAATAGTGGCACAAAAATCGCACGCGTTTTCGCTTAGATGCGCTTGTCAATGGCTGAATCATACGGTTAGAATAAGTCACATGTGCAATTCTGAGCTTTTCATTGGCGGTTCATGCCCTAACTTAGTTCCCCCGACTCTGCCGCGACCTTGAGTCAATTTACATTCTAGTCAACTTCAGATAAGCAATCTATTTCTATGGTCAAAGCTGAATTATCCACAACTTTTGAGATGCTCAATTTTAAATTATAAGCATAACATACATTCTTGTCAGAGAAACTCAATGAAAAAATGATGCAAAACATCATGATTACAAAAGCCAAAGTATTATTGCCCATAATTCTGTTAAAATCCTCAACAATATTATTATGCTGTTAATCGAGATTATGAGTAAATTAAATGCGCGTGAAATGATAATCCGGAGTCAGAGCAGTTATCAGAAATATTTCTCAAATCTCGAATCGTATGGCTATGATGGAAACACGATACATGGACAGCTAGAAATCTATGGACTGATCGCAGGCATCCAGGCAATACCACTGGAGGCTTACTATACCAAAAATCAGGTAATCAAAAACAATTCTACTTTATCTAACTTTATCAAAATAGATGTAGAAAGAAAGTAAAAAAAATACCGCGCAGCTTTTTAGGTGATAGTATTCTAGCTGTCCATGCACGGTACAACAGAAAGATGAACATTGAATTCTGCCAAATAGCATAGTAAATGCCCAATAAACAGCTTCTCCAATCACCAGGTCATCGAAACCTACATCCCCTTCACTCTCATAATTTTTTTCATAATGTTATAAGGCAGGATCAGCTACCTGCTCATCATGGGTTCGCTTAGTCGAGAAATTAAGTTCTCCCAGGCGTCGCTTGAAGGATGTGCTTCAATATTGAACAGCATCACACTAACACAGATGGACTATGAATGTGTTCGAGAATATGTCAATAACTTTTATTTATTCTCAAAAAGTTATCCTGTCATTCACGAGAGCTTTTCAATGTAAGATCACATTTATCCGGTGATTAACATTAATTACAAACATTGTAGAACTATAGAAAATGTGGGATTGAGTCATTTCATGCTAAAAGCGAGTTAACTCGGCATTTGTGGAATTGTAGCACCACAGAATCCCGATTTAGCTCGGCATTCGTGAACAGTGGAAGAGAAGTGAAAATGCATTGGTTGGCCGCAAAATTTTCTGTTCAGGAAGAACGATGAAGATTGGCCGGTAATTTAGTGCGATGGCATATATTGAAACCTGAAGAGAAATATTCTAGCGATAGACTTAGTCATAGAGTAGGGACATATTTACCCATTACATATATATTACCCATTTACATATTTACCTAACATATTTACTCTATGGACTTAGTACTCTTCACTTGATTGGGAAACACTGAAAATCTCTCGGTACTTCTATTCTTCCCCTCCCACATTTTCCAGCTTTTCCAAATTCATCAAATTTCGTCAAACTTAAGTCACATTGGATTTAGAATAGACTTCATCTGTCACTGAGTGACAGTATAACACCACTGAGAAGTCTTACTTGAACCCTGGGGTGAAGGATTGGTCCCTTGGATACTCAGTCAGAATATAAGGTTCAGCTGTGATCATGAACTTCGTGGAATTGCTGTCTGAAGACAATGACGAGAGTAGTAATAAAACGGCGAACGCCCGACCGGCGCGCCCCCCCCTCTGGAACGACAGAGTGTCGTGGTCGGCCGCCGTGGTGCTTCGCGTCTGACGTCCCCCCCCTCTCGAACGCCAGAGTGTCGTGGTGGTCTTGGGTGACCGCCAGGATTTGTCTTGAGGCTATAGTGTGTGATGTTTTTCGTGCAATCTGCTGAATGTTGGGTTGTAAAATCGGCTGTTTCGAGTGGAAGGAGTGCTCGGATGTGAAAACGGAGGCCAGATTTGGATTCAGCGTGAAATTCTGCATCGGTATGGTGAATTTGAACGCAATCGGAGAGAAAAATTTTCGCTGACGTCCCCCCCCCTGCGCCAAACTTCCAATTTTGCTTCTAGTGACCGGATTTTGTCGTGCCATAGCTCGTTTGAAAGCTAAGAGTGAGACAAATTCACTGAAAGAATCGGCTTGTTCATATATGTCTTCGTTTAGATGTGAGACGCCATTTAAGATTTTGGGAGATTGTCGAAAAACGACAGAGTTAGAATTTTGGACGTTTTGGGCTGTAGCTTCAAAACGAAGCATCGGATTGGAAAACGGATTTCAGATTTGGAATCAGCGTGAAATTCTGCATCTGTATGGTGAGTTTCAAGTCAATCGGAGAGAAACAATTTTCAACATTTTTCGAAAAAACGACAGAGTTAGAATTTGGGACGTTTTGGTCTGTAGCGCCCAAACGAAGCATCGGATGGGAAAACGGATTTCAGATTTGGAATCAGCGTGAAATTCTGCATCGGTATGGTGAATTTGAACGCAATCGGAGAGAAAAAATTTTCGCTGACGTCCCCACCCCTCGGCACCAACCTTCCAACTTTGCTTCTAGTGGACGGATTTTGTCGCGCCATAGCTCGTTTGAAAGCTAAGAGTGAGACAAATTCACTGAAACAAACGGCTTGTTCATATCTGTCTTCGTTTAGATGTGAGACGCCATTTAAGATTTTGGGAGATTGTCGAAAAACGACAGAGTTAGAATTTCACGAGAAACAGCTCCAGTGGGCGAATGAAGGCTCGGATTGGTAAACGGAGGCCAGATTTGGAATCAGCTTGATGTTATTGTCCAATGAGGATCGTCATCCAATGAGAATCAAGCATTTCTATATAAATAGCGAGCCTTCCACAGTGAGAATCATTCTATCATTGAATCACACGAGTGACGGACGCACATTTTCTCTCTCTCTCTATTCTATTATCCAACTAAAATGGTAAGTCGCTACTTTCCTCCCTCTCCTCCCTTGAACGTAAACTTAATACAATCTTTTTCATTTTCAGGCATCTATTCCATCTGCTGCACTAGTAGGACAAAATGGCGGTCAAACGTTACAAGGTTTGCTACGATCAGATCATCTACAACTGAGGCCAGTGGAAGAAACAACCAAGGTACATAATCCTACACCGCTACAGCGTAAATTTAAACAAGTCTTAGGTTATGACGATCATGGCGTAGTACTCCAAACGGGAATGCTCCCTTCCACGGATGTCAAGATAATGCACAATCAGTATGGGGACTACATACTGATCCCCGTGAGTCCGTACATTCGCCGCCAACTTGATATTATTGAGGAGTATGTGACATTAAATATGGACATTCCTACTACTCTTGCTCAAGAGTGGAAGGCGAGAGATGACAAGGATACTCCCTATAGAAAGATTTGGGATGGTAATCACATTTGCCTACCGGTATCACATTGGTGTACTTACTATAAGAAGGAGGGAGATCATTCAATACCCATCAGATGTGATGAGCTCGGAGAAGGTACTTGGGATATCCTTTTCAAAGTGAATGGGCTATATTATGGTCGGCACAAGGATAATAAAATAGCCTCTCTCTCCATGCATATGGAATCCATCCTATATATTCCAAAACAACCCAATGTGGACGACATAATTGATCAAATCCTTAACAGCAGTGGTACGAAGCGCAAGTCGGAGAAGAATGCTGCCTCAAAACGCAAATCAAAGAAGGAGAATTACTAGTCCTTTCCTAACTCTACCCTATGACAATTCGCTTATGTGCTTTGAGTGTCGTAGACGTGGTCTTATTAGATACATTTTACTTCTTCGTTGCCATCATATCATTTGTGTATTTTGTCGTGAAAAGCATCGATGTAATTCTTCATTTGTAATATGTTATAGAACGTTTCCTTAGATGTGTAACTTCCGTTTTAGGCTTCTATTATCATTTTTATGGATTGTGAGGGTGAACCTGTACAGGAGCTCAGTGCTATTGCTATGAACAATTGGACATATCAGATTGTTAGTGTCTATCATCAACATGCCAACTGCGATCCAAATGTTGATCAATGGGCGAGAAAACACATTCATGGACTTAATCTGAAATATTTGCAAGACTATGGCTTTTCTTGTGAGAGTGCTCTTCTTATTGACTTTAAACGATGGTTAGCTGCTTTCAATGTTATTCGCATCTTTTGTAATAATCCTGGTAAGGAGAGGAAAGTGTTTCCCAATCTAATCATTGATGATATTTTGCTCCCGCCTTGGGATAGTAGAGTGAATCAACACTACCATGAAGTCACGAAACGTTTTAAGGATTTGTCTGTTCCTATTTTGTCTGTTCGTTGTAGTAGCTACGTTCATAACCAATGCTTCTTTCTTCCTTACCTCAACACTGCCAAAGTCCTGTATGGTTATCATTGCTCGCTGTATGATAGTTACCAGCTGTATCTATTTTATCTCTTTCAAACCATTGATTTATAATGCATGCTTGTTACCGTTATTCAATAAATGTTACTATGAGAAGAGTTGTTGTTTTCATGCAATGGATGGGTTAGATAAAGGGCGATCATGTCTTTCTCAAACGACTGCGGAACATTACATTTTCATAGGCAAAGTTTAAAAGGAGCTGTTCAAGATTATGTGATAAAATTTCATAAAGATGAGACCGACATCGAAGCAGTGGTCGATGATGCTAGCACTCTATTTCTAGAGTTAATGAATACATTCTCTGATAGCATTATCATGGCGCGATTAGTTGCGAAAATTAAGTTTAGTCATTTTGGAAAGGAAGAGGTGGAAAGTCGCTCTTTCCATTTTGCTTCTTATTCAATGGAAGTGGTAGATCACCCCGAAGAATTTTTTAAAAGATATATGATAAAAATTGCTGAACGTCTTAACGCATTTAACCATCATGGTAGCAGTCTAGTGATTGAAGCGATTTCAGATATTCACATTCAACTTTCCATAAAGAAAAATTGAAAATGCAGTGGTACTTGATTGTAGCACAACTGGTTTTCGAGCTATGTCTGCTCACTCTCGAAGTATATTCCTCTGTACATGCGTCTATTATTTAGAAAAGGCTAGCAAATTCATATCTTCAAAAAGACTTGCTATAGACGTCAGTAACGGTGAAACTATGTGTTGCGATGTATGTAAGCGAAAGGATGGAAATGAAAAGCGCATCTTCAAGAGATGTAAGCATGCTTTTTGTCAACGCTGTTTCATACGTAATTGCATTCAACTTTGCAAATGTAACCACTGTGATATTGCTCATTTCGAGTGTCACTTATTCCGCAATAGTTAGTATCTATGCAAATGTGGTAAAGATAGGTTTTAGCAAAGACTAACACGGAAAATGGCGAAACGTAAAATGACGAAACGTAAAAGTCAAAAGTTTTCTTCAGCCATTCAAGCTCTCCGACGAATGAAAGCAAATCAGCGATACAATGCTATACGACATGCTAACGATAGATTCATTCGTGAAATTATTTCTCATGTGAGGAAGTTGAGGACGAAGAAATTAGCACCAAAACAACGAAAGTTACTTAAGCGATATGCCACAAAATTGCGTTTCATCTCCAATCCTAAAGTCACCCTTCAAAGAAAGAGGAAAACTCTAACACAAAAGGGTGGTTTCCTTTCAGCAATACTTCCAATGTTAGCTCCTGTCGTGGGTAACCTATTGGGTAATATCTTTGGCTCTAAGCGTTAATTATGCAAATGTTGAATCTCGAAGTATTAAAATGGATTTCAGACTTCAATGCGATAAAGTTCTGACTGTATCAGGTCCATCTCATGCAGGTAAAACTGTTTTCAAGCTGAATTTATTGGATAAAAGAAGGGAGTTGTTTAAGGAACCTATCAATCGAGTGATTTGGTGTTATGGTATTTATCAACCGTCGCTGTTTCAGGAATTGCAAAGTCGCAACTTTATTCGACATGAAGGAATTATTCCAGTGGATATACTTCAGTCTAATGATGTTGTTGTATTGGATGATTTATTAAAAGAAAGTAAGAATTCAAAAGATGTTACAGATATGTTCACTCGCGCAGCACATCATAAAAGGTGCTTTATCATCTATATCACACAAAATTTGTTTCCTGATGGAAAAGAAGCTCGTACACGAAACCTGAATACACACTATTATGCTATTTTCAAGAATCCGCGAGATAAAAGTCAATTTGAAATTTTAGCGCGACAAGTTGCACCCAGAGGATCAAAAGCCTTAATTGAAATTTTTCAAGCAGCTACTGAAAAACCATACGGTTACTTATTCATTGACTTTACGCAGGAGTGTCCGGAAGAATTTAGATTTCGAAGTGATATTTTGAAAACTCCCATGATTATCTACAAACTATGAGTTCTTATTCTCGCATGATTGTTATTCCTCAGGATGAATATGTACAATTGACTGCCATGCAGCAAGTAAAGCAACCTCTTGCAAATCAAATGTATAGGAAAGAAATAGATTATCAGCAAAATGTTCACATCAAAGATCCACATCGTGCTGTATTATTACAATCGGAAACTGTTGAGCAATTGAAAAACGTGAAGAATAAGATGCGTGACTCTGTATCGACTGCTACACCTTTCGCATCTCGCGCACATGCCATATCTCTTTTCAACAGTATTGAGCCCCATCTCAATGTAAATGATAGAGGAGAAATCATTACAGATGAAAACAAAGTGATTGATGCTTCACGTTATGAAGACTTGATTCAGTATGCGACACGTAGAAAGCGCCGTCAGGGCTATGTTCCACCTGGTTGGTCATACTTTCTTAAACTATTGAAAAAGCATAATGTGCCAAAATTTGCTTTGAATAATGAGACATTGAAAGAACTTGATTCAACAGTGGCTACTGCTCCAATGCTTCAGACGATGAAAACGCCAACAAATTGGTTTAAGACGTCACCTGCTACATCCCCTCCCACACTCACTAAGCAAATAAGAGGAAGAACTCGACGTAGATCTACACCACCACTAAAACTAGTAAAAGGAAAACGTAAAACAGCTCCTCCCAAGAAATACATGTTCTCAGACTATTAATATGAAGCAGATGTGTTGCTTACCATGTAATGAGCCACCAGAGGTGAATGTCGTTGTCACTTGCACTTGCTGCGCTAGCTCTCACAATGAAACCCCTAAGCAATGTGAACACGATCGCAAAACCGCTAAAGCTAAATGCTGCAGTTGTTGTAAATGTAGAAAGGCAAGAAAGCAAAAAGATGAGAAGGAGGAAAAAGAGTCAGTCGTCATCGACTGAGCGTTTGAAGTCAATCTATTATGATGTAAAACATCCGGCAGGATTTGCATCTATCAAGAAATTATCAAAAGCGAGTGGTCTTCCACAATCACAAGTGAAACGATGGTTAAAGGGTCAGGCTACCTATACACTCCACAAACAAGCGAAAAAGAAGTACCGCACCCGCCATTATATTGTTCATGACATCGATGAACAGTGGCAAGCATATTTGTGTGATGTCGCCTCCATTTCAAAACATAACTCGGGCAATAATTTTATTTTAACCGTCATTGATATTTTCTCGCGTTATGCGTGGGCTCAACCTTTAAAAACTAAAGAAGGGAAAGGAGTAGCAAAAGCATTCCAAACAATTTTTCGAGAAGGTCGGATTCCAAAAAGAATTCAGAGTGATCAAGGAAAAGAGTTTGAAAATCAGCATGTGAGAAGATTATTTGAGAGGCATGACATTGAGTTGTTTAGCGTAAAGAGTGCTTATAAAGCTGCACTCGTTGAACGTTTTAATCGCACATTAAAAATCGCTTGTGGCGATATTTTACTGCCAACTTGACACAAAATTGGACAAAGGTTCTACAAGATACACTCCATGCCTACAATCACTCTATCCATCGTTCTATTGGACTCAGACCAGTAGATGTAAATGCTGACAATGTAGATAAAGTGCGCGAATCATTCCAACGTAAACGCACTCATGTGAAAAGTGATGTGAAAATTGGTGATAAAGTTCGTATCTCAAAAGTGAAAAGTGTTTTTGCTAAAGGGTACCTTCCGAATTGGACAGAGGAGGTATTTACAGTATCAAGAATTAATCAAAAAGACTCTCCGACCACCTACAAGTTGAAAGATTGCGATAATGAAGAAATTGAGGGTAGCTTTTACCGCGATGAGATTGAGGTAGTCACTGAAAGTGAAACATATTTGGTAGAGAAAATCATTCGATGTAAAAAACGGCAAGGTGAAGAATGGTGTCTTGTTAAATGGACTGGTTATCCTTCAAGTATGAACTCTTGGATGCGTCGTGCCGACATCTTTCATCTAAGTGATCGACAGTGATTCATGCAAAGTTGTAACTAACAATGTTTAGGGTTTGAGCTATGAATCCAACTGCCTCATTTTATTCACGACCCTCCTATGTAAGTGGTGGAGGACAAATTTACATCGGCGCTCGCCGCCAACGTGGAGGTAGCATACTTGGTGCACTGAAATCTGTTGTAGCACCTCTCATATCCAATGTCGGTAGATCTTTAAAACGAAATGTTTTAAGTAATGCCGTTGGCTTTGCTGGTGATGTTGCTAGTGATCTTTCCAGAGGTAGACGTTTTAAGAGCAGTTTGTTGAATCGTGGGAAGGAACGCGGTTTAGAAACATTGAAGCAGACCTTTGCTGATGTTACTTAAGGAAAGAAATCACTTAAACGAATGAAAAAAGGAAGGAGGAAACATCGCGGAGCTGGTAAGGTGCGATCTTCAGTCAAAAGGCATTCACGCAAACGTCGCAGAGGCTCTAATCATTCATCAGGCGCTAAACGACGACGCTGCTATAACTTCTAATCATGGAGTGTAAAACTTCCGGTTTTTGTTTGTTTGATCAACAAGCCATACAGACAGATATTCTTAGTTCAAGTATTGTAGATTATCATCCTCGAACAGCTGAGAATGCTGGCCCCATTGAATTTGTTATTCCTGGTGGTAGTGATGACTACATAGATTTGAGTTATGCGATGGTTGATTTGAGGTTTAGAATTCAGCAAGCAGATGGAACTGCTATTGACGATACACATAAAGTTGGACTGAACAATTTACCATTGACTACATTACTTCGCGATGTTTCTCTAACGATTGGAGAGCAGCAGGTGGAAGGTGGTCAAAGCGATTATCCCTATAAATCATATTTCAATCATGTATCACAGTTTCATCCAGCAGCACAAAAAAGTCATATGGAAGCCATGGGATGGTACAGAGATGAAGCAGGAAAATTTGATGTTGAAACAAACAGTGGCTTTGTAAAGCGATCTGCTATGATTAAAGATAGTAGAGTATGTCAGCTATATGGTCCGCTGAATTTAGACTTCTTTAGACAGTCAAAGTTTTTACTCTGTAATACCAGCATGCGACTCAAGCTGACATTGAATAAGCCTGAATTTGCGCTGAATGCATTTGCTAAAGCTGACAATTTTAGAATTCATGTGGAAGATATTGCACTTTACATTTGTCGAGTAGTACCGAATCCAAGTGTCATTAGAGGACATGCTGAAGGTCTTAACCGCAAAAAAAATGCCATTTATCCCGTTCAGCATACAAAGCTTCTCACCTTTACAATTCCAAAAGATCAAAAGAGTTTCATGAAAGATGGCCTCTTTCCATCGGAAGCACCGAAGCTCCTCATGGTGGCAATGGTTGAAAATGATGCATTTAATGGTAATATAAAGAAGAATCCTTTCAATTTTAAACACAATCAGTTAAGTGAAATTGCTTTACGTGTAAATGGTGTGAGTCATCCTGGTCCACCCTACAAACCAGATTTTGCTGCGGATCAATTTATGCGCAGTTATGTTGATTTTATGGATGTCTTTGGCTTTTACAATACGGATGACACCAACGGACTGACTATGAAAGAGTTTAAGAGTGGATATACTATTTATGCATTTGATTTGACTGCTGACAGCGATATTAGTGCCCCCTATCGTCAAGCGAACGTGCCTCATAATATTCGTTTGGATTTGACGTTCAAAAGAACACTACCTGAGACGATCAATGTATTAATTTATGCAGTCTTCGATTCAAATATTGAAATTACAAAGTATCGTGACGTGATTCTTCAGTATAATCGTTAATGAGTTGGTTGACTGCTGACGATATTAAGACTAAAGTGCAGCGTAATGCAGACGAAGCGACGTTGAAAGCTTTCGATAATGTCTATTCACTCGATACCTTACCACCTGCAGTAAATCACTATCCTATCTTTATTGTGCTAAACACTCATTCGCAGAATTTAGGCGGTGAGTATTGGAAAGCGATCTTTATTGGAGAAGACCGACGTGGTGAATTATTTGACTCTCTTGCTCAACCTCCAAATATACCAACACAGCAGTGGTTGAGAAAACATACGCGTCAGTATCAGCGAAATGAACGCATACTACAACATCCACTTTCATCAACGTGTGGTGCTTTTGTACTGTACTTCATCTTAAAATGTTTACATGTATCTCGATTTGTATCTGTTATTCAAAACTTTTCATGTAATCCATCCTCTAATGAAAAAATGATTTGTAAGTTCTATCATGATTTGAAATAAAAACATCATGTTGGAAAAATTGTTTTTTATTTTACAATCCGCTGGGTGCGTACATACTCAATGAGATAGTCTAGGATCACATTTGCTTGTACATGAGATTTTAGTCCAGTAATGATCACTTTACTATTATGAAAGATTGCCACATGCACAGGTAACCAACAACTAATGAGAGCTGCAGGAAAAGTTCGGGTTCATAACACAAATTGTAACTGCTGGTACGAATCTTCAAAAATGATACACTTTCACTCAATTGAGTAGAGATCACCATATTGTCCACAGTCAGATTCGACATCACACACCTCTCCCTCTCCCATATCCGACGTAGTAGTCTTTGTAGCTCTAAGCGCATTGACTGCGCCGATGAATGAGAAAGGGCGCCGAGAATCTGTACAGTCCCATTTGGGAAGAGTTGAAGATTCCGTGAATTGTTCATCTTCACCACTAACATTTGAGGTCGGCCCGGGTAATACTTGCTGTTTGGAAGCTGTTGGTGTAATGTTGTGAGATCGATTTTGGTGTAGAGTCTGAAGCGACGGAGAATGTTGACGATGGTGTAGCGATGGCGCTTCATGATGAAAGAATGAGTAAATTGAGCGATGTACCTTCCTTTTATACTTTTCCCAACTACCTTGATGAAATGTGAAGTTAGTATGAAGTTTGGAATGATAGAGTTGAATTCGCCGATTGTTGACGCGCAACCAGATGCGATTTCCAATACGTGAATGTCTTTTCATATAGAAGTATTTCAAATCCTTCATGATATGATGTAGAGATTGAAAATGACGATAAGATAAAGCAAACTCTCTTCTCACATTTCCAGTTGAATCTTTGAAATAGACGTTTCGATCATGATCCGTTTCAATACGTTGTAGGGAATCTAATTTCCAACTCATGGTGCGTGGTAGTCATATCTGATTAAGATTTGCATAGTAGGGCGATGAACTCACGACGAATAAATGTCATGATGGAGCGATGTATGTATCTTCTATACTTCTCCCAATTGTATTTGCGAAATGAGAAACAGTTTGCGGAATGAGAATGGCAGATTTGAATTTCATTTCTGTAATGTTGAAGCCAAACTTGATCACCCAAGGAGATGAATCTTAATGTTTCAAAATATTCCAAATCCCTCATGATATCATTGAGGTTGACAAATTGTCGCCATGTTAATGTAATACCTCTTGATGTATGACCATGAGAATTTTTGAAATGTACGTTTCCATCACGATCAACTCTGATATATTGTAGAGAGTCCAAAATCCAAGTCTTCATGATTTTATGCAAAGTCGCAGATCAGCAATATAAAAATGTCGTTTTATCATATTTTGCTTTGCAATGCGGCCGCAAATAGATTTGCTAGTAATCGAGCCGCACTCTTTTCTACTCCCATTGATCATACACAACAGCTAAATGGAAATTGGGAAGTGGGTGTCACTCAACTTGTTTATAGCAACTGTGTCTATACTTTTGATCATGAGGTGATGACTATTATTAGGAGACGTACAGCTGCTTACCAATGTGAAAAGGGCTGCCGAGTATACATTCCACAGTGGCCAAAGAAAGATCTCTTATCATGTAAAAAGTTTATTTATGATTTCCTGAATAAAGCGTGTAAACATATTGTCCAATTTACTCCGCACAATGATGATCATACTTATGTACATCATGTAGTTGAGAAAGATTGGATTGTTGGTTTAAGTCCAAGTTTAAGAAATGATTTAGGTTACCTCGCTAGCGCCTTAACAAGCTATGATAATTATAACGTTAATTACCACATAAGTGGTTATAAACAGTTAATATATCGAGAGGAAGCTTATTATGTAGATCTTATTCCAAGAAATGAGAAGACGTTGGTGAAGAAGATTGTGATTAAGCCAAGAAAGACAAACATGACTCCTGAAACATTATTGAAGAAATTTAATTATCTCCTTCGAGTTGATGGTAAACAAGTGGCAACATTGACTTATATCAAATCATCTAATCATATTGCAATAAGTAAATTAAACGATGATAATCTAGTATTAGTTTGTTCAAAAGATTTTCATCAGTTCTTACGACATCATTCTGCAGCTGTTCATAGAAAATTTGATATGCAACATTTAGCATGTGAAAGGTCAAATCAATTTGATACAGAATGGAGCGTATCTTTATACAGAAAGTGTGTAGAGCCTTTAGGTGGTATCTTACATGAAACAAGAGTGTTGATGCCTCGCATTATTACTTCAGTTAAATGGGTTGTAGATTATTTAAATGAAGTGATTAATGAGCAACATATTTCATTTTCTGAAAAAGAAGGTACTTTGTCTCTCACTATAAGTGGAAAAGGTATTGAACTAATTATGGATAAAACTCTAATGGACATTTTGGGTTTTGATCAAAATATCTTTAAAAGTGGTACTGTAACCAAAGCTAGCGCAGACATGTCGCTATCGCGTCGTATTAACTATTTTCAGATATATTCCAATATTGGTGAAGATGTACGTGTGGGAGATGTTGAAGCTCCATTGCTAGCAATGATACCATACCAGCCAAAAAGCTGCAGTATTTTATCTGAGCATACTTTCAAGAAAGTGCATTATACAAAGCTGAAATCAAACTACATCCCACAAATTGATATTGCAATTTATGACGATGCTGGTGCGTTGATTCCTTTTCATAAAGATGCTGTGACAAGTATCACACTCCATTTCCGAATGAAGAGTTAATGCAAAAGTATGCTAATATATTTTTCCAATGTGAATAATATGGAAAGTGAAAATAAGGACTCGTTTATAATCTACTTACCCAGTAATGCTTCTATGAATAAATTTCCCAAAAATAAACCATCAGACTATCGAGTAGAATTAAATCGTCCACTACATTTAGAAGGTGAATGGGAGGTTGGCGTTTCTAGTATTTGCTATGATAGCAATATTCAGAATGTGAATGATTTGGAAGAAATGATATTGACTCCTCGCACCCATGATAGAATAACGATGAATAATGCATTCCAGTTCCCATACAATTTAACATCAGATGGAAAGTGGAACTATGAATGGATTCAGATAAAATCAGATTATTATGAACCATTTGGGAATGAGAAAATTATTAAGGCGTTCAATAGTGGTAATACTTCCATCATGAAGAATAAAAATCAGAAAGCTTATGAGTTTACTATCTATCATTGGAGTGGGAGACAGTTCCTTCGCTTTCATTCTTTTACTAAAGGTCTTACACTGAGGTTGGATAATGAATTCTATCCACATCTCGGTTTTGGTCATGGACTACATCTAACGTCAATTGCTACTGCAAATGTTAAAAAAGTTTATTCAAATCGAATCAACAAATTTCATTATAGATTTAAAATATTTGATGAAGATGTTGTAGAATGCGAAGAACGCATCATTTTGAAAAAGCGTGGTGTTCAACCTTTATCACTTATTGAGTTAGTAAAACGATGGAATGAGACTGTGGGTAAGAAGTATGGAGAGAAAATTATGGCGGACAAAAATAAGTTGGTTATTCAGAAATATAATGACAAACTTACAGTTTATTTCTCTCCAACCTTGCGTCATTTTGTAAGACATTATACACCTATTATTGGAAGCGGTGTGGTGTATGCTTCTCATGAATATCACACTAAAGCTGATTCAGTTAATGATGAATGGTGGGTGGACATCTATGGTGATCGCATCAAGAAAATTTACCAGTCTTATGAAGAATCTAAAGTTGCTATCAATATAATGCCGCGTCTATATCATACAGTTGAAAGCTTCATTCATGTAGTAAATCCTTATATACAACAGAAGTTGAAGCATGTGATGAAAAGTAAATATGATGTAAAGACACACCACATTTCGTTTTCAATTGAAAAACAACGCGTTGTTCTGAAACTGGGTGATGACATTCAATGTCAATTGAGTAAAAATTTGAAAAAACTCTTTGGTTTTTCAATGCTACAAACTGTGTTTACTGCTGCGCATACGATTGGTATAGAAACACCAATGACACTTGATAAACATGAACAGCACCTTTACATTCAAAGTGATTTGATTTTACCTATTTCTGTTGGCGAGAAAAAAGAATACATTTTACGTGATTTCATTCATGATAAAGACGCTTCATATGGAATAGTCGAGAAGATGTTTGAATCTATTTTCTATCATCCCGTCGTCAAACAAACTATACCCTCTATTACTATATAAATTACCAATGGTTTACAAGAGTGCATCCAAGTGAAAGATACTAAATCCCTCGTAACTTTAGTGTTTCGGAAAACAAAGTGAAGTCATTGTGATATGTTTATTGAAATAAAAATATGTATATGAAAAAGTCTTTTCACACATATAGGGGAATGGGCTGACTGTTGGCATATATTCACAAGGAAGAAACGATCTCATGCGATACATAAAACAGCAATGTTTATCTACAGAAGTCAACATAAAAATACTAAGTTAAGGATGATTATGCTAAGACGTCTCCTGAATGTGGTAGTGTGAGTTTAATTCTTTTGGGTGGTGGTATGTTTGTGTCAGGATGTCCATGTGGAAGAGATGTGTTATGTCCTATCCAAGACCTCTTATCCTCCCATGCTGAAAGCGCCCGTTTCCTAAAAGTATGAGTTTTGATCTCATGCGACTTTGATTTTAAGATTTTATATATTGACAAACGTTATATTTTTATTTCCATAGGCTTTCCTGAAATTTTCATGTTTCATGTTAGAGACCAATGATCTTGATATGCCTTTAGCGCGCTTAATACTATCGTCGCTATCCCTTAATTTCATACTGTACATTTTTGGTCGGAGGAGAATCATTTCATCTATTTCCTTCCCTGCTGTCTCATCCTTAAAGCAGCCAAGTTTTGCCTTATTTTTGATGGAGTAGAGTGGGTGATCAGTAGGATAATTTGATGTATCAAAATATCTTTCTAAAGATTTTCCTACTTAATTGAAATTTAAATCTTTTTGAGTGGTAATACCTAAGAAGAAACTATCTGTATCGCCATCCAACAAACGAACCTCTTTTACGAGAGGACATGGTTTTAGTATTTTATAAAAGAGTTGGTGCATTTCAAGCTTAGAGTAATCTAGTACAGCTTGGCCAATATAGATGGGCTTGCACAACTCAACTTTAGATTTTATCATTTTAACACCTATAAGGTCCTCATCGATAATATCTCTATCGATGAATAGAGGTGATGAGACCAATTTCTTAAATTTTGTAACATCATTGACTAGTTTATAGTTTACACGTTTTCTAACATCCTCCATCGTCTTACCAAATAGACTATTATTCTTATACTTATAAAAATCTTTTTCAAAATTATTTTGGGCGAGTGCACGTTTCTGGCTGTTGCTATCAATATATGGTTTGAGGAAGGCTTTCTGTCTAAATTTAATAATGCGGTGAACTCTTTTTAAAATCATGCCCATTTCTAAATAAAATTTTAAGATGCTAAAGTGGACTAGATAGTTTTCTTTATCATATTGAGTGAGCAAAAGTTTGCGGCAAGGCTTATACTTGGGTTGTCCACATGATTCTAAATCTTTATGAAATTGTTTCATAAAGTCGGAAAACATATCTTTACTCACTTCACCTGATTCGGGTGCGAGTGGAAAATCTACGGTTTTATGTTTAATATTATTTGGATAGATTAGATCTATCTCAAAATAATATCCCCAATCACCTTCATCTGGAATTGCTAGTATGTTAGAAGGGTTGGAGAGATGCTGAATGTCACTATCATCTAACCAGCTAAACTCAGAGTGAAGTAGCGGTTTGGATAATGAACTACCATACAAATTATTTTGGTCATAATACTTAAGATGGGTATGATCATTACCTACTGTTTCAGATTTTAACCTATGTTTATTTACAAATGTGAGACCACCGCGAATTCCTCGCTCAAATAAATTATACATCTTTGGATCTTCTAAGAGATGAATGGTCTCACCAGTCATTTTAAAAGCAGACTTAAATGACATGGCTGGTAGACTGACAAAGTGGACGGGATCTAACTTATTTTCTTCTAATGCCACTCGTCGAAACTCTTGGAAAACGTCAGCCAGCAAAAATACATCTAACTTAAGGTAGGCAATCATATATTCGCCAAATGTATGGCAGTCAAATTTTATCCATGCATCTTGTGCATGATCATAATCTTCGGTCTTACATTCTGCGCCGGTCAAATCATTTTTAAATTTATCCATGGGCGGAAGAGAAGTCTCGCCGAGTTTACTAATCGCATCAAAATATGCATATGGAAAGACTCCTTTCCGTGTGATGACTTCATCGGTTAGATTTGGATTTTGTTTCTTAAGATTTTGTGTTAGTGGAAGAGACTTTAGATTTTGTACGAGAGAGGCCAGTGATGCAGTCATAAATTGGTAGGAATCTAAAAATTTTATATCAAAATAGACCGTCTTATTTTCTTTAGTTTTATCGACAGGCACTTTTGCTGTCATGGCCATAAACTTCTCTCTCGTTTGTGCTATTACATCAAGCTTCCACTCTTTCATTTGACCTAAACCTCCTTTTATTATCATATGGCTGTCGTAGCCCTTGAAATTATGGAAAATGACGGGTAATGTACGCCGTTTCATCCTAAGTGAAAAATGGCATTTTGAACATAGTGCGTTTCTAAATTTACCAGTGATGTGATCATGGTCGCGCACTTTCTTAATCTTATCATCATCAAATGTTTTCCTACATTTGGGGCAAACGTTGCAACTATCAAATTTTGCTTGATCATCTGCTGTCATATGCAATGATCTGCGAGAGTTCACCATCATACTTTTGTTGAAATTTTACAGCCTGTTCGAGGAATTGTAGGAATTGGTAAATACAATCCTCACCTTGCCAGACGCGCATTTTATTTTGCCTACCCCTAAAGTGATCATGCCATACTTCATAGCAGGATATGGCTGCTGGCTTGTGGATGATATCATCGATATAGCATTCGATGTCAGCATAGATGACGCGAAGAGGACTTAGTTCATCGCCATTCTCTCTATATGAAAACTCCTTATCTTTGGGCATGCGTTCCATTTGCAGTTTACCTCGCTTACACCATTCGTAATGAGTTTCAAATTTAGTTTTTCTCCTAAAGTGGCGAATACATCTGTCGCAGTAATATAACTCTCTACTAGAGTTTTCTAAGTGGTGGTATAAGCGAGAGATTTTGGGAATACCGCAGTAGTGCCATTCCTCACTATCATCCTGTCTTACTAATAAAAGGTTGACAACGTGCTCGTAACAACTCGAACGCGAGTTGTAGCGGACACCCTTCAATCCCTTTTCCCAAACATGGAGAACTATTTTGATGTTGTTCAATTTTTCAAATTTTTCTATATCTTTAATTTTCATATCTTCACTATTGCAGTCATCAAACTTTAATTCATTCTCCCACTGTTGATACTTACTCTTGCGGTATCGGCTATTCTGTACATCATTATAGTGGAGAATGGAGAGGACGGCATACTTAAAACATTGCGATTCGCAATCTACAGAAATGACTGCTGTTTTATTTTTTAAACTTTTCGGAAGTTTAAAGGAGCCTCGTCCAGAGTAGTTCTCTAATAAAGTGATTTTAATTATGGCGGTCTCAATACCATCAAAAACGAGTCCACTATCACGCCCGTTAAATTTATCTATGTTTAATTTTAACCCTTGGATATGAAAATCTATCCAAGACTCGCAGTCTACAACTTCGGTTGCAGGAGAGGAGGGTATGTGAAACTCCAACCTCTACTATTTGACCAGTATGGTGGTCGATTTTTCAATATTTTATTTTGAGATAGATGAGCGCCTTCATTCTAAAATTGGCTAAATTGTTGAAGAGCGCACCAATCAAAGATGAATTTTGATGAAACCATTCTTCAAAGTCAGTAATGGTTTCTGAGGATTCCATCTGGTAGTTCCTCACTAAATTATTTATCGACACTTCAGAGAGTCGGATGGAGGAGGCGCTGTTAGTATAACTATCGTCACTGTGTGTATGTCGAAGTCTATGTGAAGATAGTTCAAAATGTAACTCAAAAGACTGAATGCATAAATCTCAAGAAAAGGAGACATCGTTAACAGAATCATCCCCACCTTCGGAGATTGATGCTGACTTAGGTCTACAAACACCTCGCTTGATGTGTCAGACGAGATCACGCTTCCTCGTGAAGATGTGCCCACAGTCAGCACATTCCCGATCGTTGCATTCCCGCGACAATGTTGACATGGACTCGCTCGAGATGGGACTGGTATCACCTGAAAGAGAAATCATTCTATCATCTCTGTTCAAGTCTCAGTGTATTGTTACAACCTACCTTGACTCAACAACTCTAAACTTTCCTCGAGAAGGGAGGGCGTTGGTGATGAAGTTGATGCCTGAAATTGAGGAAGATGCTATCAGCCACACGTTTGAGGGAGATGAGTGAAGAAATTTTCAACTTACCATTTGACCGAAATTATGTTTAAGCTTGATACTTCAACAAGATAGAGACTTCACTCAAATTTGGAATTCACGAGAGAGCAGTTCACTTATACGTCCCAAAGACAGAGTGAAATGACACGAATGTCACTTAACATATATACTTTCATATTCATCATTCATTGGCTGTTCATTCTCATTGGTTGCTTGTTGATACTTAAGAATTAGAAAACATTTCAAAGTCATTGTTCACAGTCAACATGACAAGTCCTCCGACAACACCAAACACAAAATTCTCTTCTCCATGCTCAACACCAAAGGCGCTCGTTGCACCAAACGCTCCAACGAAGGGGAAGGTAGAGAAGGTGTACCGACTGGACAATATCAGAAAGTTGTCATTACCAGCGGACGAGGAAGAGGAGAGTGTATGTGAGAAGGAGTGTCCCGACTTAACAGTTGTGAGGTGGAAGTATCTCCAGTACGATACTGACGATGTGATGGAGATCACCAGCACCAAATTCCTCCACCAATTATGGGAATGGTACACCCCTATCTCCCAGCCACGAACTATGGCGGAGTGGGAGTATATCGACAAAGTGAGGCTCGCAGTGGAAGAACGATTGAAACAAGTGAACTGTTTTTGTGATCTATGTGAAGCCAGACTCTGGGACGATATTGACGATGAAGACCTTTTGAAATACATGCCATAATAAATTTTTATTTCATATTATCTTTGCTTTCATACTGACTTACTTGAATGGGGCTTCAGTGGATGATTTAACCATGTATACTTTTTCATTTGGAAATAGTAGCACGCTTAGTCTAACTTGTAAATCTTATAACATTTCATATGGGCGAAGATGGTAGATGAAATAGTGTTAAATAAAATTAAGATGGCTTACACTTCTGATACAGGGATAGCAATCGACTGCGATCCATGTGTAAAGAGCTTGTTAGACTACGGATGGGCTTAAGTGGATGATTTAACCATGTATACTTTTTCATTTGGAAATAGTAGCACGCTTAGTCTAACTTGTAAATCTTATAACATTTCATATGGGCGATGATGGTAGTGAAATAGTGTTAAATAAAATTAAGATAGCTTACACTTCTGATACAGGGATAGCAATCGACTGCGATCCATGTGTAAAGAGCTTGTTAGACTACGGAAGAGAGAAGTGTGTTATGTTGCGTGTGAAGCGTCAGTGTCCTCCCATTTCATTCCATTCATCAATTCGTCTCATTGATAGAGACAGGTAGAACTCATGGTTCTCATAACGTATGCAATGGAAAGTTTTAGGCAACCTTCGACAGTTGGCTAAATGTCGCCCTGGCGCGAATGCATACTACGTTGAGACAGAGGCAATCACTTGCAAACATGACGCAGAGAGGTTAAACAAGATTGACCATTGCCGAATGTCCCTTGCGGTATACATAGCTACGGGTTTCACCGCCGCCCTTTACAGGAACGCCCGTCGAAAGGAAGTATTACACCGAACTTCATTTGCAACGGTCATGTTGACTGATAGCAGATTCAACTTAATGATAGTATTCGCCAGTCCGAAGACTGCCCAGGGCAAACCGCGTGGAGGTTCTATCATGTCTTGCCCCATGGTGGCCCTTAAGAGAGCCGGTGGTTCGGTCCCGGGAGTCGTCATCAGCAATCTTACTCCATACCAATTCTGCTGAGAGAGAGTCGTAACCGTTCAACCTCAGCAGTGTCGACTTCAATGGTAGTTGGTATGTGAGTGGAGGGTGGAATGTAGCGCCATTCCATTGGATTGGCAACACTTGCTGTCATCGCATTGCCAATCTGAGCAAGATTGTTGTGAACTCTGTCTTGCTCCTCTATTCTAGCAAATTCATTAAATAAATTTCGCGGTCTTAACTGCGGTCCGCGAGGAGAGTTGACTGCAGCGTTTGGCGTCTCCATGATTGAAATGAAATGAAATGAGAGGTAGTGGTTTATATACCCCTCTAATGTGATGTAACGTTCAAGTTGACTGATAGCAGATTCAACTTAATGATAGTATTCGCCAGTCTAAAGACTGCCCAGGGCAAACCGCGTGGAGGTTCTATCATGTCTTGCCCCATGGTGGCCCTTAAGAGAGCCGTTGGTTCGTTCTCGTCGTATCTGAAAATAGAAGGAAAAATAGATGAAATTATATTCAAGTGATAGAGATGATATTAACTTACCATAAATCAATTCAACCGGTTCGTTGAACCTTCGATGGTGGTGGCTGAGGCAAGTATTTGGCCGGCAGTTTCCGCTTGCGGTGGCGTAATTCTTTGATGTCACCATCATGTTTTATTGAGAGATGAAGGCAGCGCATCTCCGCCATCGCCCCATCGTAGCACTCGAATGTGGTATCCAAGTCCTCACTCTCAAGGATGACGCTGTCGACGATTCTGCTCTTGATGATGGGAATGTGGAGCGTTGTTCGTCTCTCTTCTTTCTTCTGACTCTCAGTCAGGCTAGTCTTTAGTTGCTCGATTTTTAAATTTGACACCTCTTCCTGAGCTTTTAGTGATTTTATGTACGTCGCCTGCTCTTCAACTCGTTTTTCGCTGGCAAGCGCCCTTTCGCGGAAAGGTTCTAAGTTAATTACTTGGGTCTTGAGGGCCCGAATCTCGGCTACCTGACCCTTCAGGTGGAAATTGTCATCCCTAAGGGCCGAACATTCGTTTTTGTAACGAGTGAGCTCATCTTTTAATTTCGTGAGTGCATATTCCTGGCTCACTTTTGCGATCTGCTCATCCTTATTCCAGCTGTTCATCTGCTGCATAATCCCCTTCTTTACTGGGGAAGGTGCGATCACTTTCTTTTTCGGGGAAGACTGATTTGTCGGTTTTCCTATCTCTTCCGCGTTTTTAGTGATGACGACCTCCTCAGAATCGGAGTCATCTGAGGTGTCCAAATCGCTTAGTGGGGCCTTCTCTTCTGCTGTCGATGAGGTAGTGGCCGAAGCAGCAGGTTCCAAAATTGTTGCAATAGCCTCTTGTAGTGCTGCGTCTAGATCGACTGTTTCTTCGTTGAAGAAGGACGCGATCACTTTGCCGATGTCTGATGTCGTATAATTGTTAGCCTTTTTGACCGGACATTCGGCGTGGGCGATGTAAAATGCCTCATGCTCCTTGCCTTTCAAAAATTTCAGGCAATGTGTACAGCCGGAAATAGAGGCTCTTTCCTCGTGAAAGTGAGGAGTATTCTTATACTTGTTAATGTGGCGTTTGAATTCGCCAGCCCTCTTTATTTCTCCGCAAGAGCACTTTTTAAATAAAAATTTTGAGTTGCCTCCCATTTTGTAACTTATGTATCTGTAAAGGAAGGATGAAATAGAATTACTAACAGGCAACATTGGCAGTCATTCTTATAATCATACAGCTAAATTGTGAGATTGGTGGAAAGTGTCGAACCTTTGAATCCGTTACAGGCATTACTCAGAGGGGATCTTATCCCAACTCCAAGGCCTCGGCCCACAAATCCAACCTCCCGCGGACAGAGCGTGCGTCATATCACTGTGTTGGTATCCGGACCCCGATTTTGACATGAAAACCAGTGGATTGTTTAAAAAGGTTGCAAATTCCAAGCCGAAGCTCGCCTCCCACAACTTTATAAAGGTCTTTATTGAAATCAGAAGGTTTGAAAACCCCGAAAATTGCCAATATTAGCGAATTTAAATTTTTCAACTTTTAGCACTACTTATGAAATTTTTATAAGTAGTCTATCAGTTAGGGGAGGTCAATAGCGACCGAACCTTTTTTGAATCAAGTCAAACGGACTTGTAGAAGCAAAGTTACAAGCCTTTAAAGTTTTGGAGTCTTTTATGGCCTGGAGACGAAGGCCATCTCCTGGCTAACCTCTAAGTCTGACGGCTTAGCTGATATCAGCAATGAAATTTTCTAAGTCGGTTTCTTTCAGAAACCCGGAATTTGGAATGTCCCAAGCTATCATCGGAGCTCAGAGAAACGACCTACCTTTGACAATCGTTCTCCTCTAAATGAAAAGTCTCTGTCGGTTCCCAGCTTATATAGTATGTGGCGATCAGCTGATGACGTAATACCCATCATCCAAACACTAAAAACCCGTCTATCTCCGGTTCTAGTGCTCCGATTGAGCTGGAAATACACCATTTCCATGTAGAATTTGACGCTGAATCCGAATCTGGCCTCCGTTTTCCCACCCGATGCTTCGTTTTGGCTCTACAGTAGGCAGCCATCGCAAAAATTCTAACTCGTTTTTTCGAAAAATGTTGAAAATTGTTTCTCTCCGATTGACTTGAAACTCACCATACAGATGCAGAATTTCACGCTGATTCCAAATCTGAAATCCGTTTTCCAATCCGATGCTTCGTTTTGAAGCTACAGCCCAAAACGTCCCAAATTCTAACTCTGTCGTTTTTCGACAATCTCCCAAAATCTTAAATGGCGTCTCACATCTAAACGAAGACAGATATGAACAAGCCGATTCTTTCAGTGAATTTTTCTCACTCTTAGCTTTCAAACGAGCTATGGCACGACAAAATCCGGTCACTAGAAGCAAAATTGGAAGTTTGGCGCAGGGGGGGGACGTCAGCGAAAATTTTTTCTCTCCGATTGCGTTCAAATTCACCATACCGATGCAGAATTTCACGCTGAATCCAAATCTGGCCTCCGTTTTCACATCCGAGCACTCCTTCCACTCGAAACAGCCGATTTTACAACCCAACATTCAGCAGATTGCACGAAAAACATCACACACTATAGCCTCAAGACAAATCCTGGCGGTCGCCCAAGACCACCACGACACTCTGGCGTTCCAGAGGGGGGGGGACGTCAGACGCGAAGCACCACGGCGGCCGACCACGACACTCTGCCGTTCCAGAGGGGGGGCGCGCCGGTCGGGTGTTCGCCGTTTTATTACTACTGACGAGCAGTTGTCTAGTTCTGTGGCTATGTTCTACAAGCTCATTTTACACACTCAACGCTTTTGCGACAGTAGTGAGACTGCCCTTAGAAGCAAGAGAAGCTCGTGCATCGAGAGACGATGCAAAACTCTCGGGTGTCAAATAGGGATTCCAATCCCGGGATTAAGAAATTTACAATATAGCTGTATTCCGTCTACTGTAAGACAAATTGGCGAAGATAAAACCACTAGAAATCTGCACACACGATAGAATTAGGCTCTTCATACTTTAATATAATCGTCAACGCTACGTTTTCAATAATCCATTGATGAGGCTTTTTTTAATAAAGGTCGAAACTTTAAATTGAGCTTGTCATTTGCCAAAGCCAACAATACTTGAAAGCATGACCAATTTGAAGATAAGTATTTGCGATGCAGACATATACACAATACCGGGATTAGGAATAGAGCTAATAATTGGGATCTTTTTTTAGGCAAATTTCTCATTGACCAACAGTTTTCGTTTACATATTAGCCATTGGTTAACTCAGTACCGGGATTAGTCTGTTTAGGAAGAATTATTCTCATTTGATCATACTTGTCATTCAGCTTAGCTTACGGAAAAAAAGCATGTAAAATATTCTTCAATCGTACAATACCGAGCTAGGGATTTTGGAATCTCAATGTGCTCGTGCAATGCAATGAGGAAACGGTTCTGATTTTGATTATCTTGCGATTTTACTTGTTTATAGATGCAGGTGGTGTGCCTATATTCTGTGAATCTCCATCCGGGTCAGAGCTTGTAATCCCGAGACCCTGGATCAAGAAAAGTCGGGACTTTGTAGGCAGGCTCTTATCCCGGGTCTTCACTCCGCCAATCCCGAATCTCAAGAAATCGCAGATTGAAAGTGCAAAAATCACGAATTCGCCACTGTTCCCTGTTCTCTCAACGTTGCACTTAATTTGTGCATAAAGCGCAATAAACTTTAAGTTGACTTGTCAATTGTGATAAAGGCCTACTGCAAGTAAACCGAATTTTGGAAATTCTCTCTCTCTCTCTCGCCCTCTCTCGCTCGCTCTCTCTCTCTCTCGCCCTCTCTCGCTCTCTCTCGCTCGCTCTCTCTCTCGCTCTCTCGCTCTCTCTCGCTCTCTCTCTCTCGCTCTCTCTCGCTCGTTCTCTATCTCTCTCTCGCTCGTTCTCTCTCTCTCTCTCGCTCGTTCTCTCTCTCTCTCTCTCGCTCGCTCTCTCTCTCTTGCTCTCTCTCTCGCTCTCTCGCTCTCGCTCTCTCTCGCTCTCTCGCTCTCTCTCGCCCTCTCTCGCTCTCTCTCGCTCGCTCTCTCTCTCGCTCTCTCGCTCTCTCTCTCGCTCTCTCTCTCTCTCTCGCTCGTTCTCTCTCTCTCTCTCGCTCGCTCTCTCTCTCTTGCTCTCTCTCTCTCTCGCTCTCTCGCTCTCTCTCTCTCTCGCTCTCTCTCTCTCTCTCTCTAGCTCTCTCTCTCTCGCTCTCTCGCTTTCTCTCTCTCTCTCTCTCTAGCTCTCTCTTTCTCGCGCTCTCTCTCTCTCTCTCTCTTTCTCTCTCTCTCGCTCTCTCTCTCAAAATTCAAAATTCAAGGGTTTTATTTCGTTATGAAATACCCGGTGGTACAGTATACGAGTAATGTACAAATGAGGAAGTACCAACACCATAATGTCAATGGTCAGGATACTGAAAAACCAGTTCTACAATGATATGATTATGGATGAAATGATACCAGACACCATGACATGAAATGAGCTATGTACAGTATAGCTGAAACGGCATGAGCATGAAAGTCAATGGAAGATGAGATACCAGAAAAATCAACTAATGGTGTCTATACAGTATGTACATTTGAAATATAGAAGGAGAGGAGGTCACCAACGAATGCGAGATCCTATCATTTATTATTGTCTGTGACTTTTTAACATCGATAATTACGATTAGAGTTGATATTATTACGACCGTCAACAACAGGTAGTCTACACTCAACTTGATCGACATCACATCGCAAAATTTTTTTTTATTATTATTATTATTAAGTGTTGCAAGGGCCGGCAGAAAAAAGTTAGCATGCAAAGACATTTGATACTACTATGTCATGATCAACCACATGACAAGAAATGGAGACTGTAGAGGCAGTCATAATTATTCATAAGCAATAGCTGTATCTCACCTGTAATAGATTGACAAGAATATGATCCAAAATGTGAATATGGACTTGTAATTAAGCACCGGCCCTTGCTTTGACTTGTCGCATTTAGTAAATCACATGGACTGATTCAGCTGATGGTGTTGCATTAAGGCACTTATCTGAGTAACAATCAGCAGCGTGATGTCACTGCTAGGTGAAAATCAACCGTTGTACGAGTGCATAGAGCTACACGTACAATTGAAGCTACACAATAACAGGGTTAGAATTTAGGCCGATATGTGTCATGGTCATCGCTGTCGATATCTCATCCTAATAGGTACGCATGCTATGTATCAATGCACCTTGTATTGAAGCGCATGACGACGACAGTCTACACTGTAGACGTGTTTGGTATTTCGGGCGAGATTAGATTTCTATGTGCTATCAGTTTCCATTTCGCGGCGATTGTTATTGTTTATTTATCGGCATCGAGTGCAATGCATACAGTTGTTGGCGGTCGTCCGATTTCTATTGTTTTAGACGGTAACAATTTCTCTGTCACAATTTACTTCTTTGATGAACGAGGCAATAGACTTTATTCTACAGGGTTTGTCGGTATCAAATAATCGATGGAACTGCATTTTATCAAGATTTAAGAATTCTGGCAGTATTCTTTCGCGATGGTCATTGTACTTTTGACACTCAATAAATAAATGGAAGATATCGTCAATCTTATCCACACAATATGGACAGACGCATTGTTTATTCTCTCTCTCTCTCTCTCACTCTCTCTCTCGCTCTCTCACTCTCGCTCTCTCTCTCTCTCTCTCTCGCTCTCTCTCTCGCTCTCGCTCTCTCTCTCGCTCTCTCTCTCGCTCTCTCTCTCGCTCTCTCTCTCTCTCTCTCTCTCTCTCTCTCGCTCTCTCGCTCTCTCGCTCTCTCTCTCTCTCTCTCTCTCTCTCTCTCTCTCTCTCTCTCTCTCTCTCTAGCTCTCTCTCTCTCTCGCTCGCTCTCGCTCTCTCTCTCTCTCTCTCTCTCTCTCTCTCTCTCTCTCTCTCTCTCTCTCTCTCTCTCTCTCTCTCTCTCTCTCTCTCTCTCTCTCTCTCTCTCTCTCTCTCTCTCTCTCTCTCTCTCTCTCTCTCTCGCTCTCTCTCGCTCTCTCTCTCTCTCTCGCTCTCTCTCTCTCTCTCTTTCTCTCCCTCTCTCGTTCTCTCTCTCGTTCTCTCCCTCTCTCGTTCTCTCTCTCTCGTTCTCTCTCTCTCTCTCTCTCTCTCTCTCGCTCGCTCTCGCTCTCTCTCTCTCTCTCTCTCTCTCTCGGTCTCTCTCTCTCTCTGTGCTATTCCTACATCCCGGCATAATTATTGGCATACACATGTGCTTTGTCATAGCATAGTCACTACTCTGCTCAATCCCGAAATCCCGTGACCGAGATTTTCCGGGATTGTGGAATCTCTACCCTGTACATACATGTATGATAAGAATATACAAAGGGCGCAACTATATGATCACACATACAAATATGCTGACACAAATGTAATATGTACGCTACAATTCTTAGTAAGTAATTCAAGGAAAGATATTGAAAAGTTTTCGAAAATCGATTCAGTTTCCCCTACCGAAGTAGTAAAACATCTATAAATATACTACCAAAATAACAACTGAATTGATAAATCAATCCTGAGATTTCGGGATTTGCAAAAACCTAAGGAATCCGGCATTTCAATCCCTACCCGTATCACATACTGTCAACATGTAGGCCCATCTATGCTTTGTAATGGGATATTTACGATTCTACTCAATCAGGGACTGATCCCGGGATTGAGATTTCCGGGATTTTGGAATTTGTAATGTCAACAACAAAAATGTGGTGGGAAAAATAGAAGTACCAATCTCTCTTTAGTCATCTGCTTTGATTTTGTCTGAAAAGAAGAAGAACCAGGTGTAGAACTTAGAGAGTGCACAGATTCGCAATAGCCATATGATATGCATCAGTCTGCAAAACTCTCATTTTTGGTTTAGCCGAAAGCTCTTTAATACAAAATTTCATTGACCTAGTCTTTATTTTGTTGAACTCAACTGTATTCATGTCAATGGTAAACTGAATAAATAAGTTAACTGAATGATAAAGTTAATTCTATATTTTTTAATCAGGAAATAGTTCATGATTCTCTCAGTGATAGTAAAATTTAGGCATAGTATATGTTTTTCTCAAAATTTCACAATTTCCCAAATGATTAAATTTGAATTGCATTTCTTAAAACTGGACTCTTCATCGTTTCAGGATTCCTTTTAACTGTGGCAATTGGCCTTTATCATGGAAAATGCCATCTGATGAATCGCCGTCCACTCGTGGAAGGTGTTGAGTTAAAGCTAAGACCAATGCTAGAATCCGCTCGTCAATCTTCATTCGGCTGGTCTTTCGTATTGGCGTGGATCTGTATTATTCTCAACTTTGTGAACTGCATCATGTGGCTTCATAATGTTGACGATCGCAAGGAGTCATATAAGATTTTGCGTCGATTTGTTCACAAAAGGGAAAGTTTTTCAGTTGTTCCTCATGCCATAAAAGTTGAAAGTCAATTATCCGTATTGCATTGATATTCATTAGAATATCGACATGCCAATACTTTTTCTTCAGCATATGCGCACATAACTTCGTATTAAAGCATAGATGCGATACACAGCGTGTTTTTTCAATGAAAAGTTATTTAGAAGAAAAGGAGAGAAGCAACTTTAATAAAAAATACAGTAAGTGAATTGCAAGGTTTTCAACAGTTTTTTTTATTTTAATATGCATGCTGCACGACTCAAGCTTCAATTATACTGTTTCGAGTAAACAGAGCAAAATGATGTCTGAAAACAAAATGTTGGACGACAGAACAAATGTCTGACAACAAAACACTGTTGGGCAAAATGGTTCGCATTGAAGATACGAACGGGTCCATATCCATAGGTCCGACGAATCACTATATGGGGACCATGTGGTCCGAATTTAGCGAGGGTCCGTATTACTATGGGGTATATTTTGCAGGTTCAAAGGGGTTCATATAGTGACTTCCATAAGATAAAATGATTCAAAGATATATGGACCAGTTAAATGGTCCTACTATTTTCTACTTACCTTCAAATACCTACCCATGCCTTTCTGACCGCATTCTTCACTCTCCATCACTTTACCAAGAGGACATTTTATCTTACAATTCCTCGGTTGATTTGTCAATTTATATAAAATAGCCTACTTTGAAAATGTTAGCAACTAAAATTGTCAATGAAAATAATGACTGTTTGTTTTTCTACAGCTTTTTCCAATTCTTATAATCATTTGATAATCACGATAAATTAGGCCTTATCATATGACTTTGTATGTCATTTCAATTTTCAAAGGAGGCATTTTGGCACCTGTGAAATATGCTCACAACACTACTTATAAGTTCATTCGACCTTTTTTCTTTTTTGTGCCTCGAATACGTACCCATCCAGAATAGGAACTGCATTTGTTACTTCTGACTTTTATTTGCGCCTTTTAAATACGGACCTTATCCAGATTTTATACAGAAGTGCATCTTTCTTGAAATTTTTCTCTGCATTACTCTACATAATTAGTTGTTTTCTTGTCATATCTGGACAAATCATTTATTTGAACGAAAAGATTAATGTGACATTTATGCCCGAAGACTTCAAGGGCACAATTACCAACAGCGTGTCTAACAATATCGAATAAAGAGTAAGCACGCATAAGCAGATACAGAGAGGAGAGAGAGAGAGTCACTGATGAGAGTAAGTGTCGAACAGCAGTAGCTTCTTCAGGCTTCTCTTGAAGATGACAAGTGATGATGCCGATTTCATTTCTGCTGGGAGACTGTTCCAGACACGAGCCGCCGCTATCGGGAAGGCACGGGCTCCAATGGTCTTCAGACGCGATGTCGGGACAATTAGGGTGTTGTTGTTAGCTGATCGGATATTTTTGCGTGAGGGAACGGAGGACACCGGCTTTAGAAGGGTGGACAGGTAGGCAGGGCCTTCTCTTCGCATACATTTGAACGTGAGAACACCCAGTCGATAAGTGATCCGCTGTCGTATAGGTAGCCATTGCAGTGAACGCAGGAGGGGGATCACATGGTCGCGAGAGCAAGCTCTGAGTATAATCCGAGCGCCTGCATTGATTACTGCTTGAAGCCTGTTCAACGTAGAGTCAGGGAGACCGTAGAGGAGGCTGGAGCAGTAGTCTAGGCGGGAATGGACGAGGGAAACCAAAAGAGTGGACATCATGGACTCGGGAAGGAAACGACGAATGGAGCAAAGTTGTCGAAGGGCACCAAAGCACTTTGAGACAGTGTTCATAGCATGGGGCTGCATAGTAAGGCAGCGGTCTAGGAGCATACCGAGGTTGCGGATTTTGCAGGACGGGGTAATGGGATCGTGGTGACCGATTACTATGGGAGAATGTGGAGCAAAGTGGCGGCGTCTGTTGGAGGAGAACCACATAATTTCCGTCTTACTTGTGTTCAGTAAGAGGCGGTTTCTAGATAACCACTCTTCGATGTCAGAGAGACAGTTGGCCGTCTTGGTTGTAAGGTCATGTGACTCAGAAGGATGACATGAGCCGTAAATTTGTATATCGTCTGCATACAGGTGGTAATTATCACCTTTCTTAAGAAAGGCCGTCGGATTCTATAATGCTGGGAAGGTCAGACATGCAGATGAGGAACAGAGTGGGACCCAACACAGAACCTTGAGGAACACCAGACGGCGAGGAGGATGTGGTGGAAGTAGAGGACGAACAGACAACGTAGTTACTTCGGTCAGATAAGCAAGAGTTAAACCAGGACAGGACCGATCTGTTAAGGCCGAACGATAGTTTCAAACGCTGAATTAATGTATCGTGGTGAACAGAGTCAAAAGCGGAGGATAGATCCAGGAGGGCAATGAGGGATAAGTCACCTTTGTCGACAGCTGCGAGGACGTCGGACGTAACCTTCAACAGGGCAGTTTCAGTGGAGTGATGGGGCGGTAAGCAGATTGAAAATGAGGGAGAAGACCATGGTCGTTGAGATAATGAAGCAATTGGCGGGCAACGAGGCGCTCCAATATCTTGGAGAAACCGCAGAGCTTGGAGATGGGACGGTAGGATGACACTTCAGTGGGGTCTGGATTACCTTTCTTCAAAACAGGATTGATCGCGGCTTCTTTCCATGGACATGGCACAATACCAGAGGACAGGGACATATTGAAAAGGTGAGTAATTAAGGGTGCTAGGATGTCAATATTCAGTTTTAGTAAATCAGACGGGAGACAGTCACGCGAATTGTGCTTGTTTGCAAGGTTAGTTATAATAGGCAAGGATGACATCAGGGATTCGAATTCACTAAAGGAGCAGCCGGGCGGAGCAGTGCTAAAATCCGGAGGAGGGAAATTAGCCGTCCTATCTTGAATAGAGGCAACCTTGTCAACCATGTGCTGGTGAAAAAGCTCAGCAGAAATCTCCATGTTCAAATTAGAATGACGGCGTCCCATGAGGGTATTGATCGAGTTCCATAGCAGGCGCGGATTTCCTTGCTCGAACTCCGTTTTGCACTCCAGAAAGACTCGCGTCTTTGAATGGTCAAAGCTTTGTAAGAACGCCTGACAGCTTTCAAATCAGCAGTGACGAGACAGGCAGCGGCTGGGTCAGCCTTGGTGAGGCGTTTGATACGCCTTTCAAGACGTCTGGCGAGGTGCTTGACTCTCTTGCAGTCATCATCAAACCAGGCGTCTGACGAACGTGGTTGACAGCGGACGGATTTCTGAGGGTTACATTGTCTAGAACGCACGAGATCTCATGATCATAAAGTCGAGCAAGATGATCAATGCCGGCGGATATCAGAGGAGAATGACAGAGACTTGAGTTGGAGATTGCTGACCACAGTGAGGAAATGTTCAGGGACATCCATGGACGGGTGGTGATCGTGCGGTAGATGGGCGGCGGTCGAGGTAAGGGAGTAGACCACTTGATGAGGCAGTGATCCGATAGGCCTGGGTCAATGACTTCGACGCAGGAAGGTCACTTCTTGAGTCAATGATGTCGAGAGTGCCTCCGCGGTTGTGTGTAGGGCCAGCCACTCGTGATTCCAATCCATAGGCATGAAACAAACCAGAAAGAGATTGAGTGTGAGGATCGAGATTCCTTTCAAAGTGGATGTTTAGGTCACCAGCAATGAATAGGGGCTCGTTGGTGGTGATAAAGATGTCAAGGATATTCGAGAGTTCAGAGAAGAAAGTTGAGGAGACTGGGCCAGTTCGATAGATCACAATAACAACAGCTGACGTGGATTTGGAGATTATTCGCACACACAGATTTTCGAAGGTCGTTGGACTGGGAGAAGACAGCTGAGTGATCTTCACATTGCCAGGGGAGGACAATGCAACAATGCCGCCGTGGCGTTGTTTGCAGTGCGTTGTTGTGGCGTTGGTTGCAGTTGAGAGGTTGCGAATTGACGATCAAGGCAGGCGAAGTGATCGGGTTAGGTGGTCGTCGCGCACTGCTTGTTGTCTTGGATACGAGAAGCCCAGCCGGATAGGGAGATTGTGCGAGCGAGGACTGCCTGCCTAATAAGCGAAAATATCAAAGCTTTCGCTTCGTGGAGCGGGAAATGGGCCGAGGAGCGCATGCGTAAGAGATCGTCTCGCGTGTAGCACAAACACAGATTTAGAGAGGATTCCCTATCTAGATCTGTGAGCACAAAGGAGCCGAAGACATATGGGCGTAAAGCTGAACAAGGAAATATGACACTGTGTGAATATGTCCAGTTGAGTATGCGAATATTTCAGTATATTGACAAAAATCAGAGGAGATGCGACGAAAGAGTATGATGACCGTAAAGCATTTGAGGCGAGGGTTAAGACGATGTAAAAAAAGCGATTGAGGCACGCTGAGATTGTTAGTGACGCTGAAAGTATTCACAGTGAAAGCCAGCGCGAGACAGCGACCGCCTCCCGTGAGTAGTATAAGGTATGACATCCGGCGCATCGCTTCGCTCGCACCGGATTTCACACCTTGCGAGATTTATAAAATTTACGTAGACTATAAATTTCAAAAATTTAGGTAGACTCCAAATGTCACGTAGTCGAAAAAATCAAAATTTCAAAAATGTAGGTAGTCTCCAAATTTAGAAAATTTACGCAGTCCAAAAAATATCACGTGGTCGAAAATTTAGGTAGTCCAAAAATTTAGGTAGTCTAAAAATTTCACGCAGTCCAAAAATTTAGGTAGTCTAAAAATTTCACGAAGTCCAAAAAATTTGGGTAGTCCAAGAATTTCAGAAGATTGTATTCAAAATATTTATTAAAAAAATGGAAACCTCAAAAGTGGAAGAAACCTCAAAAATGGAAGGAACTTCGACGACGACGAGAATATATCCTTCGTTAATAAATGAACATAGTTCTACTTTAATGGACATTGAAAAAATGAACATTGAAAAGATGGACATTGAAAAACACAAAGATAGAGTTAGGTATATGAAAGATAAGGAAACGCAACACAAGGAATTGGAATTGTTCGTGTTGAGATATCTTTTTCTTCTTACTCATCGACATAACTGACAATCGCTGACAATTGTTCTCGTGATGCGGCTAATTGACTGAGTGATCTGATGTCTATTCATTGCCTTTGTTGATCCGTATTATATGATATGTATATCATGCCATGACATTGTTTGGCTGGACAACTCAATTAAACTTTTACGGAGCAGCGTGACTTCTTTCTCTCTCTCTCTCGATCCTGTCTGTTACAGGAATATTGTATTCACAATGACATGCATTCTTTAAAACAATTGTTTGTCTTCAATGAGAATAATTCCCGTATGCTTTTAATAGAATGACCTTGAACGCTAATGGAAAAATACACCAAAACTGTTGTGGGAGCCAGAAAAAGTCTCAGGAAATGTGTCAGGAATTTTGTCATGGCTGTCGATAAAAAGTGCCGACATAGTTGTCGATAAAAGCGCCGACATGGTTCGACAGTCGGTGTATTTTCCCATTCAAAATAGTTTCGCATGAATGATTGTTATGGAAACCAAAATGAAGAGAAATGTTCATTCATTCATTTATTTATCCTGTCTCTCTCATACGTCTATTGTGTTTAGATTGTATTTGTTCTTTTGTTCTTATAGTGTGAATGTAATTTCACAACCCGCATTATGCGCTATTGTCTATGATTTGCCTCACCCCTATGAGCTGTCACAATTTTAGTAGCTGCTACACGCCAATTCTTTTGAGAAATTTTTTTTATTATAAAATGATTAACATGACTGAGTTCTTAAAATTATACGGCAAACAAACAACAACGAATTTCGATCTAAGGAAAATCGCTAATCGATTAGGAATAAAGAATTTTCATGTCCTAATGAAAGACGAGTTACAATTGATCAAAAATGTACCTGAAGTGAATTTTGTAACAAATCTCCACACGTCAGATCAAAAAGGAGTACACTGGTCTGCGGGGGAAAGAAATAAAAACGGTTCTAATTATTATTTCGACTCATACGGTCTACCCCCAACAAAAGAAGTAAAAGAAATACTTGGAAATGGAATTTATAATACATTTCAAATTCAAAAACCTGGAAACTTATTGCGGTCAGTTATGTCTTTACGATTTATACAAACTGCAAGAAGGTGTGCCATCTCTTGACACTATGTTAGAATTGAATAATGGCTAAAGCTCAGTTTTTTGCAATTCATTCTCATAGAATCTCCCCTTTATTTCTTCACCATCTAAATCTTTGATTTCATATGTAATCGGATAAGTTTGATTTATTTTACAAACTTCAAATATCTCTTTAGTCAAATAACCAACAAAACCTTTTTCAAATTTATTCTTATACTTAAATATTCGTACCCTATCACCAATCTTAAATTTCGATTTACGCTTTTGTAAATTAGCATTACTTTCATTCTCATTATTATTTTCAAATATCTTCTTTCTTATCAAATCTGGATCGTAAGAAGCATTCTTTGGAGTTTCTTCAATACTTGAATGAATCTTATTGTTATACTCTTCTACAATTCCTGGTAATATTTTTAACCATTTCTGATTACCTTGTTCTGTAAATTTCTTAAATAATTTACTTTTTAATGATCTATTAAGCCTTTCTATTACTGCAGCTTGGCCAGCATTTTCTGTGGAATAAACAGTTTCAAATAATGGCTTAACATTTCTATTGTAAAACTCAGATCGTTTGTCAACAAACAATTTTTTTGACTTTCTATTACTTTCCTTGAATATTTCTTCAAACGCATATTTAACTCATAAATCAGTTTTATCCTTTAATGGCTTCACCCAAGCGTATCTAGCATACAAATCTATAACGGTCAATGCGTAATTGTAGTCTCTTTCATTCGGCATATGAATAAGATCAGCACTCCAAATATCATCTTTATTAAACACTTTTACCTTCAATAGATATTTCGGCTTTCTATATTCCTTGTGAATTTCGGACGCGTAGGTTTCAGAGTTATGAGTTTTGTCTAAACCCTGACCGAACAATATTTTAGCTTGTAAAGCTTTCTTAACAAACATTCTTTCAATTTTTTCTCTAAATGTAGGATTTTGAATACTATCTAATTCTTGAATCATTTTCCTATCAGCATCATGACGAGATCTTAGGTCATGATTTCGATAAGCTAAATCGTGTCTATAAGCTGCTGCATCAACTCTGTTTATTGGTTCTTCACCTGGTTTTGGATTATTATTCTCATCTAGTCTTATATCTAATCGAGTTCCTGGACTGGTATATGAATGACCAGGAAGATGTTTTTCTTTTGAATATTTACTCCAAATAAATCCAGGAAAGTTTTCTAATATTTTTTGTATGTCAACTCCGGTGTGCAGCCGATGGCCAGAATGTACTTTTAAGAGATAATTCAATAAATCTGAATTAGAAATTTTTAATTTAATTAAATTTTCGGAATTTGTAGAACTTGTAGAATTTGCAGAATACATTTTTGAAGATAAAAAAATATTTATAATTTAATAACAATATATTTATAACATAACAACAATATATTTATCACAAATGTTTGTCAACGAATCGGAGCAAAGGTCCTGAGGTTATCACCTAATCATTCTAGGACTTAGATATATTCCAGAACCATCTTTAGTTTCTTTTATTTCCCCTAAATCATCAACATTATGTAGAATGTTTTTGAGAACTCGTTTTCCTTCATCAACTCAATTTAATTTACTAATAAAATTATCTACTATTCCTTCTCCCCTAGCAACTTTCTCCAACTCTCTATTATGACGTTTTTGTTCTTCTAATGCTGCCTTCTCTGATTTATTTTTATTTACTGCTCGGACTATACCAGCTGTCCCACCTGCAACACTTCCTGCTGCTGCCATACCTCGTATTATTAGAGGAATTAATGGGAAAATTCCACCATTCTTTTCCTCTTGTAATTTAATATTCTCTATCATTGGTTTACTTATCTAATATTTCTTTTGTTGATCGTAATAGTTTTAGGTGTATTTTTGTCAAGAATGTCACGAAGTTTTAATTCAACATTTTTATTATTATTATTATTACTTTTCGCTTGCGACATTTTTAATAAAAAATTTTAATCTAAGAATCCTTTAATCTATTCTAGTTATGAAAAAAATTAAGTTAAGAACAAATTTTAAGTTACCAGAAATTTTAATTAACGTATCAACGAAGTCTTGGACTTTAGCCGATCGGACCAAAGGTCCTCAGGTTACTAACCGATAGAACCTTGTTCCGAGGCTTTAGCCGATCGGACCAAAGGTCCTCAGGTTATTAACCAATCCTAACCATCTTCCCATTAAGAATTTCAATAGAATATTTTACATCTTCTAGCAATAAACCATAAGCCATCAATGAAGTTGTGGAATCTTTCTTTTCAATATTAATTGTTACATCACAACCAGTCTTGATAATATCTTCAGATTGAGCACTTAAATCGAAACAGAAAACAGGATATAAATGTCTCCAATCTCCAGGAGTTAATTGTGGTTCAACTCCAAATTCTATACAAAGATTTCGATAAGAATCATATCCTTCCATAAATTGATTATTGGCATCATCGAACCTTAATGGATCAATTGGATATCGGGTTTGATTTAAAGCAACTTGTAAACGTCGAATTGTATTAATATGAAAAAGATTGTTGTTCTTATCAAAACTGAAAGAATTATTGCTTTGAAAAGTTAGCAATACATATCTTGGAGTATTCGCAGTTCTAGTAAAATGCCAGTTAAATCTTTGTTCAGAAAAAGTTACAGAACAAGCAGTACGCTTTAGAAAATTTTCTGGAATTGGTTTGTTAGTATTTAATATTTTTGCAATAGTTAATTCAACCTCTAAACTAGGAGTAATATGTTTTATCCACCATTCAAATCTATCAATTTTTAAATATGCTTTTTTCCAGTCTTACCATAAAAGATTAATTCATTATTTGCTGTGCGATGAATTATTAATTTAAATTTTAATTGACATGATATTTTATCATAATCTAAATATCCGAATAATGGAGACAATGAACAATTTACTGTCTGTTTACTTTTCTTGTTAAATTCACGTCTTTCTTTATATGCACTATTGTTTGTTATATTCAAATGATTTGCAATATTTTCTACATCTTTCGCAATTCCTGCTGCATCTGCTCCAGCGTGAGTTAAATCATCAACAATTATACCATCATTAGTATCAGGAAACCAACCTTCGATTTCATACTTTTTATCTAAGCATTGTATCAACTACACCTGGAGAATCACTTATTGTTTCTATATTTTGAGTTGCAACATCTAAACGCATTTGTGTAAATAATCTTGGAAAGAAATTATTCTCTAATGCAATATTATCGGTATCTGGTAATGGCGTTGTAAAATTGGCATCATAGATATCAATTTTTTAGATGTAATAAAATTTGTAGTCATAAGATAAAATATTATTATTCCCACGTATCATCATCATCACTTATATTACTCTCACTGACGATTGTTTGAAATATTTCAGCTTGAAGATCTTCTCCGTTATAAGGTAACATAATTTCATTTTCATCAGGTGCTTGACGTTTAAGAATATTTATTTGACCAGAAAATTAATTTTCTTTAGTATCATTATTTTTATCAGGAATATCAATTCCAGTTTCTAAAGATCTTTTCCATGGTTTGTTAACTGTAGACGATAATGTTTTACCCGCATATAATTTAAGAAAATCTTCTATTTTTGCTTTATTTTGTGAATATCCTTTAAATGTTTTCTTTTCACTAAGTCTTCCTTGTTCATCTACAGTAATACAGTATTTTACTTTAGGTACAATAAACATTGCAAAAATAATTCCACCATTTCCATAATCATTTTTTGTTTGACACAATTCTCCCCCAACATATCCAGCAGCATCTAATTTATTGAAGAGCTCATTAGAAATATATATTGAATCAGTATCTGTACAATGAATGTATTTTTCTTTAAAACCATTAATTTCTAAAATAAAGTTATTCATGATTCTTCTAGAGGGGAAAGAATAAAAGAACCTAAGTGTGATGGCATGAATGACGTCTTTCCATCTTTTACAATATTAGCTTTAAGAAATTCATCATCTTCCATTTCTACTTTCGCTAAATATTGTTCATCATTTAATTTTTCATAATCTTTTAATTCTTGTGTGAAATTTTTTTCAGTGTACTTTCATTCCATAAATGATGTTTAGTGGTTATGTCTTTTTGTACGGTTTTACCATATAATGAATTCATTAATAATTTAGTTAACTCATCACCTACAGTATTTCCTTCTGTTTTATATTTTTTCTCAAATCAAAAAGTTTTTCAATATATTTTCGAAATGGTGAAACTTGATAATTGTTTTCATAAATTATACCATCATTAATATGTAAGATTTTTCCACCACATCTAACAATTTCTTGTATGTCAACAGAAGTTAATACATCATAACATATACCATTTCTAAACCTGATTACTTTTTCATGAGAATTATTATTTTGATTTTTAACTTTATCTTTTATAGGAACTGGTTGAAAAAACATGTCATTCGGATATTGAAACACAACTGTAAATATTCCAGTTTTGGGTCTAAATGTTTGAGTATTAAATTTATATACTATTTCTCGTTCTTTTTCTTGACGAAATTTTCTAGCTGATTCAGATTTAGGCTATTCTGAATTTTCATCATACATAGCTGATGGATATAGAGATGTTGCATCAAAAGCCATTAGAAATTCATTTTTTTGTTCAAGTAGTTGATTTGAAATTTTTTTACAAATTTCAGTTATATCTCTTAAATGTCGATACTGTTTCATCAAATCTATTAAATTACTTCCATGTAAATACTGTTTTAATATTGGCAACAAGATGTTACAAAATGGAGATATGTATATTTGCTGACACTCTTCCACCTTTAACAGATTTTCTAATATAATTTCTAGCCCATAAATCTATATGAGAATGAATATTTATATTGTCATTTTGTACGCTTTTCATCCAACCGTTCAATGTTAAAGCGGAGGATGTTAAATTTGTAGTTATATCTTCACCAACTAAATCTTGCATAACATGATTGTATTTGTAGATACAAAAAGCTAAAGAAAGAATATCGTTAACTAAATATGGTCTCCATTCATTTTCATTTTCTTTATAATTTTCATGTGTTATGTCTCCAATTTCATAATTTAATTTACACACATTGGTAGGAATTTTAAAATTCTCACACCATTTAGAAAGACTTGTTTTTACATGTTGATAACTACATTTGATTACAATAGTTTGAAGTGCTAATTTACCTGGAGGTTTTTTCATATTATTATTATTGTTTTCAAATCTAAAAGATTTTTGAATATATCTACTAACACATTCAGTTGTATAAGGATTTTGTAATGAAGCAGTTAATATTCCTCTTGAAGTTTTAAGAAGCGGTTTAGATAATTTAAAATTAGCTTTTATCGGAAAATAGGAATCAAAACCTGATAAATTATGAGCTATTAAAGTTACTTTCGAATAATTAAATTTTCCAAGAGTTTTAAAAAATTGATGAATTGGACATTCATCATCCTCAGTTCTCGCAAATATTTTCACACAATTTTGAAGTTTATTAAATTCTAATTCAGCTAAGTTATTATACTCATTAATTTGTCTCTTAAGTTTTTTAATTTCATCTTCATCTTTTGATCGTTTAATTTTAATCATATCACTTAACAAACGTGTTTCTAATTCTTTCAATCTTTGTTTCGGTAAGCAACATATAAATATATTAAATTTAATAGCTCCTACAGCATGAGGAATAGGATGAGCTGTTGAACAGTCAGGATCAAGAAAAATTTCGAGATCCCAAATATATGTTGAACTATAGTCAATTTTTTTCTTTGTTATGATTTTATATGGACGCGTTGTTAGATTTTCATCAGTAACTGTTTTATATATTGGTTTGAAATTATTTTCAATTTCTCTAATAGCTTTTAATTTATGAGATTTATTAATTAAACAATAGTGTCCAATTGTTGAACCTTCGTGAAAATAATTGTAATAAACATAATTATGAAACGTTTCAATTCCTCTAGGATTTAAATGACGATTCGAAGGACTGTAATACTGAACACTTTCTCCAAAAAATTTATTGAACTGAGAAAATTTGCAGTTTGACATTACTCCTGTTCTAGATGTGGCTTTCTCTTTATATAAAAAATTATTAAACATTTCTTTCATCATTTCTCCTTGTTCTTCATTAAAACCTCGTAAAACATTATAACATTTAATAAAGCAAAAATCTTCAGAAGGAATATAACAATATTCACCGAAATATTCTTTGATTCTATATTTCATATTAATGCCTGCACCTCTATGCGATCTTTGTACTAGCTTCATTCCAAAATCTTCATATTTAATATTACCTGTAAAAATCTATTCATGACTATCTGATTTCTCATCCAGATTGGAAAACCATGTTTCAAATGATTTTTTATTATAGAAGGTTACGTAAAAATTTTGAATTATATTTTCCTGATCTTTAATAACTTTTCCAAGTAAATTAATAATTTTGCCATTTGCTAAAAGTTTCCGCATATCATTTACTACATTTATGAAAGATACATTTTCATATTTAATTTCATTTGGATAAAATAAATTGCATAAATCATCACCAACTTCATCCTTAATTCTATCATCAAGAAAGATATCAGTAATAGGAGTTTCTAATATTTCTTTTGTTCCACGTTTCTGTTTTTTTAATACTACGTTTCTGTTTTTCTTTAATCCATTTCTGTTTCTTTAATGAAGCAATTTCTTCATCAAATTCTACAATTTGTTTTTTTATTAATTCATCAATGATAGGTTTCATACCTTTAGTCATCTTACGATTCATATTTTTTAAAGAAAACTATGATTTTTTATTCAAAAAGAAATTATGATTTTATTATAAAATCTGAAATAAATAAAGGTATATTCAATTGGTGTAATGTTTTTAAATCATTAACTGTTAAATGTTCTTTATTAATTAACCACCATAAGTTATTTTATGCTAAAAATACTCTAAAATTTCTTAAACAAAGTGGAAAATTCCTTGCTCTTTCATAACTTTTTATTCCGTGTTTTATTTTATAATCTTTGACAGATTGCATATATCTGCGATAATAATAAAATTTAACTTCTTTCTTCGACTTTACAGGATTTGTAGGATGACGATAATCTTTTAAAACTGGTACATGTTCTATCTTGTACGCATTCAACATATTTTTTAATTTTTATTATTAAAAAATTTATAAGAAAAAATTATTCGATCACTCCGCGAAAATATTTTCTATCGACTTTCAGTCGGGGCGAAGCTCCTCGAGGCGAAGCCTAGTCGAAGAACAAATTGTTCGATAACTCTATCATCTATTTTTTTATCAATATTAGTTGTAATGAAGCCATAATCTTTTGACCAAGCATTGTTACACGATTGTTTAAATTCTTTTTTATTTCTTACACATAAATCTCTTAACAAATCACTTAAGTTTCTTGCATTTATTTCAAATAGTATAAATATATTTGCAATCTTTCTAATAACACTTACATCTAATGAATACATACTTTGTGTCAAATAAAAAACACTACAGTTATTATGTATACCTCTTGTGAAATAGTTTCTCTGAACTGACTGATTTCTATCATTAACACAATCATCAGAAATTACACAATGTTTCATTGCTTTATCTAGTTTACTGGGATCTTGCGTATTACCACTATCATCTATTAATTGTATTTTTATATGTTTATTTTTATTGGATTCTACTAACTGAATATTTTTTGCTGCTTCTTCACACCACGAACTTATTTCTTCTTCATCTTCAGATTTTTCATATTCTTTGAATAATGAAGCAATTGCTGTTTTTTTAAGATTATTTTCAAATCCATATTTTAAAAATTGATAGACGGGTTGTTCTGCTGTTGTTGTATAAATTATAAGATTGTTATAATCAAAAAAATTTGGAGTCGTTAAAATTTTAGATAATAAATATGTTTTTCCACATCCTGATCTTCCACAAATAGCTGACAAAACTTTATTACATAAATTTGGATGATGATTAAATTTAAGCTTTTTTTATTTAATGGGGGCACTTCAGTCATTTTTAATAAGAAACTTTTATTTATTTAAGAAGAAGAAAATTAAAATTCTCTACCCAAAAGATCTATCATAATCTCTTCACCTCAAAAATTTATTTCTTGTCCTTTCTCATCAGTGATTCTAATGCTAATGTTGTTAATAGTTTTTCTTGTAATAGGGAAATATATTAATGTTAGTGGAAGTACATTTAATCTATAACCAATGGGTACAGTAAAAGCTGGAAAACTGAATATTAAATTTGACAATTTACCATTTATATATCCTTTTTCAATAATGTCACAATGTACATACAACAACTGAATTTATTTCAGTTATTTTTGGAATCTTCTCACCTAAATGATAACCTTGACTATAGGTTTGTTTATTAAATCCTAATAGTTTTGACAATGATCTATCATGATTAAAATCAACTTGATGATTTTCGTCTAAAGTAAGAGAAAATTTATTAACTGCCGGTTCAACTGCAAAATGTAATTGTTTCTTATCTTTAAATGGTATCCCTAAATGTCTCTTAATTTCATTTGATATTGATTCAACTTCGTAAGAACCAGGAAGAAAAGTTAGTATTTTCCATGTTTTTCCTTTATCAGTAGAATATCTAAATTGATCATTCACATCTTTGATAACGTTTTGAATAGTGTTAAATGTAGAGAAACTAGTCAATGCAATTTGATAATTTTTATTTTGTTCCAAATGTAGAATGGGTTCTAAATTACAAGTGTGTGATGAAGTAGTTGTTATAATTTTTAACGTCGTACTAAATTTTGATAAACCCAAAATCTCTGTTATATTTTCTAAATGATTATTAATTTTTTCTAGTTCTGCTGATGATAATTCTCTCGAAGACATTTTTTAGTTAAAATTTTAAATAAATATTTTTTTATGAAATATTTTTTATAAAAAAATTAAAACAACAACATATTTCAGCTATACTTTCATAATCCTCTTCATTTAGAATCTTCTTTTCTAACAGTCTTTTTAATATAGCATGAATTTCATTGAAACTATAATTATGTCCTTCTTTTATTGCAGATATTAAAATATTTAATCTATTTAGTAGTTCTTGTGGATCATCTGGTAAAAATACAGTTGTTTCTGTTTTAAAGCCTTTTCCTACTTTAGCCCCGTTGATAATAAATCTTCTAGTTGTTTATAACGTCTAAGAGATTTTACTGCACCAACACTATCTAACATAGCTTTATATTTTATGAGATCATCTACAGCATAATTTTTTAAATCTGCTCCTCTTAAAAGATCAACAAAATTTCTATCTAAACTAAAAGGAGATTTATCTGGTGAAAAAATTAAACCTCGAAAAGGTTATGGAAATATTTCTTTTTGTCCGAGATAAAATCGAGGCATTGTTTTTCCATCTATAAATGAAATAGAATGTTCAAATTGCATAGATTTTGGTAATTTCTTATTAATGTCTGATTCTGATAATCCAAAGTCATCTAATATAGTTTTGTGAGCTGGATCTGTTATATTAATTTGTTTATCATTATTTGTAAGTTCTTTTTCAAGAGTTTTAAATGGTTCCATAGTTTTTTCAAAATCAGTTTTTACTTGCTCGGTTTGCTGCATTTTTTCAAACATATCAGATTGAATACCAGCTTTTATCATTCTATGCTGAGTATGATTTTCTTTCATAATATTTTTTTGTTTTATTAACTCATCTAATTGTTGGATTCTTTTTTGATTATCAGCTTTAATTTTATCCATTTTTAAAATATAATATTTGAATTTTGTGGCAACATTGGAATACAACAAAAACATTTTACTGAACAAATTATTTTTCTATTGCTTTGGCGTCTTAAGTTTTGTTTAATAAAGTTTTGCTGAAAGTTTCGTTTTAAGTTTTTTTTTCTTCTAAAAAAACTTTATCAGTTTCCTCAATAGAAGTTTTACCATTACTAGAAATTTTGCCATCCTGTTTATTCTTGTCATCAACTTTTTCTGACTGTAATTGAAATGATATTTTATTTACTTCATTAGCTATTTGATCAAATTTTTCAATCTCATCTAACGTAATAACATTATCATCACATACTCTTTGAAAGTAGTAATGTAATTTGTCATAGACTTCTTTAATATGTAAATGCTTAGTTTTCAATGATTTTCGTTTCTTAGTTATTAAAGATTTATCTAACATTGTAATAAGTGATGTTGTAAGAACACCCGTACCTGTTAAAGCAGTAGCAACTACTGGAATTACTAAAACACCTGAAGATATAACAATTGTTAAAGCACCTAAACTTATTGTTAAAAGTATTCCAATACCTTGTGTTACATTCTTAACTTTAGACCATCTCTTTCTTAATTTATCATAATGCTCTAATGTTAATAATAATTGAGATTCCTTATCTTTCATATACCTAACTCTATCTTTGTGTTTCTTAATGTCCATCTTTTCAATGTTCATCTTTTCGATGTCCATTAAAGTAGAACTACGTTCATTTATTAACGAAGGATATATTCTCGTCGTCGTCGAAGTTCCTTCCATTTTTGAGGTTTCTTCCACTTTTGAGGTTTCCATTTTTTTAATAAATATTTTGAATACAATCTTCTGGTATATTGAGACTACGTGATATTTTGAGACTACTTAAATTTTCGACTACGTGAAATTTTCGACCACGTGAAATTTTTGGACTACGTAAATTTTTTGAAATTTTGATGTTTTCGAAAATTTGGCACTACCTAAATTTTTGAAATTTGGGGTCTACCTAAATTTTTGAAATTTATAGACTACGTAAATTTTTGAAATCTCGCAAGGTGTGACATCCGGTGCGAGCGAAGCGATGCGCCGGATGTCATACCCTATACTACTCCCGTGAACGCTAGTGAAGTTGTAAAGAATTACAAAGAATTACAAAGAATTATGCAATTCATTTACAAAGAATATGCAATTCAGAAAATATGTCTAATAAATTTCGGACCCTTTTATACCTTAATAAGGACCATTTTGCCTTAAATAATATATATTTTTTTATTATTATTATTAAATATACTCTAATACGGACCTTAATACGGAACAGTGTATATGTGTCAGTGCTACCTTTCCGACCGCCGTGATTGCAATAATACTTTCAAATTAGTGATTCTGCATTATTTACAGCATTAGTCAACACGCTGGATGCCCGAGTGCATGATGATAACGATTCACTTGATGTTTGAATACTTCATGTTTTATCGTGAACATTTTAGAGTGTTTGTGTGTGAATATAAACGTGCAATCTCAGAAATTCATACATAAGATAAACTTAATCTTAAAGTGAATCTAGAGAGTAGTAATAGAAATAATAAATAACCTTATCATAAATTATATTTTAAAGCATGTTCCGAGTTTAATTACTCTAAACTTAGTAAAAAATCATATATATGAAAGATTCTACTCACATACTGATCTCAAATTAAGTGTGTAAAAAAAGAGATTTCCAGCGTGATGGAAATGTAGGGCATTAGAAGATCAACGAAATGTCTTTGCTAGAGACTTGATCAATCAAAGATAGGATGCTTACATGAAGAAAAATTCTGGGGAATATGCGGCTTTAAGTATTATGCCTATCATGGCCATTACCTGACCTAAATTGTCTAGAAATCCATAATCAAAATAGTAAACTTCCGCTTAAACAGCATTATAAAGAATGAATCGAAAGTAGCCGATGCTGTTATTATTAGTATTTTATTTCCCAAATTTTCGTCTACACAGGCCGCGTCAGGGGATAAAAGGATTTTATGTTTACAAATATTAAACGATTTTGAAAAATATTGTTAGTGAGATATCAAGGTTTCAGTAAGTAAATAAAATCCATAGAAGTATTGATAGTATATGAAGTGCATAGATGTAATAATTACATAGATGTCATAGATGTAAAAATTAAAAATTACTCATGGAGGTGCAAGTATAGAGAATGTTATCTCATAATTCATATAAAAAGGAAATGTTTATATTGTTTACGTTCTTCTTATACCTCCATGAGTAATTTTTACATCTATGACATCTATGTAATTATTACATCTATGCACTTCATATACTATCAATACTTCTATGGATTTTACTTACTTACTGAAACCTTGATATCTTACTAACAATATTTTTCAAAATCGTTTGATATTTGTAAACATAAAATCCTTTTATCCCCTGACGCGGCCTGTGTAGGCGAAAATTTGGGAAATAAAATAATAATAACAACATCGGCTACTTTCGATTAATTAAATCCATAATCATTTATGTAATTAGACCTATGTACATGCAAACAGATGCAGACACTTATTTAATCGACATTTTAGTTGAGCGTAAAAGAATATTTATTCTATTCTTGCGCTATTCGATTAATCTAAATAATATATTAGAAACATTGATCAAATAAAATAATCGTTTAAGGGTTTAGGAAACAGAAGTGGTATCTTTTCGTCTACTCTGAAAATTAATTTTTCCTCAAGCAGCAACAAGACCTTTACTTAATATGCACAACATAACATTCCTGATTTTCGGAATACTTCCTACCGCTCACTATCTAATTACTGCATTTTAGACGAATCTCAGTAGGCTGCGCAATTAAGTTCTGGAAAAATTTCGAATTCCGGAAATTTCCGAAAGAGTCTCCCTTCTGGGTGGCATAAATTCTAATTTAATTTTCGCTTAAGTGTAGATTATAAACTTGTCAATGAATGTTAACTTGTCTTATCAGTTATATCATAGGTCCTGTGGCTTGAGATATTGTCAAAGCTTTTGCTTTCGAAACTGAATCCTGACAGGTCATCCGAATGAAGATGAAGAGGAACACCAAAATTCCAATTTAGACACAGGCATAGTTCTACAGTAAGCAGCCTGGTGAATAGCCGTCATCTGGGGTCTCCCTACTTCTTACGGTCAAGTCAGTTGTACACACATGCTTGGATTTTGTCAACTGCCTCACGATGACTTCTCTTTCTACTTTTCCACTAAAGTCAATCGCCAGAGGAAGTCCCTCTAACGACGGTCACCATGAGTAGTAAGCAAGTGACAAACACCAGATAGCGCAAGATGGCGGCCGTTTCCCACCCTACCCCCCCTCCTCTCTTCCTCCTCCTCCTCCCTGTCCTGGGGTGTTGTGCTGGCCTGGTGGGCTTGGGTGCCGGCCTGGTGGACGTGGTGTCCATCGTCTTCCTCGTCAAAAATGGGCTCGACAAGTTTTTCCAACCCGGGGGGGGGAGGAAATCCAATGCGCGAGTGCTACCATCGTCTTCCTCATCAAAAGTTGGATCGACAAGTTTTCCACCCCGGGGGGGGGAGGGAGGAAATCCAAAGTGTCGAAATTCGATGCGCCAGTGCTACCATCGTCTTCCTCGTCAAAAGTTAGGTCCACAAGTTTTTCCCACCCTACCCCCCCGGGAGAGCTAGCTGCTATCTCGGCTTCTAGTGGACGGATTTTGTTCGTTTGGGTTGCATTCGAAAGAGGATGAAAAACTAAACTATGACATTTTTTGGCGCGAGTCAATCCGATCAGCCGTTCAAAAGTTAGAGCGGTTACAAGATTTTAGGAAAGGTTGAAAAAATCCTAAGTGTCAGAGTGACTGTGTACGGTAAAAATGAAAATTTTTTTCCAAAGTGTCGAATTTCGATGCGCCAGTGCTACCATCGTCTTTCTCGTCAAAAGTTAGGTCGACAAGTTTTTCCCACCCTACCCCCCCCCTCGGGAGAGCTTGCTTCAATCTTGCCTTCCAGTGGTCGGATGGAGACATATGATAGCTCGTTTGAAAGGTGAGAGTGAGACGAATTCACTGTAGAAATTTGGTGTCAATCGGTTGAGTCGTTTAGAAATGAGAGCAGAAACAAGATTTGCCAGATTTTGGGAATTGTCGAAAAAAACGACAGAGTTAAAATTTGGGACGTTTTGGGCTGTAGCGGCAAAACGAAGCATCGGAGAGCAAAACGGATTTCAGATTTGGAATCAGCGTCATTTATTCACCCTAGGAAGAGTGTTTCCATCATGATTTGAGGAAAAAAATTTTCAAATTTTTTCAAGATGGCGAATTTTTTGCATTTTTGGCTATTTTTTGCCTAAAAACTAGATCGATTGAAGGCTTCGGACCTGCTTCAATGAACAGACCGCACTGAGTTGTGCTAGATCTGAAATTTTGAGACTGATTGGAGTCAGACTTTTTGATTTGGAGTTCATTGAAAACACTACTTCTGATATTAAATTGTACATTTTTTGAAATAATGAATTTTTCGCATTTTTGGCTATTTTTTGCCGAAAAACTAGACCGATTCAAGGCTTCGCACCTGGCGCAATGAACAGACCGCACTGAGATGTGCTAGATCTGAAATTTTGAGGCGGATGGGAGTCAGGGTTGTGAGTTGAGATACGATTGAAAACCGTAAAAATACCAATTTTCCCATTTTTCTAACTTAGGAATTTTTACGAGGTTGAAATAATGAATTTTTTGCATTTTTGGCTATCTTTTGCCGAAAAACTAGACCGATTCAAGGCTTCGGACCCATCAGACCGCACTGAGTTGCTAGGATTGGCTGTAGATCTGAAATTTGAGACTGATTGGAGGACTTTTTTTTGATTTGGAATTTTGAAGACACTAGTTTCTGATATTAAATTGTACATTTTTTGAAATAATGAATTTTTCGCATTTTTGGCTATTTTTCTAGATCTGAAATTTTGAGGCGGATGGGAGTCAGGGTTGTGAGTTGAGATACGATTGATAAACCGTAAAAATACCAATTTTCCCATTTTTCTAACTTAGGAATTTTTACGAGGTTGAAATAATGAATTTTTTGCATTTTTGGCTATCTTTTGCCGAAAAACTAGACCGATTCAAGGCTTCGGACCTGGCGCAATGAACAGACCGCACTGAGATGTGCTAGATCTGAAATTTTGAGGCGGATGGGAGTCAGGGTTGTGAGTTGAGATACGATTGATAAACCGTAAAAATACCAATTTTCCCATTTTTCTAACTTAGGAATTTTTACGAGGTTGAAATAATGAATTTTTTGCATTTTTGGCTATCTTTTGCCGAAAAACTAGACCGATTCAAGGCTTCGGACCTGGCGCAATGAACAGACCGCACTGAGATGTGCTAGATCTGAAATTTTGAGACGGATGGGAGTCAAGGTTGTGAGTTGAGATGCGATTGAAAACCGTAAAAATGCTAATTTTCCCATTTTTCTAACAGGAATTTTCCGAGGATTTGACAATTGCCCGACTATAAAAGGACGGAGCATCAACTGAGAAATCACTTGCTCTGTCAACCTTGCTAGAGGTAGGTGAACAGACCCGAGCTGCTGCTCCAAGCCGGAGAAGATTTTGCGATTGCTGATATCAGCTAAGGTGTCAGACTTATAGGTTAGCCAGTATATGGCTGGTGATCACTTTGATCGAATAGGCCAGAAACTTGTAAGCGGTGTATCTTCGGTTCTAGTACACCGATTGACTTGATTCAAGTTACATGTGATAGCTCTTGATCACAGGTATATTTATAGACTACTTATAAAATTTCATAAGTAGTGCAAAAATGCTGAAAAATTTAAATTTGTTATTTTTGATGATTTTTTGGGGTTTTCGACCCTGCTGAATTCAACTAAGGCATTTATAATGTTGACTTATAGTTAGCCCAGTATATGGCTGGTGACTAAATCTTGTAAGCGGTGTATCTTCGGTTCTAGTACACCGATTGACTTGATTCAAGTTGCATGTGATAGCTCTTGATCATAGGTATATTTATAGACTACTAATAAAATTTCATAAGTAGTGCAAAAATGCTGAAAAATTTAAATTTGTTATTTATGATGATTTTTCGGGGGTTTCAACCCTGCTGAATTCAACTAAGGCATTTATAATGTTGTACGAGGCGAGCTTCGGCTCGAGACTTGTTTCCTGATGTAAATAACTCCACCGATTTTCATGTCAAAATCGGGATCCGAATACCAACACAGTGATATGACGCACGCTCTGTCCGTTAGAGGTTGGATTTGTGGATCGAGGCCTTGGAGATGGGATAAGATCCCCTCTGAGTAATGCCTGTAACGGATTCATCAGCTTAACTTGTCTATCCTCGACGACTACATGTAAGACAATATCATTTCGTTTGCTAACAAGCGACTTTGTTTTCCTTGCAGTTTCACGTTATGACTGCCTCGAAAAATGCACGATTCCTCGTGGGGAAATGCTCCTGTGGGAGAATTGCTCGCGGAACTGAATTGAAAAAGCATGTTGCGGCGTTTGATGGACATGAGAAGCGTGTGTTGAAGAGAGTGTGCGTAGTTGAGCGTGTTGAGTGTGGGAAGGATGAGGCGGCGGAGGATTTTTATAAAAAGCATAAGGAGTGTGAGTCGGGGAAGATTACGGATAGCGATTTTAAGGCGTGGTTTGAGGGTTTGTTGTTGGAGGATGAAGAGAATGAGGCGGTGAAGACAATTGAGGGTGCGGTTGAGAAAGCGACTGAAGAGAGGGTGATTGAGAAAGCGCCTGTAGTGCCTGTAGTGAGGGTGATTGAGAAAGTACCTGTAGCGCCTGTAGTGACTGATGCAGACCTCGGTCGCGATCTCGCCCTGAGCGAGATGAGTAGTGAAGAGGAAGAGAGCGAGGTGAGGGGTGTTGTAATGCAGAAGAAGAAGAGTGTTGTTGAAGAGCGGGACGCGACGATGAGGAGGCTTTTCGGTGACAAGGTTACCTTAGGAAAGCCAAAAGCCTCCTCATCGCCTCAGAAAGATCAGAGGTCGAGTGATTGCTTTGAATACAATCAGATGAAGGATCGAATGAGTTCGATGGAGAATACGAATAGGAGAGTGCTGGCGGAGAATGAGTTGTTGAAAGGGAAAGTGACTGCGATAAAGCAGATGAAAGAGGAGATGGTGATGATGATGGAGGCGGAGAAGCGTTGGTCTGAGGAAAAGAAAGAGATGATGGCGAAGGTGTCTGAGTGTGATGAGTTGAAGCGTGTTTTGAAGAAGGAGAAGGCTGAATGTGAGAGATTGAGAGTGATTGCGAAGGATGTGGATGAAGTGAGGGCGATAAATGAGAAGTTGGGGAGTGAATGTGAGAGAATGAGTGGTGTGTTGAAGAGAGGAGTGAAGAGGAGCTATGAGGTACACCTCCCCCCTACGAGAACGACATCTGCGACGTGCCCACTATGACAGATGACCCTGATATAACGCAAATGTGCTACGAGGGGGAGGGGGTGAAGTGCCTCCATTTAAATTTGAAAATAGACGGACAATTGGAGGACTTCATCGTCAGAAAAGTGAAAAAGAAGAAGCCGAGTAAGTTACTTTAAAATATATTTTCTAATTCTAATCTAATTCAATTTCCTTTCTATTTTCAGAGTTTTTACAAAAGTCTTGAGTCGACCCACTCACCTAATCCCGTGAACGAACCATAGGTCCTCTTAAGGGCCCCTCCTAATGTGGCTGTAGTGGTCCCAAGCCCAGGACATGCTTTCAAGCATGGACACAGAGGGGGAGGCAACAATAAGATAAATGAAATGATGTATGAGTCATATAAAACTTTCTTCTAACCTTTCCTATGAAAGGTAGATAAGACGAGACAAGAAGCTTCATTCACTTTAAGGATGGAGCTTGACGAGTGCAGACGTGTGATAGAGGAGTGGAGAGAGACCTATGAGGAAATAGAGGTCGATGCTCCGATCACTCTCCTCAGGTATGTCATATTGGACATTGAGATTGCGGAGAGCGAACAGCGTCTCCGCCATATAAGAGCGCACTGCCGTCGTCAGCTCCGTCGGTACCTACCGTTCTTCGATGAGGACATTGTAGGTTACCTACAGTATAAGATATATTTTTGTATCTATCGCGAGAGTGATTTGCGAGCTCGAAGAATAATGGCTGGTGGAGGTTAATCCCTTCCACCTGTGAACGCCCCATAGGCCCTCTTAAGGGCCCCTTCTAATGTAGCTAAAGTGGTCCCAAGCCCACGACATGCTTTCAAGCATGGATACAGAGGGGAAGGTAACAATGCAAATGAAGTTCGGTGTAATACTTCCTTTCGACGGGCGTTCCTGTATAGGACGGCGGTGAAACCCGTAGCTATGTATACCGCAAGGGACATTCGGCAATGATCAATCTTGTTAAACCTCTCTGCGTCATGTTTGCAAGTGATTGCCTCTGTTTCAATGTAGTATGCATTCGCGCCAGGGCGACATTTAGCCATCTGTCGAAGGTTACCTTATAAACTTTCCATTGCATGTGTTATGAGAACCATGAGTTCTACCTATCTCTATCAATGAGATGAATTGATGAATGGAATGAAATGGGAGGACACTCACGCGCCACACGCATCATATCACACTTCTCTCTTCTGTAGTTGAACAAGCTCTTTACATATGGATCGCAGTCGATTGCTATCCCCTACATCAGAAGTGTAAGCTATCTTAAATGTGACTGAACTATATCATCATCCATATAAAGTCTTCTAAGTTAAACTATATGTGCTACTATTTCTAAATGAAAGATATAGTTTCAACAATTTACAAGTTAAAAATAAAGTTTCAATAGTGTATATGTCAGAAATAGAATAAAGTTTCAATTGTTTACAAGTTAAAAATAACTATTTCCAAATGAAAAAGTATACATGGTTAAATCATTCACTTACGTCCCATTCAAGTAAGTCAGCATGAAAGCAACGACAATATGAAATAAACATTTATTATAACATATATTTTAGAAGGTTTTCGCTGTCAATATCGTCCCAGTGTCGGACTTCACATAGATTACAAAAACAGTTGAGCTGCTTTAAACGTTCTTCTGCAGCGTCCCTGACTTTGTCAATGTACGTCCACTCCGCCTCGGTTCGCGGTTGGGAGTTAGGGGTGTACCACTCCCATATTTGATGCAAGTGCGACTTGCTGGTCATCTCCATCACCCCTTCGGCATCATATTGTAAATATTTCCACCGTATGCCTATTAGATCGGGCAACTCCTCTTCATCGTCCTCCGATAATGATAACTTTCGTATATTGTCGAGATTGTTTGTCTTCTCCACCTTCGCCTTTCTTGGTGCATTAGGTGTAACGAGCACCTTTGCTGATGTGCATGGAGAGGAGAACTCCAATGCGGTATTTGGTGTTGTTGGAGGACTTGTCATGTTGTCTTTGAAATGCTGACTTTGAATAATGACAACTTTAACATTTTTTTAATTCTTAAGTATACACAAGCAGCCAATCAGAATGAACATCCAATGAATGAAGAGAATGAAAGTATATAGGCAAAGTGACATTCATGTCATTTCATTTAATCTGTGAATCATACAAGTGAAGAACGCACGATCTCTCTCTCTCTCTCTCTTTGACTATTATTCTGTCTGATCATATTTCATTAAAATGGTAAGTTAAAGATTTCCTCTCTCATCTCCCTCAAACGTGTGACTAATAGCATCTTCCTCAATTTCAGGCATCAACTTCATCACCAACGCCCTCCCTTCTCGAGGAAAGTTTAGAGTTATTGAGTCAAGGTAGGTTGTAACAATACACTGAGGCTTGAACAGAGATGATAGAATGATTTCTCTTTCAGGTGATGTGAGTTCCACCTCAGAACTGTCGCGACATGGCAAAGAGTGGGAATGTGCTGACTGTGGGCACATCTTCACGAGGAAATGGGATCTCACCCGACACATCAAGCGAGGTGTTTGTCGACCTAAGCCGGCATCAATCTCCGAAGGTGGGGATGATTCTGTTAAGGTCGTCTCCTTTTCTTGCGACTTGTGCGCTCAGTCTTTCGAGACACGTTTTGAACTATCTTCGCACAGACTTCAACATACACACACGAACGATACCTACACCAACGGTACCTCCTCTATCCGACTCACTGAAGTGTCCATAAATAATTTAGTGAGGAACTACCAGATGGACTCCTCAGAAACCATTGCTAACTTTTAGGAATGGTTTCATCAAAATTCATCATTGATAGAAGCGCTCTTCAACAATTTAGACAATTTTAGGATGAAGGCGCTCATCTATCTTAAAATAAAATATGTAAAAATCGACCACCATACTGGACAAATAATAGAGAGGTTGGAGTTTCACATACCCTCCTCTCCTGCAACCGAGGTTGTACACTATGAGTCTTGGATAAATTTTCACATCCAAGGATTAAAATTAAACATAGATAAATTTAACGAGCGCGATAGCGGTCTCATTTTTGACGGCATTGAGTCCGCCTTATTTAAAATCAGTTTATTAGGAAATCATAGTGGTCGAGGCTCCTTTAAACTTCCAAAAAATTTAAAAAACAAAACAGCAGTCATCAATGTCGATTGCGAATCGCAATGTTTTAAATATGCTGTCCTCTCCATTCTCCACTATAATGACATCAATGCGAATCGAAATCGCACATATAGCTATAGGCAGTGGGAGAATGAATTAAACTTCGATGACTGTAATAGTGACGATATGAAAATTAAAGATATAGAAAAATTTGAAAAATTGAACAACATTAAAATAGTTCTCCATGTTTGGGAAAAAGGATTGAAGGGTGTGCGCTACAACTCGCGTTCGAGTTGTTATGAACGTACAGTAAACCTGTTATTAGTAAAACAGGATGATAGTGAGGAATGGCACTACTGCGGTATTCCCAAAATCTCTCGCTTATACCACCACTTAGAAAACTCTAGTAGAGAGTTATATTACTGCGACAGATGTATTCGCCACTTTAGGAGAAAAACTAAATTTGAAACTCATTACGAATGGTGTAAGCGAGGTAAACTGCAAATGGAACGCATGCCCAAAGATAAGGAGTTTTCATATAGAGAGAATGGCGATGAACTAAGTCCTCTTCGTGTCATCTATGCTGACATCGAATGCTATATCGATGATATCATCCACAAGCCAGCAGCCATATCCTGCTATGAAGTATGGCATGACCATTTCCAAAATAGAAAAAATAAAATGCACGTCTGGCAATGTGAGGATTGTATTTACCAATTCCTACAATTCCTCGAACAGGCTGTAAAATTTCAACAAAAGTATGATGGTGAACTCTATCGCAGATCATTGCATATGACAGCAGATGATCAAGCAAAATTTGATAGTTGCAACGTTTGCCCCAAATGTAGTAAAACATTTGATGATGATAAGATTAAGAAAGTGCGCGACCATGATCACATCACTGGTAAATTTAGAAACGCACTATGTTCAAAATGCAATTTTTCACTTAGGATGAAACGGCGTACATTACCCGTCATTTTCCATAATTTTAAGGGCTACGACAGCCATATGATAATAAAAGGAGGTTTAGGTCAAATGAAAGAGTGGAAGCTTGATGTAATAGCACAAACGAGAGAGAAGTTTATGGCCATGACAGCAAAAGTGCCTGTCGATAAAACTAAAGAAAATAAGACGGTCTATTTTGATATAAATTTTTAGATTCCTACCAATTTATGACTGCATCACTAGCCTCTCTCGTACAAAATCTAAAGTCTCTTCCACTAACACAAAATCTTAAGAAACAAAATCCAAATCTAACCGATGAAGTCATCACACGGAAAGGAGTCTTTCCATATGCATATCTTGATGCGATTAGTAAACTCGGTGAGACTTCTCTTCCACCCATGGATAAATTTAAAAATGATTTGACGGATCAAGATTGTCCAGTAGAGGACTATGAACATGCTCAAGAGGCATGGATAAAATTTGACTGCCATACATTTGGCGAATATATGATTGCCTATCTTAAGTTAGATGTGTTTTTGCTGGCTGACGTTTTCCAAGAGTTTCGACGAGTGGCATTAGAAGAAGATAAGTTAGATCCCGTCCACTTTGTCAGTCTACCAGCCATGTCATTTAAGTCTGCTTTTAAAATGACTGGTGAGACCATTCATCTCTTACAAGATCCAGAGATGTATAATTTATTTGAGCGAGGAATTCGCGGTGGTCTCACATTTGTAAATAAACATAGGTTAAAATCTGAAACAGTAGGTAATGATCATACCCATCTTAAGTATTATGACCAAAATAATTTGTATGGTAGTTCATTATCCAAACCGCTACCTCACTCTGAGTTTAGCTGGTTAGATGATAGTGAAATTCAACATTTCTCCAACCCTTCTAACATACTAGCAATTCCAGATGAAGGTGATTGGGGATATTATTTTGAGATAGATCTAATCTATCCAAATAATATTAAACATAAAACCGTAGATTTTCCACTCGCACCCGAATCAGGTGAAGTGAGTAAAGATATGTTTCCGACTTTATGAAACAATTTCATAAAGATTTAGAATCATGTGGACAACCCAAGTATAAGCCTTGCCGCAAACTTTTGCTCACTCAATATGATAAAGAAAACTATCTAGTCCACTTTAGCATCTTAAAATTTTATTTAGAAATGGGCATGATTTTAAAAAGAGTTCACCGCATTATTAAATTTAGACAGAAAGCCTTCCTCAAACCCTACATAGATAGTAACAGCCAGAAACGTGCACTAGCCCAAAATAATTTTGAAAAAGATTTTTATAAATATAAGAACAACAGTCTATTTGGTAAGACGATGGAGGATGTTAGAAAGCGCGTAAACTACAAACTAGTTAATGATGATCAAAAGTATCACAAATTGACCTCATCACCTCTATTCATCGATAGAGACATAATCGATGAGGATCTTGTAGGTATTAAAATGATAAAATCTGAAGTTGAGTTGTGCAAACCCATCTATATTGGTCAAGCTGTTCTAGATTACTCCAAGCTTGAAATGTATCAACTCTTCTATAAAATACTAAAACCGTGTCCGCTCGTAAAAGAGGTTCGTTTGTTGGGTGGTGACACAGATAGTTTCTTTTTAGGTATTGCCACTCAAAAAGATTTAAATTTTAATGAAGTAGGAAAATCTTTAGAAAGATATTTTGATACATCAAATTATCCTGCTGATCATCCACTATACTCCATCAAAAATAAGGCCAAACTTGGTTGTTTTAAGGATGAAACAGCAGGGAAGGAGATAGCTGAAATGATTCTCCTCCGCCCTAAAATGTATTCTATGAAATTAAAGGATAGTGATGATAGCATTAAGCGCGCTAAAGGCATATCAAAATCCATTGTGCAAAACATGAAACATAAGAATTTCAAGGGAGCCTATAGAAATAAAAATATAACGTTTGTCAATATGACAATCTTAAAATCTAAGTCGCATGAGATCAAAACTTATACTTTTAAGAAACGGGCGCTTTCAGCATGGGAGGATAAGAGGTGTTGGATAGGACATAACATATCTCTTCCACATGGACATCCTGATACAGGCATACCACCACCCAAAAGAATTAAACCCACACTACCACATTCAAGAGACGTCTTAGCATAATCATCCTTAACTTAGTATTTTGATGTTGATTTCTGTAGATAAACATTGTTGTTTTATGTATCGCATGAGATTGTTTTTTCCTTGTGAATATGTGTCCACATCTGTACATTCCCCATGTGATGACTTTTCCAATGAAAGACATTTTTCCTATCCCTGTATATTTCCACCCTTCACGAAGTAAAAAGACTTTTTGTATATAGCAATGTTTATTGAAGTGCGCTCATGTATATATTTTCAGTGGATGTTGTATAAAGTCTATTGCTTGACATTCATGTACATATTTCAATAAATGTTGTATAATGACTTCACTTTGTTTTCCGAAACACTAACGTTATGAGGGATTTAGTATCTTTCACATGGATGCACTCTTGTAAACCATTGGTAATTTTGATAGCAATAGAGGGTATAGTTTGTTTGATGACGGGATGATAGAAAATAGATTCAAACATCTTCTCGACTATTCCATATGAAGCGTCTTTATCATGAATGAAATCACGTAAAATGTATTCTTTTTTCTCACCAACAGAAATAGGTAGAATCAAATCACTTTGAATGTAAAGGTGCTGTTCATGTTTATCAAGTGTCATTGGTGTTTCTATACCAATCGTATGCGCAGCAGTAAACACTGTTTGTAGCATTGAAAAACCAAAGAGTTTTTTCAAATTTTTACTCAATTGACATTGAATGTCATCACCCAGTTTCAGAACAACGCGTTGATTTTCAATTGAAAACGAAATGTGGTGTGTCTTTACATCATATTTACTTTTCATCACATGCTTCAACTTCTGTTGTATATAAGGATTTACTACATGAATGAAGCTTTCAACTGTATGATATAGACGCGGCATTATATTGATAGCAACTTTAGATTCTTCATAAGACTGGTAAATTTTCTTGATGCGATCACCATAGATGTCCACCCACCATTCATCATTAACTGAATCAGCTTTAGTGTGATATTCATGAGAAGCATACACCACACCGCTTCCAATAATAGGTGTATAATGTCTTACAAAATGACGCAAGGTTGGAGAGAAATAAACTGTAAGTTTGTCATTATATTTCTGAATAACCAACTTATTTTTGTCCGCCATAATTTTCTCTCCATACTTCTTACCCACAGTCTCATTCCATCGTTTTACTAACTCAATAAGTGATAAAGGTTGAACACCACGCTTTTTCAAAATGATGCGTTCTTCACATTCTACAACATCTTCATCAAATATTTTAAATCTATAATGAAATTTGTTGATTCGATTTGAATAAACTTTTTTAACATTTGCAGTAGCAATTGACGTTAGATGTAGTCCATGACCAAAACCGAGATGTGGATAGAATTCATTATCCAACCTCAGTGTAACACCTCCAGTAAAAGAATGAAAGCGAAGGAACTGTCTCCCACTCCAATGATAGATAGTAAACTCATAAGCTTTCTGATTTTTATTCTTCATGATGGAAGTATTACCACTATTGAATGCCTTAATAATTTTCTCATTCCCAAATGGTTCATAAGAATCTGATTTTATCTGAATCCATTCATAGTTCCACTTTCCATCTGATGTTAAATTGTATGGGAACTGGAATGCATTATTCATCGTTATTCCATCATGGGTGCGAGGAGTCAATATCATTTCTTCTAAATCATTCACATTCTGAATATTGCTATCATAGCAAATACTAGAAACGCCAACCTCCCATTCACCTTCTAAATGTAGTGGACGATTTAATTCTACTCGATAGTCTGATGGTTTATTTTTGGGAAATTTATTCATAGAAGCATTACTGGGTAAGTAGATTAGAAACGAGTCCTTATTTTCACTTTCCATATTATTCACATTGGAAAAATATATTAGCATACTTTTGCATTAACTCTTCATTCGGAAATGGAGTGTGATACTTGTCACAGCATCTTTATGAAAAGGAATCAACGCACCAGCATCGTCATAAATTGCAATATCAATTTGTGGGATGTAGTTTGATTTCAGCTTTGTATAATGCGCTTTCTTGAAAGTATGCTCAGATAAAATACTGCAGCTTTTTGGCTGGTATGGTATCATTGCTAGCAATGGAGCTTCAACATCTCCCACACGTACATCTTCACCAATATTGGAATATATCTGAAAATAGTTAATACGACGCGATAGCGACATGTCTGCGATAGCTTTGGTTACAGTACCACTTTTAAAGATATTTTGATCAAAACCCAAAATGTCCATTAGAGTTTTATCCATAATTAGTTCAATACCTTTTCCACTTATAGTGAGAGACAAAGTACCTTCTTTTTCAGAAAATGAAATATGTTGCTCATTAATCACTTCATTTAAATAATCTACAACCAATTTAACTGAAGTAATAATGCGAGGCATCAACACTCTTGTTTCATGTAAGATACCACCTAAAGGCTCTACACACTTTCTGTATAAAGATACGCTCCATTCTGTATCAAATTGATTTGACCTTTCACATGGTAAATGTTGCATATCAAATTTTCCATGAACAGCTGCAGAATGATGTCGCAAGAACTGATGAAAATCTTTTGAACAAACTAATACTAGATCATCATCATTTAATTTACTTATTGCAATATGATTAGATGATTTGATATAAGTCAATGTTGCCACTTGTTTACCATCAACTCGAAGGAGATAATTAAATTTCTTCAATAATGTTTCAGGAGTCATGTTTGTCTTTCTTGGCTTAATCACCATCTTCTTCACCAACGTCTTCTCATTTTTTGGAATAAGATCTACATAATAAGCTTCCTCTCGATATATTAACTGTTTATGACCACTTATGTGGTAATTAACGTTAAAATTATCATAGCTTGTTAAGGCGCTAGCGAGGTAGCCTAAATCACTTCTTAAACTTGGACTTAAACCAACAATCCAATCTTTCTCAACTACATGATGTACATAAGTATGATCATCATTGTGCGGAGTAAATTGGACAATATGTTTACACGCTTTATTCAGGAAATCATATATAAACTTTTTACATGATAAGAGATCTTTCTTTGACCACTGTGGAATGTATACTCGGCAGCCCTTTTCACATTGGTAAGCAGCTGTACGTCTCATATTAATAGTCATCACCTCATGATCAAAAGTATAGACACAGTTGCTATAAACAAGTTGAGTGACACCCACTTCCCAATTTCCATTTAGCTGTTGTGTATGATCAATGGGAGTAGAAAAGAGTGCGGCTCGATTACTAGCAAATCTATTTGCGGCCGCATTGCTAAGCAAAATATGATAAAACGACATTTTTATATTGCTGATCTGCGACTTTGCATAACATCATGAAGACTTGGATTTTGGACTCTCTACAATATATCAGAGTTGATCGTGATGGAAACGTACATTTCAAAAATTCTCATGGTCATACATCAAGAGGTATTACATTAACATGGCGACAATTTGTCAACCTCAATGATATCATGAGGGATTTGGAATATTTTGAAACATTAAGATTCATCTCCTTGGGTGATCAAGTTTGGCTTCAACATTACAGAAATGAAATTCAAATCTGCCATTCTCATTCCGCAAACTGTTTCTCATTTCGCAAATACAATTGGGAGAAGTATAGAAGATACATACATCGCTCCATCATGACATTTATTCGTCGTGAGTTCATCGCCCTACTATGCAAATCTTAATCAGACATGACTACCACGCACCATGAGTTGGAAATTAGATTCCCTACAACGTATTGAAACGGATCATGATCGAAACGTCTATTTCAAAGATTCAACTGGAAATGTGAGAAGAGAGTTTGCTTTATCTTATCGTCATTTTCAATCTCTACATCATATCATGAAGGATTTGAAATACTTTTATATGAAAAGACATTCACGTATTGGAAATCGCATCTGGTTGCGCGTCAACAATCGGCGAATTCAACTCTATCATTCCCAACTTCATACTAACTTCACATTTCATCAAGGTAGTTGGGAAAAGTATAAAAGGAAGGTACATCGCTCAATTTACTCATTCTTTCATCATGAAGCGCCATCGCTACACCATCGTCAACATTCTCCGTCGCTTCAGACTCTACACCAAAATCGATCTGACAACATTACACCAACACCTTCCAAACAGCAAGTATTTTACCCGGGCCGACCTCAAATGTTAGTGGTGAAGATGAACAATTCACGGAATCTTCAACTCTTCCCAAATGGGACTGTACAGATTCTCGGCGCCCTTTCTCATTCATCGGCGCAGTCAATGCGCTTAGAGCTACAAAGACTACTACGTCGGATATGGAAGAGGGAGAGGTGTGTGATGTCGAATCTGACTGTGGACAATATGGTGTTCTCTACTCAATTGAGTGAAAGTGTATCATTTTTGAAGATTCGTACTAGCAGTTACAATTTGTGTTATGAACCCGAACTTTTTCCTGCAGCTCTCATTAGTTGTTGGTTACCTGTGCATGTGGCAATCTTTCATAATAGTAAAGTGATCATTACTGGACTAAAATCTCATGTACAAGCAAATGTGATCCTAGACTATCTCATCGAGTATGTACGTACCAGCGGATTGTAAAATAAAAAACAATTTTTCCAACATGATGTTTTTATTTCAAATCATGATAGAACTTACAAATCATTTTTTCATTAGAGGATGGATTACATGAAAAGTTTTGAATAACAGATACAAATCGAGATACATGTAAACGTTTTAAGATGAAGTACAGTACAAAAGCACCACACGTTGATGAAAGTGGATGTTGTAGTATGCGTTCATTTCGCTGATATTGACGCGTATGTTTTCTCAACCACTGCTGTGTTGGTATATTTGGAGGTTGAGCAAGAGAGTCAAATAGTTCACCACGTCGGTCTTCTCCAATAAAGATCGCTTTCCAATGCTCACCGCCTAAATTCTGCGAATGAGTGTTTAGCACAATAAAGATGGGATAGTGATTTACTGCAGGTGGTAAGGTATCGAGTGAATAGACATTATCGAAAGCTTTCAACGTCGCTTCGTCTGCATTACGCTGCACTTTAGTCTTAATATCGTCAGCAGTCAACCAACTCATTAACGATTATACTGAAGAATCACGTCACGATACTTTGTAATTTCAATATTTGAATCGAAGACTGCATAAATTAATACATTGATCGTCTCAGGTAGTGTTCTTTTGAACGTCAAATCCAAACGAATATTATGAGGCACGTTCGCTTGACGATAGGGTGCACTAATATCGCTGTCAGCAGTCAAATCAAATGCATAAATAGTATATCCACTCTTAAACTCTTTCATAGTCAGTCCGTTGGTGTCATCCGTATTGTAAAAGCCAAAGACATCCATAAAATCAACATAACTGCGCATAAATTGATCCGCAGCAAAATCTGGTTTGTAGGGTGGACCAGGATGACTCACACCATTTACACGTAAAGCAATTTCACTTAACTGATTGTGTTTAAAATTGAAAGGATTCTTCTTTATATTACCATTAAATGCATCATTTTCAACCATTGCCACCATGAGGAGCTTCGGTGCTTCCGATGGAAAGAGGCCATCTTTCATGAAACTCTTTTGATCTTTCGGAATTGTAAAGGTGAGAAGCTTTGTATGCTGAACGGGGTAAATGGCATTTTGGCGGTTAAGACCTTCAGCATGTCCTCTAATGACACTTAGATTCGGTACTACTCGACGAATGTAAAGTGCAATATCTTCCACATGAATTCTAAAATTGTCAACTTTACCAAATGCATTCAGCGCAAATTCAGGCTTATTCAATGTCAGCTTGAGTCGCATGCTGGTATTACAGAGTAAAAACTTTGACTGTCTAAAGAAGTCTAAATTCAGCGGACCATATAGCTGACATACTTTACTATCTTTAATCATAGCAGATCGCTTTACAAAGCCACTGTTTGTTTCAACATCAAATTTTCCTGCTTCATCTCTGTACCATCCCATGGCTTTCATATGACTTTTTTGTGCTGCTGGATGAAACTGTGATACATGATTGAAATATGATTTATAGGGATAATCGCTTTGACCACCTTCCACCTGCTGCTCTCCAATCGTTAGAGAAACATCGCGAAGTAATGTAGTCAATGGTAAATTGTTCAGTCCAACTTTATGTGTATCGTCAATAGCAGTTCCATCTCCTTGCTGAATTCTAAACCTCAAATCAACCATCGCATAACTCAAATCTCTGTAGTCATCACTACCACCAGGAATAACAAATTCAATGGGGCCAGCATTCTCAGCTGTTCGAGGATGATAATCTACAATACTTGAACTAAGAATATCTGTCTGTATGGCTTGTTGATCAAACAAACAAAAACCGGAAATTTTACACTCCATGATTAGAAGTTATAGCAGCGTCGTCGTTTAGCGCCTGATGAATGATTAGAGCCTCTGCGACGTTTGCGTGAATGCCTTTTGACTGAAGATCGCACCTTACCAGCTCCGCGATGTTTCCTCCTTCCTTTATTCATTCGTTTAGGTGATTTCTTTCCTTGAGTAATACCAGCAAAGGTCTGCTTCAATGTTTTTAAACCGCGTTCCTTCCCACGATTCAACAAACTGCTCTTAAAACTTCTACCTCTGGAAAGATCACTAGCAACATCACCAGCAAAGCCAACGGCATTACTTAAAACATTTCGTTTTAAAGATCTACCGACATTGGATATGAGAGGTGCTACAACAGATTTCAGTGCACCAAGTATGCTACCTCCACGTTGGCGGCGAGCGCCGATGTAAATTTGTCCTCCACCACTTACATAGGAGGGTCGTGAAGAAAAAGAGGCAGTTGGATTCATAGCTCAAACCCTAAACATTGTTAGTTACAACTTTGCATGAATCACTGTCGATCACTTAGATGAAAGATGTCGGCACGACGCATCCAAGAGTTCATACTTGAAGGATAACCAGTCCATTTAACAAGACACCATTCTTCACCTTGCCGTTTTTTACATCGAATGATTTTCTCTACCAAATATGTTTCACTTTCAGTGACTACCTCAATCTCATCGCGGTAAAAGCTACCCTCAATTTCTTCATTATCGTAATCTTTCAACTTGTAGGTGGTCGGAGAGTCTTTTTGATTAATCCTTGATACTGTAAATACCTCCTCTGTCCAATTCGGAAGGTACCCTTTAGCAAAAACACTTTTCACTTTTGAGATACGAACTTTATCACTAATTTTCACATCACTTTTCACATGAGTGCGTTTACGTTGGAATGATTCGCGCACTTTATCTACATTGTCAGCATTTACATCTACTGGTCTGAGTCCAATAGAACGATGGATAGAGTGATTGTAGGCATGGAGTGTATCTTGTAGAACCTTTGTCCAATTTTATGTCAAGTTGGCAGTAAAATGTCGCCACAAGCGATTTTTAATGTGCGATTAAAACGTTCAACGAGTGCAGCTTTATAAGCACTCTTTACACTAAACAACTCAATGTCATGCCTCTCAAATAATCTTCTCACATGCTGATTTTCAAACTCTTTTCCTTGATCACTCTGAATTCTTTTTGGAATCCGACCTTCTCGAAAAATTGTTTGGAATGCTTTTGCTACTACTCCTTTCCCTTCTTTAGTTTTTAAAGGTTGAGCCCACGCATAACGCGAAAAAATATCAATGACGGTTAAAATAAAATTACTGCCCGAGTTATGTTTTGAAATGGAGGCAACATCACACAAATCTGCTTGCCACTGTTCATCGATGTCATGAACAATATAATGGCGGGTGCGGTACTTCTTTTTCGCTTGTTTGTGGAGTGTATAGGTAGCCTGACCCTTTAACCATCGTTTCACTTGTGATTGTGGAAGACCACTCGCTTTTGATAATTTCTTGATCGATGCAAATCCTGCCGGATGTTTTACATCATAATAGATTGACTTCAAACGCTCAGTCGATGACGACTGACTCTTTTTCCTCCTTCTCATCTTTTTGCTTTCTTGCCTTTCTACATTTACAACAACTGCAGCATTTAGCTTTAGCGGTTTTGCGATCGTGTTCACATTGCTTAGGGGTTTCATTGTGAGAGCTAGCGCAGCAAGTGCAAGTGACAACGACATTCACCTCTGGCGGCTCATTACATGGTAAGCAACACATCTGCTTCATATTAATAGTCTGAGAACATGTATTTCTTGGGAGGAGCTGTTTTACGTTTTCCTTTTACTAGTTTTAGTGGTGGTGTAGATCTACGTCGAGTTCTTCCTCTTATTTGCTTAGTGAGTGTGGGAGGGGATGTAGCAGGTGACGCCTTAAACCAATTTGTTGGCATTTTCATCGTCTGAAGCATTGGAGCAGTAGCCACTGTTGAATCAAGTTCTTTCAATGTCTCATTATTCAAAGCAAATTTTGGCACATTATGCTTTTTCAATAGTTTAAGAAAGTATGTCCAACCAGGTGGAACATAGCCCTGACGGCGCTTTCTACGTGTCGCATACTGAATCAAGTCTTCATAACGTGAAGCATCAATCACTTTATTTTCATCTGTAATGATTTCTCCTCTATCATTTACATTGAGATGGGGTTCAATACTATTGAAAAGAGATATGGCATGTGCGCGAGATGCTAAAGGTGTAGCAGTCGATACAGAGTCACGCATCTTATTCTTCAAGTTTTTCAATTGCTCAACAGTTTCCGATTGTAATAATACAGCACGATGTGGATCTTTGATGTGAACATTTTGCTGATAATCTATTTCTTTCCTATACATTTGATTTGCAAGAGGTTACTTTACTTGCTGCATGGCAGTCAATTGTACATATTCATCCTGAGGAATAACAATCATGCGAGAATAAGAACTCATAGTTTGTAGATAATCATGGGAGTTTTCAAAATATCACTTCGAAATCTAAATTCTTCCGGACACTCTTGCGTAAAGTCAATGAATAAGTAACCGTATGGTTTTTCAGTAGCTGCTTGAAAAATTTCAATTAAGGCTTTTGATCCTCTGGGTGCAACTTGTCGCGCTAAAATTTCAAATTGACTTTTATCTCGCGGATTCTTGAAAATAGCATAATAGTGTGTATTCAGGTTTCGTGTACGAGCTTCTTTTCCATCAGGAAACAAATTTTGTGTGATATAGATGATAAAGCACCTTTTATGATGTGCTGCGCGAGTGAACATATCTGTAACATCTTTGGAATTCTTACTTTCTTTTAATAAATCATCCAATACAACAACATCATTAGACTGAAGTTTATCCACTGCAATAATTCCTTCATGTCGAATAAAGTTGCGACTTTGCAATTCCTGAAACAGCGACGGTTGATAAATACCATAACACCAAATCACTCGATTGATAGGTTCCCTAAACAACTCCCTTCTTTTATCCAATAAATTCAGCGTGAAAACAGTTTTACCTGCATGAGATGGACCTGATACAGTCAGAACTTTATCGCATTGAAGTCTGAAATCCATTTTAATACTTCGAGATTCAACATTTGCATAATTAACGCTTAGAACCAAAGATATTACCCAATAGGTTACCCACGACAGGAGCTAACATCGGAAGTATTGCTGAAAGGAAACCACCCTTTTGTGTTACAGTTTTCCTCTTTCTTTGAAGGGTGACTTTAGGATTGGAGATGAAACGCAATTTTGTAGCATATCGCTTAAGTAACTTTCGTTGTTTTGGTGCTAATTTCTTCGTCCTCAACTTTCTCACATGAGAAATAATTTCACAAATGAATTTATCGTTAGCATGTCGTATAGCATTGTATCGCTGATTTGCTTTCATTCGTCGGAGAGCTTGAATGGCTGAAGAAAACTTTGAAGACTTTTGACTTTTACGTTTCGTCATTTTACGTTTCGCCATTTTCCGTGTTAGTCTTTGCTAAAACCTGTCTTTACCACATTTGCATAGGTACTAACTATTGCGACATAAGTGACACTCGAAATGAGCAATATCACAGTGGTTACATTTGCAAAGTTGAATGCAATTACGTATGAAACAGCGTTGACAAAAAGCATGCTTACATCTCTTGAAGATGCGCTTTTCATTTCCATCCTTTCGCTTACATACATCACAACACATAGTTTCACCGTTACTGGTAACGTCTATAGCAAGTCTTTTTGAAGATATGAATTTGCTAGCCTTTTCTAAATAATAGACGCATGTACAGAAGGAATATACTTCGAGAGTGAGCAGACATAGCTCGAAAACCAGTTGTGCTACAATCAAGTACCACTGCATTTTCAATTTTTCTTTATGGAAAGTTGAATGTGAATATCTGAAATCGCTTCAATCACTAGACTGCTACCATGATGGTTAAATGCGTTAAGACGTTCAGCAATTTTTATCATATGTCTTTTGAAAAATTCTTTGGGGTGATCTACCACTTCCATTGAATAAGAAGCAAAATGGAAAGAGCGACTTTCCACCTCTTCCTTTCCAAAATGACTAAACTTAATTTTCGCAACTAATCGCGCCATGACAATGCTATCAGAGAATGTATTCATTAACTCTAGAAATAGAGTGCTAGCATCATCGACCACTGCTTCGATGTCGGTCTCATCTTTATGAAAATTTATCACATAATCTTGAACAGCTCCTTTTAAACTTTGCCTATAAAAATGTAATGTTCCGCAGTCGTTTGAGAAAGACATGATCGCCCTTTATCTAACCCATCCATTGCATGAAAACAACAACTCTTCTCATAGCAACATTTATTGAATAATAGTAACAAGCATGCATTATAAATCAATGGTTTGAAAGAGATAAAATAGATACAGCTGGTAACTATCATACAGCGAGCAATGATAACCATACAGGACTTTGGCAGTGCTGAGGTAAGGAGGAAAGAAGCATTGGTTATGAACGTAGCTACTACAACGAACAGACAAAATAGGAACAGACAAATCCTTAAAACGTTTCGTGACTTCATGATAATGTTGATTCACTCTACTATCCCAAGGTGGGAGCAAAATATCATCAATGATTAGATTGGGAAATACTTTCCTCTCCTTACCAGGATTATTACAAAAGATGCGTATAACATTGAAAGCAGCTAACCATCGTTTAAAGTCAATAAGAAGAGCACTCTCACAAGAAAAGCCATAGTCTTGCAAATATTTCAGATTAAGTCCATGAATGTGTTTTCTCGCCCATTGATCAACATTGGGATCACAGTTGGCATGTTGATGATAGACACTAACAATCTGATATGTCCAATTGTTCATAGCAATAGCACTGAGCTCCTGTACAGGTTCACCCTCACAATCCATAAAAATGATGATAGAAGCCTAAAACGGAAAATTACACATCTAAGGAAACGTTCTATAACATATTACAAAATGAAGAATTACATCGATGCTTTTCACGACAAAATACACAAATAACATGATGGCAACGAAGAAGTAAAATGTATCTAATAAGACCACGTCTACGACACTCAAAGCACATAAGCGAATTGTCATAGGGTAGAGTTAGGAAAGGATTAGTAATTCTCCTTCTTTGATTTGCGTTTGGAGGTAGCATTCTTGTCCGACTTGCGCTTCGTACCACTGCCGTTAAGGATTTGATCAATTATGTCGTCCACGTTGGGTTGTTTTGGGCTATATAGGATGGATTCCATATGCATAGAGAGAGAGGCTATTTTATTATCCTTATGCCGTCCGTAATATACTCCATTCACTTTGAAAAGGATATCCCAAGTGCCTTCTCCGAGCTCGTCGCATGTGATGGATGTTGAATGATCTCCCTCCTTCTTATAGTAAGTGCACCAATGTGATACCGGTAGGCAAATTTGATTGCCATCCCAAATCTTTCTATAGGGAGTATCCTTGTCATCTCTCGCCTTCCACTCTTGAGCAAGAGGAGCAGGAATGTCCATATTTAATGTCACGTACTCTTCAATAATATCAAGTTGGTGGCGAATGTACGGACTCACGGGGATCAGTATGTAGTCCCCATACTGATTGCGCATTATCTTGACGTCTGTGGAAGGGAGCATTCCGGTTTGTAGGACTACGCTATGATCGTCATAACGCAAGAGTTGTTTAAATTTACGCTGTAGCGGTGTAGGATTATGTACCTTGGTTGTTTCTTCCACCGGCCTCAGTTGTAGATGATCTGATTGTAGCGAACCTTGTAACGCCTGACCGCCACTTCGTCCTACTAGTGTAGCAGCAGATGGAGTAGATGCCTGAAAATGAAAAAGATCGTATTAAGTTAACATTCAAGGGAGGAGAGGGAGGGAAATAGCGACTTACCATTTTAGTTAGGTAATATAATAGGGAACAAGAGAGAGAGAATGTGCGTCCGTCACTTGCACGATTCAATGATAGAATGATTCTCGCTGTGGGAAGCTCTCTATTTATAATGAAATGATGGACTCTTATTGGACGGCGTCTCTCATTGGACAATAGCATCAAGTTGTTTCCCATCATGGGAGATAGACCTTGGCAGTTGAATAGATTTCCTCAGAACACAAAGGGCAATGTTTAGTCTTCAAAGTCGCATAACATGAAGAACAGAGAGCGGTATGAGCACATGGTAGACACTCAGATGGGTCTCCACTGAATTCGTCTCATCATAAGCTTTCAAACGAGCTATCATATGTCTCCATCCGACCACTGGAAGGCAAAATTGAAGCAAGCTCTCCCGGGGGGGGGGGGTAGGGTGGGAAAAACTTGTCGACCTAACTTTTGACGAGGAAGACGATGGCAGCACTCGCGCATTGGATTTCCTCCCCCCCCGGGGGTGGAAAACTTGTCGATCTAACTTTTGATGAGGGAGACGATGGTAGCACTCGCGCATTGGATTTCCTCCCACCCTACCCCCCCCGGGGTGGAAAACTTGTCGATCTAACTTTTGATGAGGAAGACGATGGTAGCACTCGCGCATTGGATTTCCTCCCCCCCCCGGGGTGGAAAAACTTGTCGAGCCCATTTTTGACGAGGAAGACGATGGACACCACGTCCACCAGGCCGGCACCCAAGCCCACCCGGGCGGCACAACACCCCAGGACAGGGAGGAGGAGGAGGAAGAGAGGAGGGGGGTAGGGTGGGAAACGGCCGCCATCTTGCGCTATCTGGTGTTTGTCACTTGCTTACTACTAACATGTCGAAGTCGAACTTCTGCCAGAAACGATGACGCACTGACCACGCACTGTCTCAGTGCAATGTAGCTTATGTGGAGATTATTGTTCCACTCTCACAAATTTTGCACTTTATGAATCGCCATCATTGTTGACCAGCAATTGCAAAATGTAAAAGATGATACTTGAGGGATCAAATTCTTTATGAATGAGGTGTACTTATTCCTTTTGTATGAAAATCGGAAGTTGCAATTCTTCAGTGGTCAAGTAAATAGAATAAAAAAGGCATAACACTTTCAGTTATCGAAATAGATAAAAATACTTCATATTACAAAACTCATGTTCACCTTTTCATGTCCATGTGAATCAAAGATGAAAATCAGAATTCTGAAGCTTGCACGCACAGTGTAAAAAAATTGCTTCGACGTAAAGTGCATACTTCAGGTATTAAAAACATGGTCGTCTAGAATCCGTTGAAAAAATCTGCTGAAAAAATCCGTTGTCGCCGCATTGCAAGAGTCTCGAAGCAGCCCATTTCACAGTGTTCTCCGAAATTCATCGGTGAAAGCGACGCTGTGCACGTTCAAGTCTGGTGCAATCTGTAGCATAAAAACAAAAAAACAAGGGGCAGCAGTAATCAAAAATTGACCGAACACTTGCTTTTTACAATTTCTTCAAATCTTCGACACAGATGTGCGGTTTTATCACTCGAATAGCATACATGCGTCTTGAGGCGGATGAAACAATTTTTGAAATATTGTCTGACCAAGGACATTTACTATTGAAAGTAGTACCAAGTAAGTTTAAAGTCTCGACTTGGAGAACACGCAGGTCAGGTAAGTTAACATTCATGCCGTAGTTACGCTTACGAATGATAACTGACTTACACTTTCCTTGGTTTATCGGTAGTTCCATTGATTCCGACCATTGCAGCAGATTCTTGTGTTCATTTGCAAGAAACACAATGTCGAGTCATCTGCATATTTGAATAGTTTCCAACTATCTGTCGAAGGCGAAAAAGTTGGTATGGCTATTGAAAGCAGGTAAGGGTCGAGGATTGAGCCTTGAGGAATTCCTGACGATACCCTCATTTCACGACTACATGCGGAACCGATTGAAACATGCTGCGACCTATCATCTAGGTAGCTTGCGATCCACTTTACATGCGACAGTTGGAAAATTGCATTCCATCAATCTTCTGGTAATCAGGTCAGTCCGCAGCTTGTCGAAAGCCTTTGTATAATCATATGACATTATCATAACACAGATGTGGGGTCGGATCATCGATAAACTTGGTAATCTGGTCATGTAGAGATATCAGGGCACACTGTGTTGATGACTTTCGTCTGACACCAAATGGGGTAGTATCAGAATGTTCAATGAAGCGGCTCCTTAGAGACTTCACTATAATACCCTCTACTGATTTTAAGAGAAATCTGAGGATATTAACTGGGCGAATATCGTTTAGTGTTGGTGAGGCGGTTTTCGGAGCAGGACCGACAGATGCAGACTTCCATATTTTTGTTACGATGGACCTTTCAGTAGACATATTGAACAACTTCGTGAGAGGAGGCACCAAATATATCGCAACATACTTGTCAAGAGAAATGGGCAAATCAGGGGAGGCTTCGTGAGGTTGATCATATCGTATACCAACGATGGTGTGATTGAATTATCAAAATCATTTGACGAGGAATATGAAGACGTATCAACAGTTTCAGATCACAGAAAATTACCACTTAGTGCACGATTGATAGCATCGACACCATCGTCCAAGTTACTATAGTTCGATTGAAGTGACATAATTGGGTTAATTAACCTTTACTAACTGGGGCAGTTCACTATGATAATTGACCGAGATATCAGCAAATCTTACTTAATCCACGTTTATCCGTTGTAAACTATGCCAGATTATCTCTATGTTCACAGGACAGGCTTACATGGACGATTAACACAGAGAGGTCTAATACTGAATAGATTTGAATTTCTAATTTGATTACATTTCCTTTCATGTTGGATGGTGGACAACCGCGGTATGTCGGACTCCCTCTTCGATTAAGCAATTTGAAGAATTATTTAATGATTTATTTGCGGCTGCAGCATCAACCGGCGCACAATATGTCATCCCTATCTGAATCAAAGAGGTCGCTGGACAACTGTGGCATGAATTATTGAAATATTTGAATTATTTCTTAAGATAATAAACAGCCCAAGAGACGGATCGTTCGACGACGTTCTTATGAAATTAAAGAACGTCTTTCAAATCAAAATAATAACACTTCAACCGGTTTCGATTGAAGGACAGTGAGAAGGGGTACTGGCCACAATCTTCGTCAGGAAATAGGCAGAATTAGGTGGAATTAGGCAGAACAAGAAAATTCATGATATTTTTCTAATTTTTGTAAGCTTAAAGCATAGGCATAAAGAATAGCGCGTTATATCACAATGTTGGTTCTATAGAAGATCATCACCAAAGGATTCTCAATCGGGTGAAGGCTTATAGCTTACGGCTTATGACTAATGGCTTATGGCTGATGGCTGATGGCTTATGACTTGCGACTTATTCTGCATGCCAGCTCTCATTGAAACTTGTGCTGGAACTCCATTTCCGGCTTATGGCCTATCGTGTGTGCCTCCGACCTGATCATGCTTACTTAAATACAAAAACAGCTTTTTTGGTCTTGCAAAACATGGTTTACATCCATTAACTCAAAAGGAAGTCTATACTGCTGCCATACAACCTTTCCTTATACAACCTTGGAGCTACTTTCCAACAAGAGGGAAATTCATCGGGTGGATGCACATCTACAGAACAGTTTGGATAAAAGTGGAGGAAGCTCAGGTGAGAGATGCTTGAAGACCGAAACCGAGATGCCATCTGGTCAACTAGACTTAGAGCTACCGAGACCTGCGATGATCTTTTTGAAGTTTCAGACTGTGACTGAAGCAGCACTAAAGTACGGTGAGGAATGCAGGCAAACATCCCTATCTGAAGCCACTCTGTCAGTTCTTGCGCCGGCTTGTGGACGTTCTCGCTAAGAATCAAATGCTCAGCTTAAACTTGACTAAAAAATGTGCGGAAGCCACACCAGTCTGCTTTGGGGAATTGATAAGCTGTTCTATGGAAAGGCGGAGACGGTGTAGAATCACACGGTGATATCACAGTGATCAGACGTGCAGAGGGGAGAAGTAACCTTATGTGACAAACAAGTTGAATTTGAGGTAAGAAACAGGTCAAGGAGATATCCAGTGTCCCCAGCTCGGTCAGGCACTCTGGTAGGACAAGTGACAATCTGAATAAGATTGTGAGAGGCAGCAAAATCCTCGGCTACCTGACCGGAGAGATCAGTGGTACGTGAGTGCACAAGCCAGTCAACATCGTGCACGTTGAAGTCATCAAAAACGGCAACCTCAGCGCTGGGATACTTTTGTAGAAGATCATTGATCTTATCAGAAAGAACATTTTGATAATATCCGCATTGGTTGATGGAGAGAGGTATACGAAAAATAGCTGAAAAGTCGTTTTCTGTAACTGGGTCTTCTGAGTTACAAAGCCTTATCAGGGGAAGGGGATTGTCTTGTCATAAGCTCCATCAGGAGCAACATGGTGTGATGACACACTGGGATCTAACCTGGTTTCCGACAGGGCTAGAAGATCTGGTGACTTACCTTGGAGGCAGATGTTAATGTCGTCGCAATTGGACCTCAGTCCTCTTACGTTGCTGAAGCTGATCTGGAGAATGTGAAACGAAATGAAATGACGAAATTGCAAGTTCCACTTAACGCTGTTTCATATCATTTCATGTTGTTTCAAAGATGCTTGCAGACAAAGATAATCAATTGCAGCGTTGTCTATGAGCAAATGCTGCATCAGTTTGCCATGGATGTGATTAAAAATGAGTCAAAATATTCAGCTTTTTTGTGGAGATTATGTTCCTGAGGTATAAATAGTAGATAATTCCTGAGGTGATTGATCAAATTTTAGGTCAAATTTTTGCAAAATAGTGTGTTCATATACTCGCACCAGCCACTTGGATATTGAGATTTTAATGTTTAAGTAGCATGAAACTTACTAGTCATCAACTAGAATGAAACTTTACTGATACAGGGCTTGACTAAAATGAAATTAAGTTGATTATCAAGGAAATTTCAATACAGCATTTTTAGTTTGTTAACTTGGTAAATTTGCTTTAATTGGCAAACTTGGCTAAATTGATCTGTTAAGTTGAGACACTAACTTCTGCGGACTAAAGCAATTATTGTGTACAATTGATTTATAAATGGCTAGAATATAATATACTATAATATATTATAATATACTCATAATAAGATTCCAATTTCACACATGTGAAATAATTAAATTTTCTTAGTGATTTCATGATTCACTAAATCAAGTTTTACTTTCATCCGAACATTATTGCAGACCTTTCACGTGTATATATTAAAGCTAGTTATGTGATAATTATTTTTGATTATGATGTCTATCTCGTTCAGTGTCAGGTGGTTTGTGACATGATCAAGTGTAAGACAAGATATACCATAGAGAGGCAAATACTCTTTTAAAAAGGCAGTTTTACTCAATGATTAACAGTGGACGCGTTTGTCAAAACATAAAACACATGTAACTTATGTTATCCTATCCTAATATGCAAATAGTGTGCATGAATGCTTTTTCAGTGCAACTTTACCGATGAGACTCAAATTATGCATGAAGACATTATGGTCGTACTACTGTTGATCTCGGCGTGATCCCAGAGAAAATGTGAGTCATACATGCAGAGCCGGATCGATTGTGCAGGGCTAGTTTATAGGTAGCATTATATACTCATTGACAAAATTTTTGAAACATTTACTTCTTTAACTTCTTTCATTTTTGACTGGTATATATACATGCATGTATGATACCTTGATAATTTAGTCACAATCTCCACCAAGTCGCTAGCACATAAAAACAACGCATGTAGCAGATTCAACTTTAATAGCGCGTGTGCCCCCTCTAGCTCCAATACATTCAGCAATCCGAGATGGCATGGATTCACAAAGTTTCTGAATGAAGGATGTTTCAAGGAGAAACCACTGCTCTGTCAGTCTTTCAGAGAGAATCTTCAGGGACACTGGTGGAAGTGAATAGCGGTCTCTCACTCGCCGCCCAAGCTCGTCCCAGACTTGTTCAATGGGTGACAAGTCAGGTGAGCGTGCAGGCCAGTCAGGGGTTTGAATGTTCAATCTCCTAACAGTGGCAATGACAGCCGAGGACGATGTGGTCTTGCGTTGTCGTCTTGGAAGACGAGATCCTCCACCCTGACAACTGGGGCAACAGCAGCAAGCACAATTTCATTGCGTCACAATGTCATTGAAATCCAGAGTGAATATTGGTCCACAAGATTCATCGGTCCACAAGACTTTCTGCCAGTGATGGTCATTCCATGAGCGATGGCCATCACACCAGGCAACTCGTCTTCTGCGGTGCTCAAAATTCAATGGAATTAGGATAGCTGGTCTTCGCGATTGAATTCCAGCTTCTCGCAATCTTCGGTAAGCCGTTCGAACGCTACAGTCTATTTGAGGCACTCTTCCAGTGTACGACTAGCTTTAGAACTGACACAAATCTATTCCTCTTTGCAGCTAAAACTAGTCTCTCCTTCCTGCAGACTTTCTTGGTCGACCAGATCCCTTCTTCTTTTTAACATCTCCTTCTGCTTTCCATCGACACCACCACCTCCAAACAACGACTCTAAATAGTTGCAGCTCTTCGTCAACACTCGCACAACTTCTACCACAACGAATCATTCCAATAGCCATACCTCTGGTAAACTGATCGTGTGCCATTTTATTTTACAAAAGCTGGATTTCACCTCACGTTTATGTTCAATTTGTAAAACCAAAATACCAAAATTTGAAATTTGACCACCATAGATCTTTCTCCATTCTCTAATGTGTTGAATGGTAATACATAGAAAGCGAGATATTGCATCATACCTGAGAAAAAAATGAAACAAACTTCAATTCAAGCCAATGATAGTTTGTTTCATTAATTATGTCAATGAGTAGCCGATATTACAATTCATCAGGTGCTTGACATCCCTTTACATAAATGATGAAATAACATGAAAAATGCATGGAAATGATGTGAAAAAGTTTTCTCTCTCATGATAGAGCTCGCTCTACTTAGCCAAACATTTAAGAAAGTAAAATTTTCATCCTTTTAACTAATACTGGATCATTTTGATAACATATTTTGACTTTGGTTTTGTTATCTTGATTTCCTTGATCTATCTTGGTGGATGACATCTTGGTTTTGTTATCTTACTATGACTTGGTTGTTTTGTTTTGCACAACAGCATACCCATGCACAAGTTTCAAATGCTGGAAACAGCTTCTTTCAAACTAGATCTAGATCTATATCTAACCAAACACAAAAAAATGCAAAATTTTCATCGTACATGTAACAAACTATGATCTAAACAAGTTCAGCGTTTTCAGCATTCATGTAACTAATTTCAGACAAGATTTTGTCCATACACCAAGTGTCAAATCGTAGAAATGGTTTCTGTCCAAGCTAGATCTAGATCTACCTAGCCAAATACTAAAAAGCTACAGAATTTTTATCACAATCCTATAAATTATTATTGCAATTACTTGGTTTAGCGTTTTCAACATTAATTTCAGACAGCATTTTATCCATGTACGAAGTTTCAAATTATAGAAATGGCTTCTGTCCGAGCTAGATTCATTTTTACCAAACAAAAAACAAAAATTATTAAAAATTTTATTAGAAACGTTCAACCAAGTTGAGAACGAAGTTCTCGGGATAACCATTACTGTGAAAAGTTGTAGTATATATTTAATTTCACTATGAAAAATTATCCAATTACTTGAAATCATAAACTTAACTACTTGAAAAAACTAAATTCCAAATTCGGGTGCTGTTGATTAAGAAATGGCTTAAACTTATTTATTTTACCTAAATTATCAAAAATGCATGTACAATCATCTACGTATCTATAATAAAAGATTTTGGAATTTACCTCTGAAGTAGGAGGCTCAAGTATTTCTCTTTTAGATGTTAGCATAAGTATGTCGAATACTAGAGAGACTAGTGTGTTTCGAAAGTACACGTATACTGGGTTGTTATTTAACTTTGGAGCCAATTACCCTAAGCAATGGCATAGAGGCTTAGTATTAGGTATGATTAATCGTGCGTACATGATTTCAAGTAATTGGATAATTTTCCATAGTGAAATTAAAAAAATAATACAACTTTTAACAGTAATATTATTAGAAACCTAATGACTATTCTACTCGTATTCACTTGGTTTAGCGCCTATAACTATCGTTTCATTAACTTTTTTCGGAACCAATTTTACGTATCTCTGCAGCTGTGCAGCTCCTCACAGTCAGTGCTTGCATTCGATCTCCCGTAACACTGGAGTGGAGGTTTCAACTCCGAAACAAATACACTAACCTCCATAATTGAAGCAACACACAGAAAACAGCAGTAATTCAGCTTTAATTAAATAACAGTTTCAATAGTAAGGCAAACTCAGGGAAGCATGAATTCGTCAACATTTTGTAGCATTCAGGGCTGTGCACAATCTTCTCGCTCATTTTTTTAAATCGAGTTCTAGTATGGTCTGTAACCAACGAGTCCGAGTCCAGGTCAGTCATGCAATACGATCATCTTAATCAGAGTGTGGTATCAGAATGGACAGCCACATGCATTAGCAATCTCGCAAGCTTGTATTTTACAAAGCCTTTATTAGACGGACGGATTACAAGCCATCTTTCGGGAAAATTCTCAGGTCTGCTGCACTCGGTTTACTGAGAGAAAAAATTCACTACATCAGCTAAAATCGGAGCTCTCCCTAAGAGAACTTCTTGCCTGACGTTAAGAAGCAAAACTCGAGCCGTGAATCTAATGATTCGAGAAACAATCCAAATACACGGCTTTTTCAGTTTATCGCAATAACCTAGTTACCTAGAACGCGATTCGATTCGACAGTAAATTTGCCGATTATCTGTTCTAATTTTCAATCCCTACGGTAAGCTAACCAATCAAACCTGCTAATTCAGATTCTTCCACTAACTGGTCAGCTTCGTTTTTTAACATTAATAGGCCTGATATCCAGAAGCAGCAACTGATATGTGCACTTCTGCATGAATGCTTCACTTCTTCACGAACGAGAATTCAAGCCTGAAAACAAAATAACATGAGCAAGGAAAGGTGGCAACATCTGCGGGTTTGAGAGTGAAAATTTCTGATCAGGATCGAGTAAAAAAGGATAATTTAAGTCGACAAGAAACCTGAAGTAACATTCAATCATCAGTACCGATATAGCTCTGCCAATAAATCCAATTACACTAGGCTTCTTCAGATTATCACAATTACATACGAAATAACTTGGAACCTAGAACTGCATGCTGAGATTTTGTAGGCTTTAATGCTGACTTGTTAACATGAAATGTATGTATATATATATATATATATATACAAAATCATGTTCATGGCACACATGTGCAGGTGTAGTTATTTCTACAGCAAGTGAGCAGAAGAAAATTTCTCTGTTCTTAAATTTTCCTTAAGCGACAGCATTGGTACACCTATTTGATCTGGATCGCAAGAAATCCTGACAAAGCATAATACTGACAGAATTCTAGTCTGGGACTGAAAATCTAACTGTCGAAACTGAACATAAAGCATTTTCTGAACGGCAATATGTTTATGTACCAAACATGTAACATAACAAGTTGGAATTTCAATGCAAATTCTTATGTCTACATATTCAAAATAACTGTGCATATTGCTGCGATACCCCCGGCAATATTTCCTTCGTTTTGCTTATGGAAATAGTTGAATAGTAAAATATTAACGACCAGCTATTAGTTACCTACGGTACTAAGAAATCACGGATAACCCGGCAATATTTCAGATGACTGTCTACAGAAGACAACTGTGACAGCGGACCAGCTCTTACCAACCGACCTGCATGCGCCGGAGCGAAGTGAAACTGACTTTGCAATTCTCAAAAAAGTTCATGGTTTTTTTGTAATTGCAGTTAACATTGATAATTAAATATTGTGCAATATAGGTGATTATAATTGTGTGGACACATGATGTTTTTAAGTTACTTATTTTGTGTTTATCTGAATCACTTTGCATGAACTTGTAACTCACTGTGAGGAATGATTACTTGGCGTATAAAAACGCAGGTTGGTCAGTGTAAAATTTTCCATTGCTTGCTGGTAATACAATCTCCGAGTATTACAAGTTTTCTCTTATTCTACGAGAACAATTGGCGTCGCGGTTGATGCGAACCTGATACTCTACAAGAATACTCTACGAGTTCTGCTGCGGCTAATTCTACTTCAAGTCCGATCTACTGGACCTAGCGCTAACGCGCTTTAATTGATGGGCAGAGCGAAGCCTCTCTTGGTGTGTAGCTCATGCTGACGCATTACAGGGTTTACCAGACCCCCACACATACAGCACTTCGAAACACACACAAAAACACGTTAGTTGAGCTAGACGGACCTCCAGTTGCACTATAGGAGCTTTATTAACTTCTAGCTAAGGCCCTTAAGGTAAGGATCTAGTCTTAAGTCATAGGTATAGGTCAGATTGCTAAGTCAAACGGGTGAAGATGGACCACCAAACGTTGGAACCGCTAGACGTGACCGACATCAATGGCATTACTGACTGGCACGAGAGATTTGACCAACATGTCTTGACCAACGACAAGATAACCGATGATAAGAAGACTGCTTACTACATTACCTTCATCGGCAAACAAGCCTATAGACTTCTGAAGGATCTGGCGTATCCAGATACGGTCACGGGGTTGACTGTCAACGACTTACGACAACTTCTGGTAGACCACTTGCAACCAATCAACTTTGAGGTCGCGGAACGTGAAAGATTTCACAACATGAAGAAGAAGTCCGACGAATCCAAAAAAGCAGTCGGCTAAATGCAATTTCGTTACCAACCTTCAGATTCAACTGCGAGATCGACTTGTCGCTGGGGTAGTGGATCAAGAGGTAAAACGCAAGTTTCTTCGTGAACCAGGCTTGACATTTCAACGTGCAAAACGAATTTTGGAAGACTGGGAAGATCTAAATTCTGCGGTTACCCACCACAACACTGAGGTTCTATGGATGAAAGGAAAACCTCCAAACAATAAGCCGAGGCCCAACTTCAAGGTCAGAGAGCGTCCTACAAATACTAAAGGTTCCTCAATCACGGGTAAATGCGATTCGTGTGGCGGCAACCATTCAAGATCAAGCTGCAAGTTTCGGAAAGCTGAGTGTCATGCCTGCCATAAAACAGGACACATCGCGAAGGTTTGTCGATCCAAACAGAAAAGCGAGAAGTTTGTAAAGACAATGACGGTTGACAATCCAACGTCTGAATCCGACGAAGAAATCACTGTCTTCACTGTTCATCGTCCTAAAGGTTATTTGTTACACAATCTCGACTTCGCCAATGGTCAACAAGCTGAATTCATCGTGGATACCGGCAGTCCAGTGACATTACTACCCATTCAAGAATACAATCGACTCGGTCTTGAGGGCATGACTACTACTAGTTCGACTATCAGAGGAATTTCAGGTCATCAAGTCCCAGTCATCGGTCGAATTAAGGCATCAATCAAACGAGATGACATCTGCCTGCGTGTGCCAATGCTGATAACTACCAATGGCCCCAACATTCTTGGCTTGGATGGTTTACGCAAGTTGCAAATAAACATCGTTCTGAAGTCCGACTTGAACGACACTGCGCCTTTTAAACATGCCATTAGCCAGTTGATAATCAAATGCAGCAACAACAATCGTGGAATAGCAATTGATCCAGTCTCTTTGGAACTTGAAGGTCCTCCAAAATTTTGTCGAGCCCGGCCTTTGTTTTTCGGTTTACGTTCTGCAGTTGAACCCAACATCCAGAATATGGTTAAAGAAGGTATCATTAAGTCAGTGACGTCTTCAGCTTGGGCTACTCCCATAGTAACGCCCTTGAAAAGCAACGGACAACCACGCGTGTGCGGAGACTATCGCGTCACTGTAAACCGGCAACTGCGTCAGACTTCCGTGACAACCAAGGCAATTGACGACATGTTTGAAGGATTAAGAGGACATACAGTTTTCAGCAAGGTTGACTTATCTAACGCCTTCCTACAAATTCCACTCGACGATGAAGCTAAGAAGACTACAACAATAAATACTCCCTGGGGTCTTTTCCAATTTCAAAGGCTACCGTTCGGTCTAAGTGTGTCACCCGGCATCTTTCAACGCGTCATCAACCATATCATCAATGGATTGTCAAACGTCAGAGCCTATCAAGATGATATCTTTGTCAGCGGTCATACATTGGCTGAACACAATCAAAATCTGCTGCAGCTCTTGCAGGCATTGAATCGATACAACGTTCAAATCAACGCCAAGAAGTCAGAGTTTGGTGTGCGACAACTCCACTCTGGGATGCATTCTAAACGGCAGCGGAATGTCAGCTGATAAAGATCGCTTGAAGGCAGTTCGTGATGCCCCTCTACCTGACACTGCGACCAAGTTACGTTCATTCTTGGGTTTTGCACAATTTTACGCGAAATTCGTGCCTTATTACTCGGATTTGGCCCAACCACTATAAGATGCCTTACAAAAGGATGTAGACTTCCGTTGGACTTCCGCTCTCAGTACAGCTTATGACGAACTGTTAAGCGGTCTTCTCCAAAGTCGAACTTTGAAGAGTTTCCAACTTGGGCTACCTGCTAAACTTATCGTCGATGCCTCCGAGTATGCCTTAGGAGCAGTGCTACAACAACAAGACCAACCTATTATTTGCATTTCAAGGAAGTTGTCAACATCAGAGAAGAACTATAGCCAGACACAAAAGGAAGCCCTTGCCATATACTGGGCTGTTAAGCGTCTGCGCAAGTACTTGTATGCAAGCAACTTCACAATTGTTACGGACCATCAAGCCCTCAAATACATTCTTGATCCTAGTACTTCGGTCGGCAAGGCTACATCAGCTATGATTCAGCGATGGGCACTCGAACTCTCCGGTTATACATATTCAATCCGACATCGACCAGGCAAGGAAATCCCTCAGGCTGACTACCTTTCTCGCTATGCTTTTCATGAAGAACCTGAAGAAGTCGAAACTTTCATCACGAATCCGCTACCTATTTCGCGAAATGTTTTGATCACTGAGACAAAAACACTATATGGGCCTGTCATCGCTGGACTACGTCACGGATGGTCAGCTACAGCCAAAAGAAGATTTCCAGTCTTACATAGCAAACGAGAATATCTGCGCCTGGACTCTGATGGTGTCATATTATTCCAAGACCGACCTCTCATTCCACCACCATGTCGATCCGCTATGCTGAACCACTTGCATGCTAGTCATTTAGGAAGAGACAAGATGGTTTCGTTGGCTCGATTGGTCTGTTGGTGGCCAAGTGTGAACTCCGATATCATCAACTACGTTCGCCAATGTCAGCGCTGTGCAAGGAAGCCTCAAGCTAGAAGGAAAGAGTGGTCGCCTTGGCCCATACCATACCAACCAATGCAACGTTTGCACACTGATTATTGCGGACCCTTTTTACAGAAGTACTATGCACTTGTGGTAGAGGATGCCTTCAGCAAATTTCCCGAAGTTTTTTTGACGACATCGGCAACAGCGGATTTTACGAGATCGGCATTACAAAAGTTGTTTGCGCGTGAGGGGATTCCACAGGTATTGATTTCGGACAATGGAACGCATTTTACCGCCGCTCATTTAACACAATGGTTACGGTCAATAGGATGCAACCAGGTCTTTACTGCACCCCGAAACCCGTAATCCAATGGTCAAGCGGAGAAATTCGTGAGGTCGCTGAAAACTGCAATCAATGCTTCAAAGCCTTCGACTTCAGTCGAGCTGCACGAGGCCATTGATACTTTCATGCTGCATTATCGTAATGCTACCCATTGTACCACAGGCAAAGCACCAGCTATGCTATTCAAAGGTCGTCTGCTACGTATGCCTAACAATTTGGATTCAACTGAAGTCCAGTTTTTTCGGGGAAGCGACAACAGGCTGTCCAAGGGCATTGTTTTGTGCAAAGTAGGGTCTCTAATGTTCAATATTCTTGATGTTGAAGACGGTACGGTGCATAGAAGACATCGTAATCAAATACACATTCACACATCTGCTTCACAACAAACTCAACCTTTTCCGATCTTCCCACTTTGGAGCGCATACATTCTTCACATCTACATGCACCTCAGGGCGATGGTGAACCCCAGCCGCAACTGCAACCAAACAGCAATCAAGCAATGGATCATCCGGGACCGCTACCAGCTGCTGTGGTTCCTCAGACTTCGATGGAGGCTCAACTATCTTCGACTCTTGATTCTTCGAGTGCATCTTCAACTGCGGACAATCCGATGGGTGAACAGACGACAGCTTCTCAAGCCACAGGAATCAACGAGAGAAGGGGATATTCGAGTGAGCCTATGCAGGGGAGTCCATCACCAACATCGTCTGCGGAGGAGCTCCAGGATCAGAAGACGTCCGAGAAGGTTCCTCGAGTAAACGGGGAGGAGTTGTGACAGCGGACCAGCTCTTACCAATCGACCTGCAGCATGCGCCGGAGCGAAGTGAAACTGATTTTTGCAATTCTAAAAAAAGTTCATGGTTTTTTGTAATTGAAGTTAACATTGATAATTAAATATTGTGCAATATAGGTGATTATAATTGTGTGGACACATGATGTTTTTAAGTTACTTATTTTGTGTTTATCTGAATCACTTTGCATGAACTTGTAACTCACTGTGAGGAATGATTACTTGGCGTATAAAAACGCAGGTTGGTCAGTGTAAAATTTTCCATTGCTTGCTGGTAATACAATCTCCGAGTATTACAAGTTTTCTCTTATTCTACGAGAACAACAACAAAACCAAGAGTGCACGTTTGCATACACATTCTCTTGTTGCAACCGGTGTGCTCATTTACTAAAATTCTGTCGACGTATTGTTAGTTGACGCCCCATTGAGTGTTTCGGTGTTAAAGTGTGTTTTATTTCGCTCAAACGTTCACATAATTTCTCAATAAACAATTTATGAATGCTACATTGCGTAGAAGAGTGAAATTCTTCGGCTAAGATAGTGTAAACTAAGAGATTCACCCCTAACAAAGAGTAGAAAATGCCTCTTCGAAGCATTTTGTGACAAAACTTACATCAAATATTCCGAAAAGTCAAATTTCGCGCTGACGAGTTGATGGCAATAACATACGCAACATGAAGCTGTGACTTAACGTTTCGTATCACTTCATATATTGCGATCGAAGCTGGTGACAAAATCTATGCGAAACTAGTCCCGCTACCTGCATTTTTGATGTGACCGTTTCAGGTTGATTGATGTCAAACTCACATCACATCGTTTCATGTTATTTCCGGACCCTTTGCATTGGGAGGCTTTCATCAATTAATATTCTGTCGGCAGAATTTTAGTTAATGAACTTCCCATGCCATACAGTGTCTGAGAGCAGATACATACCAAACCGTGCAATACTACTCCTACTATCCCTACTCTATGCGTGCAATCATTCACAGTTAGCAGATTTATTTACTTGTTTATACAGGCTAAAATATAAAAACACATTCTATGTGAAGGTCAGTACGTGCAGAACTCTAGGCGAGTATGATATAATTACCTTGCTCGAGACTTATATTCTTCGCTGACAGTTGATGGCCGTTGATCTAGAAGAGGAATCTCTGGAGAGAATAGAAAGGATCCTCTGGAGGAATAGAAAGAATATTCCTTTAATATTTAATTTCATTCCAAACCAGACTTAATGTTGGCTTCCACGAGGGTAGTTTACTGGTCCATCAACTTCAGGGCAGTTATGTCGTTGTCATGTCTTGTCCACATCCATTCAAGGCAAGGCAATTTACGCAATTATCTTATGGAATGAAGTTAACAGATGAAAGTAAGAAAGGGCATCTCGAATAGATACAATCACTTTACTTGAATTTCTATCCTTTCTATCTACACGGCTTACATCTCGAGAATCATCCTATCATCACTATTTCTCTGTGATGTATACCACTCAGCAATCAGTTTTGTATGAAATATTTTCGGATTATCAGACTCACTAACATGCGCTATGAGAGCGGATTTGTGAAGTCAGCGATTATTCATGGACATGAAAATACAAAGTTCGTTTATCTTTATCAAGCAGTAGACAACAACCATTTGTTACAGATTAATGATTACTTTATTGTCTGAAAGTTATTTATTTGATCGCCACTATAATTCACATCGAATAATCATCATTATCATAACATTACATTATTTGCATTCACATGTACGTATGCACGCGTATCAGAATCTCGCTGCAGCGGGATCGGGAAGGATTGTAAATCTTGCTTTGTCTATGAATAGATAACTTCCGCTGACGAGTGAAGCCGCGGTCTGCATCCAGCAGAGCGTCACTTAAGCGATTTAAAATCAAAAGGCGATCTTAAAAATTTACAGCTACAGCCTGAAACTAGTTCAAAGTTCCCCCCCTAACATGGATAGATAGAATACCGGCTGAAATGGTTAATAGTAATTTATGCTGTGTAGTAGCTGGAGACGGAATTCAAATTCCATGCGAAAGTGCGGCCTAAAGTCTTCCTGTCTGCTATCGCAACTCAGTTATACTTCTTTGTATGTTGCACCCCTCGGGCACTGTAAAGCAGTCTCCCGTCTATCCATGTTCTATCGTTATTATCTTTGATTTTACAACTTTGCCTCTGTAATTGTCTCTGTCAAATAACTAAATTATCTTTGATATTGTGATCTTTGTGTGCTGTATTCGTTGTTTATTAAGTTTGTTATGTATAAGCAATGCACGCGATCGCATTCAACAAGAATCGATGAGAAATTATTTCTTCGCAAAGAAAATATCCGTCATTGTAGGCACTTTGAGGGACTGATTGATAACACGTATGTTGACATCTTCATGCCAGCAAATGACTCGCAGTGTCAACGTGATCTTAGGACAGCACAACAGTCTGCATTCCAATCTTACTTTGTTTACTCAACAAGCTTCTTACCAAGTTCACTTTTGGAAATGGAAAGCGACAATTCTCTCCCATTCCTCGATGTCATCACTCGAAACAATTCTGGAATGCCATCGCTGGAATTGCATCGTAGGAAGACATCGTGCGTCCTGTATTTAAATTTCATAAGCTTGTTACCGATTTCCTGTAAAATCTGCCCAGTGAAGATCCTTTGGTACAAAGCGCGACGACACTGCTATCCTGAAAACTTGTATGACAAGCATCACTTTTGTGTGATTTCATCGAGAACTGAGAAGTATAGTGCAGTCCCGGAAGACGAATAGGAGACTGCTGGGCCACAGAAGAAAGTTATTACCATGTATGTGCCCTTCAAAGGAGATGCCAGTCACGACTGGCTCAAGAAGAAGCTCTCCAAGGAAATTGTAGCCGTATTCTTCGCTGTCACCGTCAACGTTATCCCAGTGAACCAAGCAATCTTGAGCTCGAGCGTTAAGTACAGACTTCCAATCACCGGCGTCGAACGTCATCTATATTCAGTTGTGACAGTAGCAGTAGATATATGTGCACTGTTCGAGCCGAGAGGAGACTCCCAGAGAATTAAAGAGTACATCCCGGCGTGGCTTAGGAGAGTTCACACCATTGGACCATTGGAGGGAAGCCATCAAACAGCATCGCTAAGCATCTTCGATATGGCTGTGCTCCCTCCCCAGGATTCTGTGTGCTGAAGAGAGGTAGGTGTAAGCTTCATCTTGGTGTTTGAGGCTCAGGACATCGAAGAACCTGTTTGAGGCTCTGGACCTTTGCGTCCAGAAGGAGACAATGTCCAACCTTTCTTTACTTTGTTATCTTTATTATTAGTCTTAACTATTATCATATGATTGTCTGCTGACCGTTATTTACATGTGTTCAATGCTAATATAATGCCTTGCATGTCATTGCGGAGTGCATCCCGTAGAGCCGGCGAAATATTTCGGTGCAATGAAACCGTTTGCGATGTTCTTTCTGCGTGATTGATAGCACTAGAAATGAATTGATTAGTATAAATAAATCCAGCCTCAAAGGCTTGAGCCTGTGAATAGACAATGTCGAAAAGGAAACATCCAGAAGCAGAAGAGAAAGTTTTCATGGTGTTCAATATTTCTTGGAAGTTGAGTGCACTTCTTTCGCCCGATATGGCCAGTCCCGATGGACAACTTTAGCTGAAGTTCTTCAAAAATACATCTCACAGTTTATGATCTTGAAAACATTCTTTTCGCATCTGAAGGACAAAAGTACGCTGAATTCACCGAATTATAAAAGAATGAAGTTTCTAAACTCGCGCTAGTCTGAAATTTGAGTATTATCTGGTCTCTTATAGATGAGTTCTTACGGCCTTTTCAGACAAATAAACAAATGATACATGCTTTGTATGCTTCGATTGATAAGCTTCTCGAAAAAATGCATCACCGGGTCATCAAAAGTGATTTGCTGAAATCTTGCAATGGATGATTCGCGATGATCGATCCAAATCAGAAGATCATAAAGTTTACTTTGGAATTGATCTTGGGAATGAGGCAAAGAAGATGGTGAAGGAATGCATCCCAGATGTGAATTCAACCCTTTAGAAATGAATGCATTTTATATTGTTGTTACTAAGTGCATCCGCGAAAAGTTTCATATTCATGAGAACTTTTACAGATACACAAATTCTACATCAATCATCAAAATACAGGCCCGAAGGCCCTATTTGTAGTGTGAAAAGACAAGCTGGTCAAATGCCGCATTTGATTCCGTCAACCGAGATTGATCAGCTTGAAACATCATTCTTTAATTAGTTATGTATTCCCATTCGATAATCTTTTTACTAAATTCAGTGGCCATTCACATAGTTTTCAATTACATGGAACGCACGATGTCATATAAGACCTCTGAAGGATCTGATGCTTTTGTGGTTTTTAAGATGTTCATATAATAGGTATTATTCTCAGTTATTTGACACGTTGTCACCTCAATACTCATTAACTATTTTGCATTATGAAGACAGACTGACGTGCAAGTCAGTGAAGGGTATTTATATACGTGCGAAATAGTTCTTGCAAGTAAAGTATAAGGTCTAAAAAATTTTATATCTTTGCATTGTGCATGGTGGCTGCTACCAGTGAATTATTTAGGCATGCATGTTGATACACCATTCAATGTTTAGGTACGCCATTCCGTTTAATAAATATGCCGGATTTTCACTTGGCGATACATTCTTTTACCGATGAATGCATCAAATCATAAATCTTCATTCGTCTCTGCGCCGGCTCATATAGCCTCAAAAGTCCATGAAAAGCAAAGTATTTTTCTGTAAAGTATGAAATGTATTTTATTTTCCTGCACTTACTATTTTGTCAATTTTCGTTCATGCATGAAGTGATTAAATCTGTCGAAGGACAACAGATGAAGACAGAATTACGTAGTAACTAATGCCTTGATACTCGTTAATAAGTCAGAACTGCTAGTGAGATACAGTCCTCAGTCATCATCAAACTATCAAGACAAAATCCACCGAAAAGCAGGCAGTTGATATCATGGTCCTTCTCGATCAATTTAATGGTTCACAAACATGGAGATCAATTAAAAGGGGAATGTATGACGCAGATGTGCAGCGATAGAAAATAATCCATAGCGATGACTCCATTGTTGACAAATAAGGCCCAAAGGAAGGATCTTCAAAACAATTGAGGTTTTGTAAAATGGTAGAGCGACTGTGGTTCATATGAAAGCTGTCGAATATTCTCAAGACGAATGTTACCGCAATATGCTTGTTAGCAAACTTGTGGTGTCTGAAGTGGTAAAAAAAGTTGCATGACTCATGAATAATTCAAATACAGCTTTGCTTACTTGATCATTGATATCAGTGTTGTAAGAAATTCAATATTATGTGATGTGAGAAATTGATCATCAGAGCGGACCATTCCTGTTACAAAAATCTCCTATCTGCTGACGAAGAGATCTTCAATACCTCGTGAAGACGCTGGCGCGGTAAATTCAATCAAGCTCATTTCCTTCTGATAATGCGCGACAATGACCTTTTGCCTCTTAATCCAGCTCGGCTTGCTTAGAGATAATTCACGCCACAAGATGACGTGCGCCTTTAACCCTGCTCGCCTGTTCGCGACTAAATCAAGTTTCAAAAAAGGAATCTAGGCCTATGTGTGCAAAATGTCAACTTAAAAATATCATGTTAACTTGGGTATCTTGGTATCTCTATTTCCTCTCTACGATTTTTTTTCAATTTGAGCCATCGGACCTATTATTTTGACTGGCATAACATCCTGCTTAATTCTAATATTTCAAAACTTGCATTCATTTGTCTTACGATGGCCATCTCTTTTCATGAATAATCGTATTGCAGTATAGCATTCGTTCTGAGGGACAGAATGACATTTTATCTACTATTTCTGTTTCATTGCAGTGAAGCATGCTTTCGTCAAGCCGGGCGATTACAAAATTAATTCAACCTGGCCAGGTTGCACTAATCTCCAGATTTTCCTCCAGTGAGGTACCTGCCACACCTGTTTCCCGACGGCAAGAGCCAAATGATTATTATGGATGGCATTATCCCGAAATTGGTAAATATTGTTCTTAGCGTTGCTGCATTGAGTCTGAACTTTAATCAACAGGCCTAAAAAAACCTAGAAACCCTAAAATGACCTAAATTTTCATTTTTGACCTAAACTGACGTAACTTAATGCATCTTAACCTAGAACCTAGTGTTTAGTACGAGCATAATGCATTAGGCCTACTTGTATATTGTACTGTCTTTCTTCTATGTTCTTCTACTTCCTTATTTTTATTGTTTCTTGCTCTCATATTTACCTTTATATACATAATCATAACGCATGTCATTTACTTTCCAATGTTACAGGTTGGCCCAAACAAAGCTTAGTAATTTCAAATTCAAATACTGTGCATAGAATTGGCAGATTTCTATGCAGCAAAACAAACAGCCCATCTCGTAGACGGAGCACCCTATTTTGATTATGTTTTGCAATTCTGTCCTATTTGATCAGCTTCTTTGTCTCAGAGAATTAGAAAAGGGTGGATGATAATATGAATACGCAGGATTAGCAGACGTTCGGATATTACACGAACGTTCTGATTGTCTGGATTTTTTCGATGTCCGGATTCACCTTGTCAATTATTGTATATCAACTACCTTGTCATCTCTCTTTATATATCTCTATAGGGTTTCCGCACTCCTGGAAACTCCTGGAATTTCGAAAACGGTTTTCCAGGGCTCTGGAAACTCTTGGAATTTTATGATTATGGTTGATAAATACATGCATTTCTACTTGATCACTAGAAGTTTTTAATGACATTCTTCTAGTCATACAAAGTAAATGTGATGAATTCATTTACATTCTTAATTTTATAGTGAAAGAACTTTCCAGCTATGCATCTTAAAGACGTTGTCAAAGTCATTGGCATCAGGAAATTTTATTAGCGCTCTTTTTATTGCAGTCCGTACTCTATAAGAGAAACAACTTATGTATTGGAGGACATTTGAATGCCGGAAGATATGATTTGAAATAATGAAATATGTCAAACACTTATTGTCTGATAATTCGTCTTGATTTTACGATCCATGTACTCAGGCATCACATGCCTCCTTTTTTTCCTATTTTTAGCAATTTGTCCTGTCCTATTTTTCGGAAATTCTCAAATTTACCGCACTACTGGTGGCGAGTGAGATAAATATTACAACTATGCGTCGTTTTCTTTTTCACGGACCAGATCTATCTGGGCAGAGTGAGAGACCTGTCTTGATCATTCGATGGTCGACCAATGACGAAGCCCTCGAAGTGGGCGAATATATTGGTGCCTTTAAATGTTGACTAAAGTTTTGATAAAATTCTAAATTTAGACTTGATTGGTTAAAGTGAGAGACATGCGTCGATCATCTAATGGTCAGTGCTTTCTTTTACCTACTCCTATTTTTTTCGGAACTTTTTAAATTAACCGCACTTTATTGGTGGCGAGTAAGAGATGAATATTAGTACTATAGCGTCGTTTTCTTCTTCACATACCCAGATATATCTGGGCAGAGTCAGAGACTTGTCTTTATCATTCGATGATTGACGTTTTCTTTTCCCCGCTCCTATTTTTTGGGTATGAATTCCTTCAGTTGCTCTGTATAGGCAGTATCAAAGACTTGCTTTGATAACACTAAAAGGCCGTCTCTACCTTGCCTTTCACTGAGTGTAACTGCGACAACTGACATTTGATCATGTTGAAAATAATTAATATGATCTTAAACTTCATTCTGTAGCATGTGCATTGTAGATTATTTTGGAAATTCGGTTCAATCATATCCATTTTGTAGAGAAGGAAAACTGTTTTGGTGAGCTGGAAACGTGCGTGAAGTTGGCGGAACCATTATTTCTTGCAGCGTGATTCTATTCAAAACAACTTTTACTTTATCAATTTCAGTCTCCTGATCACGACGAATCTGGACTCAGATTCACAAATTCGCAGTTTTTTGGAGAAATTCAAGTATAAAGATGAAAGTGGCTCTGCTAACTTTACATACGTGAGCTGGAATGTGCATGATTTAGAGACGCATCAATTTTCCGCCGAAGCCTTTGTCAAATACAGATTTAATTGACTGGCTTGTCATGCGCACTATACCAGTAAATAATGTACTTGACAATTGCTTCGGCCAAAAAATTGTGGGTCTCTAATACACATTCAGACTGTCGTCCATTTTATGCTTTGAGTTGTCCTTCGGCCATCACTGTATTTTTCATGCAGCTGCAGGGTTGCCAGATGTCCGTTCGTACCTCTTAGATCTTCATGTAAACATGTATTTCTCTGTCATCTAACACGACAAGATCTTTGATAATTTGTGTCGATGCCTCAGCTGTTCTGAATGTCACATCTTTTATCGATGCATTTTCATTCTCAAAAATTATTCTTGATGTACTGAACACCTACGTGGAATACAGAACCAACGCGCACCTTGTTTAAGATTGTTTATGTCACCATTCAAAGGATCGGAATTTTCCGTGGAACCTCAAAAAGTCTTCTTTTCCCCATTTCTTTTCATGAAAATTTCAAAATATTAAAACACAGCTGCAGTATTTAGGTTAGTTTACATGAATTTTGGGCTTTCATTAATTAATCAGTCATCGTTTCAGAGCAGATAAGGAAATTATTCTGTAGATACTGATTACCACATTACGAATGATGGTTGATTATTTGATGCGTTCTTTGGTGATCATTTCAGCATCCGGATTATTTTTGAGGCAGTATTGGCAACCCTGAATTCACCTCTTGGTCATTTCCTGCCACGAATTAAAAGAAGAAATCACCGAATGGTGTAATAATAGCTCTTATTTGAATAGCGTCTTGTCAAGACATTTCAACTGTACTGAGAAAGCTTCGACAGTCATTAAGGTGTTTACTGTAATGCGACTGGCCATTGATTTTCTGTACCTTAGTAAGGCTCCTAAGTTTCCATATAAAGATGCTTTCTTGTAAGCTTGAATCTCCTTAATAGATGTGTTAGGATGAGTGTTCGCGTTTTGTAGGCCTAAGTCAAATCATTGATTGTAAATTCTCTGAATGACCATTGTAGAAAGTGCGGTTCTGAGCAAAGAAGAATGAGGAAATAGTGTTGCAGTTTACATATTGTTAGTAATTTCAGCAAATGGAATACTGAAAACATCAGGTGGTGTGGAATGTGATCCGGTGATGAGAGTGCTTGCTTTAAAAAAGTACTCTTTGGTGCTCTGACACCACCACGAATTTCTAGTAGACACCCTTAGGATAACAACGAGAAACCTTCGTTATCTAAAGCTGAATGTAATTGAAGAATCGAGTAACTTTGATATATGCTCTAAAATTAAGAGAAAAAATTTCAAAATTCCAATAGTTGCAGTATCTTGAATTTCTTCAGTTCATGTTATAATTGTGAATCTAAATGGTTATCTACATTGGGTTGCTGTCTAAATAGCTCTCGTGATGTATCATGTGCTCACTTCATTTACACGAAAATCGTTCAAATTCAATGCTCTTCCTAACTTCTCCCAAAGTCAAGTATATTTAGTGCGATCATATTTTTGCACAGTGCAATGCAACATCATATGTGCAAATACGTCTATATACTAGCCTATGTTATTCTATGTTGCCAACCCAATTATCTTGCTTATTTTCAGGTAACAGAGATGTCGTTGGATTTGGGCGAAACGGTATTCCACAGTACTTCGATGATCCAATGCACCCATATCCTTCCCTTCGATTTCGGGAGAACAGCGCTGCTTTAGCAAAATTAATAGCGAAGGAGGAAGGAGACTGGAACAATCTGACATTAGACGAAAAGAAAACATTGTACAGAGCCAGCTTTAGCCAAACATTCGCAGAAATGAAAGCACCCACTGGACACTGGAAAGTCAGTGCCATGTGGTTGTTGATTAATTTGTCGGCAACCGCTTTCATTTATTTTATGCTGAAGAAATATGTGTACGGTGAATTGCCACATTCATTCAGCGAAGAAGTTAGAGATGCCAACACATGGAAGCAGGTGATGTTGAAGCACGGCCACATCGACGGCGTCGCATCTAAATTCGACTACGAGAAAATGCGCTGGAAAGAATAAGACCTCGTGCACTACAACATCGTGAATTTTTCACATGGAGTGTATTGATTCCGTGCAGTTTGAAGCATTGATATTTCTACCATTGAATGGATATGGTCCTTGTGACCGTTGCCATTAAGAGTGAAATATACGTTATGAACCGATAACATTGCATTTTTGTTGATCGCTAGTAAAGCACCGGTCATTATTGCTGATGTGACGGCATGTTCAGTTTAGCCTTCATCGGTACACGATTTTAAGGTGACATAATCAGGAATCGTATTTTCTTCTACATATTTGTATCGACCCATTAATATGAAGAAAACTGAATTGAGGTCCTGGAAATTAATCAACTTCTAAGGTTACCATTTTAAATATTTCGAGTTATTCCTCCTGATTAAACTGCTAAACGACCTAGCGATGATCCTGCAAGCTTGGTGAATCCCGGAGAACGTTAACATAGTAAATACAGTCAAATAGTATAATATTTGTCATAGCAAAGTACAATATGAAAACATTCTTTCCCCAGACGACTTTATTTTTGGTCAATCTTTTGATGAAGTCCTTCATTTCAAATGAAACCGGTGTTCTTACTTATCAAATTCGATCTACAAGGTTACAATCAATAAACTCTAATATTTCGAGTGAATAAAGTCAAATCAAAATAACAGAACATGCAAGATCTATTCAGTCTCAGTAGGAGGAGCATTATCGAAGAACATGAATAGGCCTTACATCTGCTGTAGCGTTTTCGCAAAAAGATGCATGGCCAAACATACTACAAATTACTATTAGTTATACATGTAAACCTAGACCTACATGAAAGTGTTTAATTAAGACATGGTAAAAAAATTGAATTGTTCCATTTGCTAACATGCGATCCCTTTATAATAAGGAATTATTTTTATAATAAGGACTCTCATTCAAGCAAAAGTGAATTCGCAACAGGTAATTGAAATTAAAAAAATCATTATTAATGATAATTTGACCAAGAAGTGACCTACATGTAGGTACTTTTCTAACTGCTTTTCAAAAGGCTGTCATTCTTAAACTATGCGTCTTTTATGCAAATGAAAGGAGTTCCAAAATGAGAATACACCCAAAAAACGTATGTTACAATTTCTTGGTTATTGAATAAATATTTGCCGAGCAATCTTCAAAAATAGTACTTTGAATTTTTCCGAGGAAAAATATTCTAAAATTTGATGTTTTATGAAAAAGTGAGCATTGAAGAAGGTGACTTTATTACTGTACTGATGAAATTTACTGTATTCCTGACCTAAATTTGTAATATTTAACGAATACATAGTATATTGAATCCATGACATTTATTTGAAGACCGGTAGAAAAGTACCTAGGCTACATGGTAGGGGTAAATCCAATTTAATCCACAACATTTGACGAAAATGTGTCTTTGATTTGTAAAATCCATATTTCTGAACCGATTTCAATAGTTTTTTTTTTAATCGAACCGTAAAGATCTCATCTATTATGGCATGGTTTATAAAAAGTCACATAGCCAAGACCTTCTTCACAAGTTGCCGTTTTTTGCCGAAAAAAGACCAAAAAAGGATTCCAAAGTTGGCAGTACTCTCAGTTCAACACGGATTTTCGATTAGATTACATTCGAATACACCCACTAATATTTATATCATCTGAAAGAAGAAGATCAGCTCTTTAAGGACAGTCTATTTTAAATATTGTAATCAATATTAATCATTGAATTTTCACTGGGTTTCCATTGTCAATGAAAAAAATGTCCTTCTGACCGAGAGCCGTTTTCTGTCCTCTGACCGAGGTACCTTTTCTCGAAGAATATTGATTCTTCCATTAAACGTTTTGCACCAAACGAATCCTCTAGTGTGCTAGTTTATAAATCCGTAAAGAAAATTCAGTTTGATGCCGTTACAAGTGTGTGTGCAATATTGATTTAAAAATATTTTTATCGTTTTTTCGACCACGAGAATTTGAATATTCCCAAAAATTTCATATGGATGCTGAAACCAGAAATTTTGCCAGGAATCGATGAAATTTCACAGCATAGGAGGGATCCATGCTCTTAACCCCGGTGATAAATCACACAT
>CAJQUW010006355.1:0-14040 GCA_907163375.1 Prostheceraeus crozeri | reverse complement strand
TCTCGTATTAATGACAAGAATCTCTCTGCGGTTATTCCCACTTATATAGTGTGTGGCGAATCAGCTGAGACGTAACACCATCATCCAAACACTAAAAAACCCGTCTAACTCCGGTTCTAGTGCTCCGATTTCGAGAGATGGAAATACAAACACCATTTCCATGTAAATTTGCCGCTGAATCCGAATCTGGCCTCCGTTTTCCCATCCGATGCTCTCGTTTGGGCGCTACACAGCTCCAAAAACGTCCCAAATTCTAACTCTGTCGTTTTTTCGAAAAATGTTGAAAATTTTTTTCTCTCCGATTGACTTGAAACTCACCATGTTGATAAAGAATTTCACGCTGATTCCAAATCTGAAATCCGTTTTCCAATCCGATGCTTCGTTTTGAAGCTAGAGCCCAAAACGTCCCAAATTCTAACTCTGTCGTTTTTCACCAACGTCCCAAAATCTTAAATGGCGTCTCACATCTAAACGAAGACAGATAGGAACAAGCCGATTCTTTCACTGAATTTGTCTCACTCTTAGCTTTCAAACGAGCTATCGCACGACAAAATCCGTCCACTAGAAGCCAAAATCGAAGCAAGCTGTCCAGAGGGGGGGGACGTCAGCGAAATTTCAGAATTTGATGAAAAAAATGTTTTGGTGACGGTCCCAGGTCGAAATTCCACACTTTGGAAAATTTTCAAAATTTTACCCATACAAAGTCACTCTGACACTTAGGATTTTTTCAGGTAAGCGAGCTCCGACCTAAAATCTTGTAACCGCTCTAACTTTTGAACGAAGACAGATAGGAACAAGCCGATTCTTTCACTGAATTTGTCTCACTCTTAGCTTTCAAACGAGCTATCGCACGACAAAATCCGTCCACTGGAAGCCAAAATCGAAGCGAGCTGTCCAGAGGGGGACGTCAGCCGAAAATTTTTTCTCTCCGATTTCGCTGGAAACACCTTCCTAACCCAAAATTTCACGCTGATTCCGAATCTGGCCTCCGTTTTCCAATCCGATGCTTCGTTTGGGCGCTACACACCAAAACGTCCCAAATTCTAACTCTGTCGTTTTTTCGAAAAATGTTGAAAATTTTTTCTCTCCGATTGACTTGAAACTCACCATACATATAAAGAATTTCACGCTGATTCCAAATCTGAAATCCGTTTTCCAATCCGATGCTTCGTTTTGAAGCTAGAGCCCAAAACGTCCCAAATTCTAACTCTGTCGTTTTTCACCAATGTCCCAAAATCTTAAATGGCGTCTCACATCTAAACGAAGACAGATAGGAACAAGCCGATTCTTTCACTGAATTTGTCTCACTCTTAGCTTTCAAACGAGCTATCGCACGACAAAATCCGTCCAGTGGAAGCCAAAATCGAAGCAAGCTGTCCAGAGGGGGGGGGACGTCAGCGAAATTTCAGAATTTGATGAAAAATGTTTTGGTGACGGTCCCAGGTCGAAATTCCACACTTTGGAAAATTTTCAAAATTTTACCCATACAAAGTCACTCTGACACTTAGGATTTTTTCAGGTAAGCGAGCTCCGACCTAAAATCTTGTAACCGCTCTAACTTTTGAACGAAGACAGATAGGAACAAGCCGATTCTTTCACTGAATTTGTCTCACTCTTAGCTTTCAAACGAGCTATCGCACGACAAAATCCGTCCACTAGAAGCCAAAATCGAAGCGAGCTGTCCAGAGGGGGGGGGACGTCAGCCGAAAATTTTTTCTCTCCGATTTCGCTGGAAACATCCTTCCTAACCCAAAATTTCACGTAGATTCCGAATCTGGCCTCCGTTTTCTCATCCGATGCTTCGTTTGGGCGCTACACACCAAAACGTCCCAAATTCTAACTCTGTCGTTTTTTCGAAAATGTTGAAAATTTTTTCTCTCCGATTGACTTGAAACTCACCATACAGATAGAGAATTTCACTCTTATTCCAAATCTGAAATCCGTTTTCCAATCCGATGCTTCGTTTTGAAGCTACAGCCCAAAACGTCCCAAATTCTAACTCTGTCGTTTTTCGCCAATGTCCCAAAATCTTAAATGGCGTCTCACATCTAAACGAAGACAGATAGGAACAAGCCGATTCTTTCACTGAATTTGTCTCACTCTTAGCTTTCAAACGAGCTATCGCACGACAAAATCCGTCCACTAGAAGCCAAAATCGAAGCGAGCTGTCCAGAGGGGGGGGACGTCAGCCGAAAATTTTTTTCTCTCCGATTTCGCTGGAAACATCCTTCCTAACCCAAAATTTCACGTAGATTCCGAATCTGGCCTCCGTTTTCTCATCCGATGCTTCGTTTGGGCGCTACACACCAAAACGTCCCAAATTCTAACTCTGTCGTTTTTTTCGAAAAATGTTGAAAATTTTTTCTCTCCGATTGACTTGAAACTCACCATACATATAAAGAATTTCACGCTGATTCCAAATCTGAAATCCGTTTTCCAATCCGATGCTTCGTTTTGAAGCTAGAGCCCAAAACGTCCCAAATTCTAACTCTGTCGTTTTTCACCAATGTCCCAAAATCTTAAATGGCGTCTCACATCTAAACGAAGACAGATAGGAACAAGCCGATTCTTTCACTGAATTTGTCTCACTCTTAGCTTTCAAACGAGCTATCGCACGACAAAATCCGTCCACTGGAAGCCAAAATCGAAGCGAGCTGTCCAGAAGGGGGGGGACGTCAGCGAAATTTCAGAATTTGATGAAAAATGTTTTGGTGACGGTCCCAGGTCGAAATTCCACACTTTGGAAAATTTTCAAAATTTTACCCATACAAAGTCACTCTGACACTTAGGATTTTTTCAGGTAAGCGAGCTCCGACCTAAAATCTTGTAACCGCTCTAACTTTTGAACGAAGACAGATAGGAACAAGCCGATTCTTTCACTGAATTTGTCTCACTCTTAGCTTTCAAACGAGCTATCGCACGACAAAATCCGTCCACTAGAAGCCAAAATCGAAGCGAGCTGTCCAGAGGGGGGGGGGGACGTCAGCCGAAAATTTTTTCTCTCCGATTTCGCTGGAAACATCCTTCCTAACCCAAAATTTCACGTAGATTCCGAATCTGGCCTCCGTTTTCTCATCCGATGCTTCGTTTGGGCGCTACACACCAAAACGTCCCAAATTCTAACTCTGTCGTTTTTTTCGAAAAATGTTGAAAATTTTTTCTCTCCGATTGACTTGAAACTCACCATACATATAAAGAATTTCACGCTGATTCCAAATCTGAAATCCGTTTTCCAATCCGATGCTTCGTTTTGAAGCTAGAGCCCAAAACGTCCCAAATTCTAACTCTGTCGTTTTTCACCAATGTCCCAAAATCTTAAATGGCGTCTCACATCTAAACGAAGACAGATATGAACAAGCCGATTCTTTCACTGAATTTGTCTCACTCTTAGCTTTCAAACGAGCTATCGCACGACAAAATCCGTCCACTAGAAGCCAAAATCGAAGCAAGCTGTCCAGAGGGGGGGGGACGTCAGCGAAATTTCAGAATTTGATGAAAAATGTTTTGGTGACGGTCCCAGGTCGAAATTCCACACTTTGGAAAATTTTCAAAATTTTACCCATACAAAGTCACTCTGACACTTAGGATTTTTTCAGGTAAGCGAGCTCCGACCTAAAATCTTGTAACCGCTCTAACTTTTGAACGAAGACAGATAGGAACAAGCCGATTCTTTCACTGAATTTGTCTCACTCTTAGCTTTCAAACGAGCTATCGCACGACAAAATCCGTCCACTAGAAGCCAAAATCGAAGCGAGCTGTCCAGAGGGGGGGGGACGTCAGCCGAAAATTTTTTCTCTCCGATTTCGCTGGAAACATCCTTCCTAACCCAAAATTTCACGTAGATTCCGAATCTGGCCTCCGTTTTCTCATCCGATGCTTCGTTTGGGCGCTACACACCAAAACGTCCCAAATTCTAACTCTGTCGTTTTTTCGAAAAATGTTGAAAATTTTTTCTCTCCGATTGACTTGAAACTCACCATACATATAAAGAATTTCACGCTGATTCCAAATCTGAAATCCGTTTTCCAATCCGATGCTTCGTTTTGAAGCTAGAGCCCAAAACGTCCCAAATTCTAACTCTGTCGTTTTTCACCAATGTCCCAAAATCTTAAATGGCGTCTCACATCTAAACGAAGACAGATAGGAACAAGCCGATTCTTTCACTGAATTTGTCTCACTCTTAGCTTTCAAACGAGCTATCGCACGACAAAATCCGTCCAGTGGAAGCCAAAATCGAAGCAAGCTGTCCAGAGGGGGGGGGACGTCAGCGAAATTTCAGAATTTGATGAAAAATGTTTTGGTGACGGTCCCAGGTCGAAATTCCACACTTTGGAAAATTTTCAAAATTTTACCCATACAAAGTCACTCTGACACTTAGGATTTTTTCAGGTAAGCGAGCTCCGACCTAAAATCTTGTAACCGCTCTAACTTTTGAACGAAGACAGATAGGAACAAGCCGGTTCTTTCACTGAATTTGTCTCACTCTTAGCTTTCAAACGAGCTATCGCACGACAAAATCCGTCCACTAGAAGCCAAAATCGAAGCGAGCTGTCCAGAGGGGGGGGGGGACGTCAGCCGAAAATTTTTTCTCTCCGATTTCGCTGGAAACATCCTTCCTAACCCAAAATTTCACGTAGATTCCGAATCTGGCCTCCGTTTTCTCATCCGATGCTTCGTTTGGGCGCTACACACCAAAACATCCAAATTCTAACTCTGTCGTTTTTTCGAAAAATGTTGAAAATTTTTTCTCTCCGATTGACTTGAAACTCACCATACATATAAAGAATTTCACGCTGATTCCAAATCTGAAATCCGTTTTCCAATCCGATGCTTCGTTTTGAAGCTAGAGCCCAAAACGTCCCAAATTCTAACTCTGTCGTTTTTCACCAATGTCCCAAAATCTTAAATGGCGTCTCACATCTAAACGAAGACAGATAGGAACAAGCCGATTCTTTCACTGAATTGTTCTCACTCTTAGCTTTCAAACGAGCTATGGCACGACAAAATCCGTCCACTGGAAGCCAAAATCGAAGCGAGCTGTCCAGAGGGGGGGGACGTCAGCCGAAAATTTTTTCTCTCCGATTTCGCTGGAAACATCCTTCCTAACCCAAAATTTCACGTAGATTCCGAATCTGGCCTCCGTTTTCTCATCCGATGCTTCGTTTGGGCGCTACACACCAAAACGTCCCAAATTCTAACTCTGTCGTTTTTTCGAAAAATGTTGAAAATTTTTTCTCTCCGATTGACTTGAAACTCACCATACATATAAAGAATTTCACGCTGATTCCAAATCTGAAATCCGTTTTCCAATCCGATGCTTCGTTTTGAAGCTAGAGCCCAAAACGTCCCAAATTCTAACTCTGTCGTTTTTCACCAATGTCCCAAAATCTTAAATGGCGTCTCACATCTAAACGAAGACAGATAGGAACAAGCCGATTCTTTCACTGAATTTGTCTCACTCTTAGCTTTCAAACGAGCTATCGCACGACAAAATCCGTCCACTGGAAGCCAAAATCGAAGCAAGCTGTCCAGAGGGGGGGGGACGTCAGCGAAATTTCAGAATTTGATGAAAAATGTTTTGGTGACGGTCCCAGGTCGAAATTCCACACTTTGGAAAATTTTCAAAATTTTACCCATACAAAGTCACTCTGACACTTAGGATTTTTTCAGGTAAGCGAGCTCCGACCTAAAATCTTGTAACCGCTCTAACTTTTGAACGAAGACAGATAGGAACAAGCCGATTCTTTCACTGAATTTGTCTCACTCTTAGCTTTCAAACGAGCTATCGCACGACAAAATCCGTCCACTAGAAGCCAAAATCGAAGCAAGCTGTCCAGAGGGGGGAGGGGGGACGTCAGCCGAAAATTTTTTCTCTCCGATTTCGCTGGAAACATCCTTCCTAACCCAAAATTTCACGTAGATTCCGAATCTGGCCTCCGTTTTCTCATCCGATGCTTCGTTTGGGCGCTACACACCAAAACGTCCCAAATTCTAACTCTGTCGTTTTTTCGAAAAATGTTGAAAATTTTTTCTCTCCGATTGACTTGAAACTCACCATACATATAAAGAATTTCACGCTGATTCCAAATCTGAAATCCGTTTTCCAATCCGATGCTTCGTTTTGAAGCTAGAGCCCAAAACGTCCCAAATTCTAACTCTGTCGTTTTTCACCAATGTCCCAAAATCTTAAATGGCGTCTCACATCTAAACGAAGACAGATAGGAACAAGCCGATTCTTTCACTGAATTTGTCTCACTCTTAGCTTTCAAACGAGCTATCGCACGACAAAATCCGTCCACTAGAAGCCAAAATCGAAGCAAGCTGTCCAGAGGGGGGGGGACGTCAGCGAAATTTCAGAATTTGATGAAAAATGTTTTGGTGACGGTCCCAGGTCGAAATTCCACACTTTGGAAAATTTTCAAAATTTTACCCATACAAAGTCACTCTGACACTTAGGATTTTTTCAGGTAAGCGAGCTCCGACCTAAAATCTTGTAACCGCTCTAACTTTTGAACGAAGACAGATAGGAACAAGCCGATTGTTCCACTGAATTTGTCTCACTCTTAGCTTTCAAACGAGCTATCGCACGACAAAATCCGTCCACTAGAAGCCAAAATCGAAGCGAGCTGTCCAGAGGGGGGGGGGACGTCAGCCGAAAATTTTTTCTCTCCGATTTCGCTGGAAACATCCTTCCTAACCCAAAATTTCACGTAGATTCCGAATCTGGCCTCCGTTTTCTCATCCGATGCTTCGTTTTGAAGCTAGAGCCCAAAACGTCCCAAATTCTAACTCTGTCGTTTTTTCGAAAAATGTTGAAAATTTTTTCTCTCCGATTGACTTGAAACTCACCATACATATAAAGAATTTCACGCTGATTCCAAATCTGAAATCCGTTTTCCAATCCGATGCTTCGTTTTGAAGCTAGAGCCCAAAACGTCCCAAATTCTAACTCTGTCGTTTTTCACCAATGTCCCAAAATCTTAAATGGCGTCTCACATCTAAACGAAGACAGATAGGAACAAGCCGATTCTTTCACTGAATTTGTCTCACTCTTAGCTTTCAAACGAGCTATCGCACGACAAAATCCGTCCACTAGAAGCCAAAATCGAAGCAAGCTGTCCAGAGGGGGGGGGGACGTCAGCCGAAAATTTTTTCTCTCCGATTTCGCTGGAAACATCCTTCCTAACCCAAAATTTCACGTAGATTCCGAATCTGGCCTCCGTTTTCTCATCCGATGCTTCGTTTGGGCGCTACACACCAAAACGTCCCAAATTCTAACTCTGTCGTTTTTTCGAAAAATGTTGAAAATTTTTTCTCTCCGATTGACTTGAAACTCACCATACATATAAAGAATTTCACGCTGATTCCAAATCTGAAATCCGTTTTCCAATCCGATGCTTCGTTTTGAAGCTAGAGCCCAAAACGTCCCAAATTCTAACTCTGTCGTTTTTCACCAATGTCCCAAAATCTTAAATGGCGTCTCACATCTAAACGAAGACAGATAGGAACAAGCCGATTCTTTCACTGAATTTGTCTCACTCTTAGCTTTCAAACGAGCTATCGCACGACAAAATCCGTCCACTGGAAGCCAAAATCGAAGCAAGCTGTCCAGAGGGGGGGGACGTCAGAGAAAATTTTTTCTCTCCGATTTCGCTGGAAACATCCTTCCTAACCCAAAATTTCACGTAGATTCCGAATCTGTCCTCCGTTTTCTCATCCGATGCTTCGTTTGGGCGCTACACACCAAAACGTCCCAAATTCTAACTCTGTCGTTTTTTCGAAAAATGTTGAAAATTTTTTCTCTCCGATTGACTTGAAACTCACCATACATATAAAAAATTTCACGCTGATTCCAAATCTGAAATCCGTTTTCCAATCCGATGCTTCGTTTTGAAGCTAGAGCCCAAAACGTCCCAAATTCTAACTCTGTCGTTTTTCACCAATGTCCCAAAATCTTAAATGGCGTCTCACATCTAAACGAAGACAGATAGGAACAAGCCGATTCTTTCACTGAATTTGTCTCACTCTTAGCTTTCAAACGAGCTATCGCACGACAAAATCCGTCCACTAGAAGCCAAAATCGAAGCAAGCTGTCCAGAGGGGGGGGGACGTCAGCCGAAAATTTTTTCTCTCCGATTTCGCTGGAAACATCCTTTCTAACCCAAAATTTCACGTAGATTCCGAATCTGGCCTCCGTTTTCTCATCCGATGCTTCGTTTGGGCGCTACACACCAAAACGTCCCAAATTCTAACTCTGTCGTTTTTTCGAAAAATGTTGAAAATTTTTTCTCTCCGATCGACTTGAAACTCACCCTACCGATGCAGAATTTCACGCTGAACACGAATCCGACCTCCGTTTTCTCATCCGACCACTCCTTCCACTCGAAACAACTCATTTTACAACCCAACATTCAGCAGATTGCACCAAAAACATCACACACTATAGCCTCAACACTAATCCTGGCGGTCGCCCAAGTCCACCACGACACTCTATCGTTCCAGAGGGGGGGGGACTCAGACACGAAGCACCACGGCGGCCGACCACGACACTCTGCCGTTCCAGAGGGGGGGGACTCAGCGATGGCGGCCATCTTGCGCTATCTGGTGTTCGCCGTTTTCTTACTACTAACGTGGCTGAACTCGACTAGCCCTGCAAATGCCGTTTATATCGGAGGCTATGATTGCTATCGCACTGACCGATCGAATGGATCCAATCGCGGTGGAGTGGCTCTTTGGATAAAATCATGCTTTCGGGCAAAAAAGGTTGCATTCCCCGAATTTGAGAAGATTGAGGTTTGTCTGGTTCAATTGCCTTTCGTCAAATTACTACTTATTGGTATTTACTTACCTCCTGGCATCCCAAGAAACGCATTTGCAAACTTCTGCGAACTTTTCACATCCAGGGTGGATGACGTTCTTCTTCAGTTTCCACATTACCGTCTAATCGTCGCCGGTGACTTTAATCAGTATGACCGATCTTTTTTATCGTTGAAATTTTCTCTGATAAATATTGTTCACGAAGCGACTCGTTTGAATTCGGTCCTCGATCAGATTTTCATTGACAGAGACATTGCCGAATGTTATCCTAAGCGACTCGTTGAAGTTGGTCCTCCTATAGCGGGTTCCGATCACTGTACTGTCTACGCTCAGTTCAGGGATGAAGCAAAAAGCAATCAACTGAGGAAGAAGATGTTTTATGATTTGAGGGAAAGCCACATAACTGAATTTGAAAGGCGCTTCGTATCAAGCGACTTCAACGCCCTTTATTCGGAAAACGATATGAACAGGAAATGTGATATCTTCTATGACTTAATGAGGAATGCTCTGCAAGCTATTCCGACAAGAATGCTCTATTTCACAGATTCTGATGCTCCATGGATAACCCCACTAGTAAAACATCTGATTAATCTCCGATGGGATGCCTTCCGCACAAAGAATTGGTCTGCATACAACTTCTTGAAGAATAAGGTAAAGAAAGAAATATTCAAAGCTAAGCAGATGTATTTTCGCAAACATAGCAGTTCAGTCAAAGGTCTCTGGTCGTATGTTCGGATGGAGAGAGGTCTTGGAGTATCCGGAACTAACCTCTTCGAGGATGGGTCAGTGATCCATGATGAATTGAATGGACTAAATGAGCACTACTGTAGCATAATGAATCCCTCGCTCAATAAGTACGACTTATCTTCATTAACTGATGATCAATGGATGCCATCTTTTGATGAAAGAGATGTTTGCATTATTTGTCCCATCTGCGTCCAGGTTCTACAGGGTGGGAGTGACGATGTACCAACATTGCTTTACAAAAAGTGTGCAATTATTCTGGGCGAAGCCTATCTTCCATCTCATTCAGGAATGCTGCCGTACACGAATTTTTCCTTTATCTTGGAAGATTACGGACGTTGTGCCCATCCCCAAATCCCATGGCTCAACAATGATTGAAACACGCCCAATCAGTCTCCTGCCCATTCCGTCAAAAGTCGCTGAGCACATAATTCTGAAGAACATGAGGCCCCATTTGGACAGTTGCTTTGGAGAAAATCAGTTTGGCATCCGGAAACAGTCCTCTACGACACATGCTGTTATTGCGGTGCATGATGCCTTGACAAGTCTGGCGGATGATCCTTCATTTGGTGCTGCTCTATACATTGGATTTGACTTCTCAAAGGCATTCGACAAGTGCCATCATGATGCCCTGATCCGCAAGGCTGTCGACTCTGGCTGTCCAAGTGGATTTGTGGCATTGTTAGAAAGCTATCTCTCCGATCGTCAGCAGCGAGTTCGGTATAATGGTTTTAAAAGCAATACGCGATTTACTACAAGTGGGGTCCCCTCAAGGATCACTATTAGGCCCCTACCTTTTCGGTATGTACATTGCCTCACTTCAGCCTCTGTTTAAATCGACGTCGATGGTGAAGTATGTGGATGACATTTCCTTAGTCGTTGGAATTCGAAAGGCGACACCTGCGGAAGATATAAGAAAGGTCAAATCCGAGATTCAAGAAATCCAAAGATGGTCGTCCGCTAATGGCATGCGACTAAATGCAGGAAAAACCGCTGGGATCGTACGGTACCGTGGCTCCTTTCGTGAAGTAAGCGATGTTGGCAACACAATCACAGAAGTACAATTTACTGATAGTGTTCGCTTTCTCGGTGTTATTCTTGATTCGAATTTAACATGGAATTCACATATTCAATATATTGAGAGAAAGTGTGCTCAACGCTTATACATTCTGCGGAGGATGAGGTCAGTGACTAGCGAAGAGCAGTTCAACATGGTCTATTCCACCCTCGTCCGAACATTGATGGAGTACGCATCACCCGCTTTCATCGGTTTGACAAGTGAAGATGCCAGAAGATTGCAGAAGATCGAAGATCGGTGTCTAAAAATTAAAGGTATTGGCTCGACTGACCTAGCTACTAGAAGGAGCCTGGCAGCTCAAAGACTTTTTCATGGCCTGTCGAACACTGCTACGTTTTTGAGACATAGAATCCCAAATCGCTTGCCTAGTGGTCGACTGTCTGTTCCCTTCTGCCGCTTGTCATTGAGACGCAACTCCTTTCTTCCTTTCATGAGTATTTATATGAATAACGTTTACTGTGACTAACTCCGTATTTGCTCATTTGTAGCATTAATCTTTTTATCGTGATTTGTATTTTAGCACTGCATATTGATTTCGATTGTCATTTAAAGTTCAATAAAGACATCTCTCTCTCTCTCTCATAGATATGCCATATTTCAAATACGACATTGTGAAAAGTTTTTAATGAGTTCACTTTCTTTGGTTTCCTTCACATTGTCATCTATTCTGACCATTAAAGAATATTAATTACAACACAAATGACAGATTTTTTATGTGTACTAGATATATCGAGTATCAGATAACTCATTAGTACTTACATTTAATTTGTAAACTTTACTTGTTGTTCGTATGAAAGTAAAATGACCCAACGTTTTAGTGTTCTATCTTCCTATAGGTCTATATGTAATAGTACATGTATTTGTTATAAGCCAAACTTGAGTACGTAGACATACTACTCAGTATATAATTGACCAGACAGCGGGAGATAATACTTTTATTGGTTAAGATAGAAAAAATCCCCAATATTACGGCCGAATTTGTAAATTTAATGGTTACCATCGACCTAGAGAAGGCGCAGGACGCCGAAGGCCCGTTCAATCTTCTATTTACTCTTATCAAATTTATAAATTCGACCATAACATTGGGGAGTTTTTCTACACATGTATCTTAACAAATAAAAAATTACTACTTATACATATTTCATTTATGAGTAGTATGATATATAAGTGTATCTATGACACTAAACAGCAGATATGATGTATTATATCATGCCTTTGGAATTTCCGGATGGTATTTTATGCGTAGAAGAAAAATTGTATAGCTCTTGACAGATTCATTACTTGGAAATTGGGTTTTTATAGTTTTTGGCGGCCATTTTGAAAAATCAGCTATTACACACAATGAGCCCGATAAATATTTTAATAACTTTTATGTATGAAATGCACATGTTATATAATATCAAAAAATGAATGTTTAGAAGTGTCGTTTTTTTTGTCCCTTAACTGTTCTTCCCGTCACCCGTGAAGGAGGCTCAAAAAGGCCAACAAAATAATACTTAAAGCCGAGCTATTACTAATACAAATCCGCAGAAAATTCTCCCCTGTAAATATTAGAAAAAAAATTTCAATCCCAATTCACGACCTTAAATTTAAATAAAGCTTCTTGCAATGACACCCGACATCCTGCATGCTGACTTGATCACGGGAATAACCCAATGCTGGTAAAATCAAAACATTCGGAGGCAGTGAAAAGAATGGCCTTAAAACATATTTACACATTACAAAATACTGTCGATCACATCAATCTGCAGCGAAATGCTTCAAGGATTAACAGCAGAAATACATACTCAATACTGAAAAAACCGAATCATTCGGAAGCAGCAGTAGTAAGCACATTCCAGACGCAAACCCAAAATGTGAAATGCTGAGTCATCAGGCTGACTCAGCCCCCCCCTCTGGCAGGAAGTGTGAGGGAGGTGGTCAAGGATGTGTTGGGAGGAATGGGTCCGTGAGGAGGAAACGGGTCCCTCCCCCCCCTCTGGCGGGAAGGAAGGAAGGAAGGAGGAGTGATGAGGCAAGGGGTGGCAAGGAAGGTGATGTGTGAGGAATAGAGTGTGGAAAGGGTGGATGTTGGTGGTGTTGGGATGAGAAAGGCTGGAATTCGGCGTGAAGGAGTGCTCGGAAGGGAAAATGGAGTGCAGATTCGGACTCTACGTGAAATTTTGGGTTAGGAAGGATGTTTCCAGCGACATTGGAGAGAAAAAGTTTTGAAGACCTCCCCCCCCCCTCCTGCCAAACTTCCAACTTTGGTGTTAGACATCGTAGAAAGTCGTTTTGCCATAGCTCATTTGAAAGTAGAAGCTGTGGAGAGTGAGAAAAAGGCAGTGAAAAGCTCAGTTTGGGTTAATTTTCTTGGGTTGGTTAGGGAGGAAAATGGCAGGAAACCGTCAGAGTTGGAAAAGTCAGGTGTTGGAGGTTTTGGGATGAGAAAAGTCGTTTTTCGGGCAGAAGGAGTGCTCGGATGGGAAAATGGAGTGCAAATTCGGACGTTTTGGCCAAAGTTGGGTCTAGGAACTTCTTCCCAACTCAATCGGAGAGAAAAAGTTCTGACCTCCCCCCCCCTCGGCACCGATCTTCTAACTTTAGTTGTAGAGATGGTAGAAAGTCGTGCTATAGCTCATTTGAAAGCTGAGAATGAGAAAAAGGCAGTGGAAAGCTCAGTTTGGACTCATTTTCTTGGGTTTAGGGAGGAAAATGGCAAGAAACCGTCAGAGTTGGAAAAGTCAGGTTTTGGAGGTTTTGGGATGAGAAAAGTCGTTTTTCGACATGAAGGAGTGCTCGGATGGGAAAATGGAGTGCAAATTCGGACGTTTTGGTCAAAGATGGATCTAGGAACTTCGGCTTGTTCATATCTGTCTTCGTTTAGATGTCAGATGTTATTGAAAATTTGGGAGATTGGTGAAAAACGACAGAGTTAGAACTTTGGACGTTTTGGGCTGTAGCGCGAAAACGAACCATCGGATGAGAAAACGGATTTCAGATTTGGAATCAGCGTCAAATTCTGCATCTGTATGGTGAATTTGAAAGCAATCGGAGAGAAAAAGTTTTGAAGACCTCCCCCCCTCTGGAGAGCTAGCTTCGATCTTGGCTTCTAGTGGACGGATTTTGTCGTGCCATAGCTCGTTTGAAAGCTAAGAGTAAGACAAATTCACTGAAAGAAACGGCTTGTTCATATCTGTCTTCGTTTAGATGTGAGACGCCATTTAAGATTTTGGGAGATTGGTGAAAAACGACAGAGTTAGAATTTTGGACGTTTTGGGCTGTAGCTTCAAAACGAAGCATCGGATTGGAAAACGGATTTCAGATTTGGAATGAGCGTCAAATTCTGCATCGGTATGGTGAATTTGAAAGCAATCGAAGAGTTTCAAGTCAATCGGAGAGAAAACTTTTTCAGAACATTT
>CAJQUW010006354.1:0-29955 GCA_907163375.1 Prostheceraeus crozeri | reverse complement strand
GGTATGTCATTTTATGCGCCACATTATTTCTCGCGTTATTTGTGAAAAGAAAAACCGCGAGATCGTGATTCGCGTGAAACACATTCAGAGCAGTTTGCAAAAAAGCAGTATTGTCCCTATACTCGTAATGCTTTTTTGACAGTCTAATTTAGTCCATGAGCCGAGTCTAAAATTGGTAATGTAGATGGTGGCAAAAATATTTTTATCCTGAACACTCAAAAAATGAATGTACTTCAACAATGCCCATGATAACCCCTTTGAAATGGTAGCTATAGACCAGCAGTTGCAAATGTTTGTCGCGGACACTTTCGCCTACGATTTCTTGGAATTTGACATATTTTTGACGCTGATAAATATAATATGAACTTTGATAAATATTCAATAATGTTAAAATTATTTTTATTAACTTTTATATTTTGTTCACAAATAATCAAATCACTTTTTTATGAGAGGAGACACAATTTAGGAATTTTGAGACTCGTGGTCGCTGATTGTTCCGAGCCAGGCATTCTTCTTTGCATCTAGTCTTGCCAAATACCAATGTCTGGTTGCGAAAGGAAACTGACGTTTAAAAATCATTGATGTGTCCTTAGGTGTTGAAAGCTATTATATGGATTTGGAGGTTGAGTCCCAGAAACTATGCCAAAAACTTTCTTTGTTTCGTATGTCTGCATAGCTGTCTTCAACAATATGTATAGTTGCTTGAAGTCAAAAAGCAATAAAATACTGAATTAATATTTAGTGTTAATGCATTCAGTATTGAGTTTTGATCAAAACCTCATTGATTTAACTTGGCCCAGGTATGTGATCAACTGAAAAATATTATAGTCATGGTTCCAATAGGCTGGCATCTTCTGAATATTTCGCATGTACAAAATACATAATATGAATAGAAGAATCCCCTAAAATTCCCCAGAAGGTGAAACTTTAAGTAGTATCGCTTTTAATTTAAATACTAAATACTTTATCGGATTTCCGAACAGCTGATTTCTAAAAACCACGTGGTTTGCTCTTTTTTTTTCCTCGATTATTCGAGATATATCAATTACAATAGTAGTGAAAACTGTGCCCTACTTGCCAGGGATAGGTACATGGATAGGTACATGTAAAGTTTAGTGTTATCAATCGGTACATGGATAGGTACATGTAAAGTTTAGTGTTATCAATCGGTACATGGATAGGTACATGTAAAGTTTAGTGTTATCAATCGGTACATGGATAGGTACATGTAAAGTTTAGTGTTATCAATAGGAACATGGATAGGTACATGGATAGGTACATGTATACTTTAGTTATCGATAGGCACATGGATAGGTACATGTATAATTCAGTGTTATGACTAGGAACTTGTATGAGATCTGTTTTACTGGATAGGTACATGTGTTTGGTACACTGAGTTGAGTACACTGTGTTTGGGAACGTCTATGATCGAACTTGTGTGGTTTGGTTCTGAGCACTTGGGTACGTACCGATAGACGTCCGTTGTTTGATTTTGAATGGGTTTGCTCAATTGCGACTATTGTGACAATTATTTTTAATGTACACTATTTAGATGTGAAACTTTACTGTGCAGTTATGATTTAGTTGCTCCCCAATAAGAAAACCAATTCCAGAACTATGTTTTAAAATGAAAAGACAAGAGATTTACAATGTAAGTTTAATTTAAGCGTGAAAAATAAATGACGGGTGCAAATCACGTCCCTCAGGCGACTCCATGATCTTCAGGAAGTCATCACACCACTCATGGAATGTCTGATTTTCACTAAAGTCATGGTCACACTCGTGTACCGGACACTTCACCGGTAGTCCACTCCGCCTTTGAAGTGCTGATACGGTCAAGGTTTTCCAAAGGGCCACTTTGCAGCCGCAAGAGAGATGCATGGTCATGTCCAAATGACCTCCAATAATGACTTGGCTGTCATTTTGAAAATAAAATAATGGCTTTGAGGACATGCTTCTTCTTATGAAACGTTGAGGATAAGTACTTAACAGTTTGGAACAATGACATCCTTTATATAGTTATATATATTCTTTAGGGAAGTTCGGTACCTCTCTGATTGGCTGTTAGGATTTCCTTTGTTTAAAAAGTATATAAGTCCGAGGTTTGTACCAATTCTTATCAAAGGTTCTAATCCTCACGTTTACAAGTTACAATTATTTTAAATCTACAAGTCTAAATGGATCGCAAACAGAAAGCCGCAGTTGAGAACGGTACTGCTGATCGTACCACTTCGCCAGTGGAACGTACCACTACACCTCCCCAATCTCCGATGGAGCGATCGACAACACCAAACGAGCCGGTGGTGTTCACCCAAGCCCCTGCATCGCCCGACTACTCGAGTGATGAAGATAGTGACGTATCAATCGAGACGATGCGTCACATGAATAAGAAGTCCATGCGAACGCCACTCTATGGAAGGGTCACGGTCAAAGTCAAGAACGCCCCGAAGAAGTACCACACCAAACGGGTGTTCATGAGGATGGAGCCGAACGAGCGGAACCTCACAACCGCTCTCGAATTTTCGGTCATCGACCTTGACACACCACGTCGCTGTCCCTGTGCGCCAAAGAAGACCACGATCCATGTTCAAGTGGACTTGAAAAAACTTGTACCCTTTCCTTACCTTGATGACATTTAGTGTGTTTTTTTCTTAATCTCTTTATTTAATATTCATTTGTATATATGAACAGACTTGTTTTATCATTTCACAAATCGGTCTTCAATTAAGGTCTGAATGGGAAAGGGGAATAACTATCTACAATTAATGATGTTCAATAACTGAATTGAAACAAAAAATCAAGTATGAAGACTTCAACTTGAAATAAATAGGAACATATAACTTTTAAAGAAACAGTTATGTTGTTAATTTTAAAATGCTTGTAGCAGTCCAGGATGATATCATACATGTGTCATACACAGAGACCATAAGAATGAGAATGAAAAGACCTTTAGAATGATATAAGGTATGTACCTATTCGATGGGAAAATCCTAGTTGTATGCAACTGTATGCAAGCAGACAAATGTTAGATTTTTAAATTCACTAAGTTTTTAGCCCATTCTTTAAAGACATGTAGCTCTCTAGTTTTATGTCATACATGTATCATACAATACACCATTAGAATCAGCATGAAAAGAGCATTCGAATGATATATTGTATGTACCCATTTGATGAAAAAATCCTAGTTGGTTGCATCGGTATGCAACTTGAAAAATTCCAAGTTTTTTTACAAAAATGACTAAGTTTACAAATTTTCAAAGTTAAAGTTTTACAACCAAAAATGATCATAATATACAAACCTCTACACTTGACCTTGACCTTGACCTTAGACCTGACCTTGACCTTTGACCTTCATACACTTCATACACTTCATACACTTCATACACTTCATACACTTCATACACTTCATACACTTCATACACTTCATACACTTCATACACTTCATACACTTCATACACTTCATACACTTCATACACTTCATACACTTCATACACGGCGGGGGGGGGGCCTCAAAATTTCTCGGGCGCTTCGCGCCCTCGAAATTTTTCGGATTATAGGGTAAATAAATTTTCGAGTGCGCTTCGCGCACTCGAAAATTTATTTACCCATGGGTTCCGGGTGCCATAGATACTCTTCTTGCTTCCCTAACCCTAACCTTAACCCTAACCCTAATCCTAACCCTAACCCTAACCCTAACCCTAACCTTAACCCTAACCCTAACCCTAACCTTAACCCTAACCCTAACCCTAGTATTTTAATTTTGGCGCGAAATTCAAATTTTCGAAAAAAAGTCTTTAAATTTGATTATTCACATTTTGGCGCGAAATTTGAATTTTCGAAATTTAGCGCTTAATTCAAATTTAATGTTCTATTCAAATCACACGTTTATATCTTCAATTCAAATATGAATCATTATATGACTATTAATAATAACATGTATATCAAATAATACATCAGTCCATCAGTTCATATTACTTTGAATTCACTCTACTGTTTACATGTAGAAATCTTTCAACACATATGATGGCACTTCCATTTCTAAGGTTAAAAATAAACCAGCTGTTCCAATTCTTGTTTGAGTTATCAATTTTGTTTAACCGTACCAATTCCAGGATGTGATGTCATAAGGTCTTTGTTCATAGTTGCTTTGTCAATTTCATATATAAAGAAGTTGCACACAACGAATTTTCACTCATTTTCAAATTATTTAGTGTCCATAACAGACGTCGCTCTTCGTTCCTCCGTTCTCCGGTTCTTATTACAATTCTGAAGTGAGTTTCATTGTCATGTTGTGCTACTTTATAGGATATTCGGGAGTAGGAACATTATTAAGTTTTTATAACCAAATAGCTTTAAATATAGAAGCTTGGGTTTTTAGGATAGGAACACTTTATGTTATATTATTAACCATGTTTTTTTAATTTTTCATCCTATATTAAGTCACTGAGCGAGAGACATGAATATATCAGTTTAAATGTAAGTGTATTTGAATCAACAAGATTTTCACAGTTTGTTTATAAATAAAAGATACCTAAATAAAGCCTTCATCCATTTTAAATATTCAGTCTGTCATCTGCTAACAGATGTATAAAATTCAAGCTTGTTTAATTAAACAAATTGAGGATTGGTTGAAATTTTCGAAATTTCACTTTCATTTCATTAAATTAATTTCGAAATTAAATAGTAGTAAATCAGCTGTTTCCAAATTTCAACTCTTCTTATGAGCTAACCCTTTTCGAATAAATATCTAATTTTCGACTTTCGGTTTCAATTTCAACTTCAAATTTTATTTCTTCTTAAGATTTGTCAAATATTAATCTAGTACTTAATAAAAGTTTGAAGATGGTACATAAATGATTTCTCATTTAAAAAGAGATTAAATTATAATAAAATTTTTTATCCTCTACAGAAATGGTTAGACAAGAAAGCATCGCACGGCAACGGCTCATCTTCCATTTCTGTGAGACTTGCCAACTGCCCGTTCGACATGCGAACAAAAGCGGGCATGAGGAATGCTCCTTCCGAGAGGACTGCACCTACCTCTACTGCCTCACGTGCAAGAGGTATGAAAAGAGCGATGCAAAGGTGAATAGTGACTCCGCGAAAGCATTCATTGCCAAGCACACCCCTTGTGCTCAACTAAATGGGAGAAAGGGGATTAACTTAACCTCCAAAGTTGAGAAGAAGAAGTTGGAGCGTCTTTTTGGGAAGGATCGACCGACTGAAGGCGTGCTTTCCCAGTTGGATGAACCTGCTCCAAAGGATAAGCCTCAAAAGTCGCGAGTTCCTAAGAGGAAAGTTCCTAAGTCTCGGGAGTTCATCGATGAGACTTTTAGTGATTGTGAGGTGAGTGCCATCCATTCTACATGCTAGTTTCAATGGATAACTGGCTCACAGCAGAAAAATAAAAAAATACTACTTCATTATGTATGAAATGATTATATGTTGTTAAACATTTCAGGATGTACTGATGCCCCACCGAAGAGAGCCAAGGTGTTGGTTCAGAAGAAACTGTTCGCTAAAGATGTAAGTATTTATTGACTAATTTAATTATTTCTATACATAAAGTAAATCAACATTGCTTAAACATTTCAGAGTGAGCTACCTCACCCGACAAAGACTAATGAGGATGCAGTGGTCGAAAAATTGCGAAATGTAAGCATTTCAGTTATTTATTAGTTCTCAATGTGAAATTAAACATGAATTTTTCCTACTTTCAGCTGTTTCCAAGTGTTCAAAGCTGCCCGAAAATTCCGCGTTTATCTTCAACCGAGGAGCAGACTACCTTCAAGTCCCGTAAGTGTCATTACATAGGTCTCAGTCAACAATAACTGAAAATGCATCAAGTATTTTTAAAAACATACATACTTCGTCAATGAGTTGCAAACATGTCATCATATTTTTCGTTGCAGTCTATGCGATCTCTGTCGCTGAAGAAGCACCACAGAAGCTTCTTGTCTACGCCGGCGACAACAACGTCGGTAGAGGACAATGAGGAGAAACCGTACTCGATTCGCGAGTCATCGGGAGGATTCGGACTCCTCATCCGAGGATGAAGCCACTACTTCAGCGACTTCATCTCCGACGTCCTCTTCCGACGAAGATGATGATTCTGATGTACATGTAAGTATATGACTGGTTAACTGCATGTGTACAGAATTGTTTTCATTAAAATTTATTATAAAACACACCTTATTATTAATATATTCGTCTACAATTGATTAATTCATCTTTCAGAATGATTCGGTGACTCCTAACAAGGCGAGTGGATCCGATCAAGAAATCGCAATCCAGCAGGAGGTAAGAGGAATTCACATTTATATCTAATTAATGTTAAAAAAATGGTAAATGGATGATAAACAATTGTTCCTTTCAATTACAGGACTCCGTGATGTTTGCGTCTCAAGCGGAGATCTCATTCTCCAACATCCGGGCGTCTCCTAGCTGGAATGTCCACCTACCATTGTCGCCGATGATGACATTGGTCCCATCCTCAGCAGCTGATATCCCAGTCCCAGCTCCTTCACCTCCAACACCTATCCCAGCCGCAGATCCTTCCTCTCCAACACCTCCTATCCCAGCCGCAGCTCCTTCCTCTCCAACACCTCCTATCCCAGCCGCAGTTCCTAAGGCTCCTCTCCCAGTACGTGAGTACAACGTGGACCTTGACGCAACGACGGAGGAGGAGGACATCGTAAGCAAGTTACGGCGGTGTCAAGAGCGATTAAAACAGTCCGAGGCTCGCGAGGCTCAGTTAATGGAGGACAACAGAGGTTTGGTTGAGTCCTTACAAAATATAACTCAATCAAACCTCCTGTTGGCCTCACAAGTAACAAATAGCCAACGACACGACAAAGAGACCTTAGTCCACGTCGAGTGTAGCAATAACACCATCCGTAGGCTAAGACTGACGCGGATGGACGATTTGGGTGGCTGCAGTGAAAGCTGTAGCCACTTGAAACTATACCACAGTGGCATCGTGAAATGCGTGAAGTTGTAACTTATTTTTACTTTTGAAAAAAAAATAGATTGCTTTAAATTTTATGTTTTCTCTTTGCAACAGATCGGAACATATCGTATTGGCTGGTGATGACGCTGACGTCATTAGATGGTAGATGTATATAAGGGCTTGCTAATTTCAATCCTCATCAATAATCATGGTTGTCTGTACCAAGTGTGGAAAAGTGTTCACTCTCATAGGCAATTTGCAACGACATGAAAAATTTTGTAAGTTAGGAAAAACGTATCAATGTAGCAAGTGTCCATATAAGACGAATAGGATGGATAATCTTAAGAGACATAAACTTGTATGCAATAATAAACCGAATGATAGCATAATAGAATCAAATTCAAATAATCAAAATAGATCTACTTCTAAGCCAACAACCAGCGCTTCAACTAACATACAAAACTTTATGCAATACTGCTCTCGGTGTGGCAAAACATATAACTCTATAAGTAGATTTCGACAGCATATGAATGTACATAACTCAAATAGTGAGATGAATATGCATAATAACTATGGAACTGTTAGTCTCAGCGAAAGCGCACTCAATGGCCATGCACGTGTGTATGATATCACGCCAACAACACCTACTGTGGACATAACATCATTCTTAGAAAGCATGCGTTCCATGTTAGGGAATTTAGTGTCTGACTTACTAAGGAGCTATCAATTGCGCGGTCGTCTGATTGCACAAATTCGTTATGTCCGTTCTAATCCTCAAGAAGAAGAAACTTTTCTCGCACACTTTACCTCATCATCCTCAAACTATATTTATGACTATGATGCTTGGTTTCAGGATCATCTAAATAGTCTAATAAATCATATTGAAGCCTTCACAAAAAAGGGTAGCAATTGGATTATAGATGATGTACAAAATATAGAGTTCAATGTAATAACAAGTCCAATACTGTCAGGTGGACAATCATTTCCTCTACCAAAGAAGTTAAAAAACTCCAAAGCTGTCATTAATGTTGATTCAAATGCAAACGATTGCTTCCTATATGCAGTTTTATCAATATTGCATTATAATGAAGTACCTTATTCAAGGAATGAAGTAAAATCATATAGTGAGTGGACATCTGAGTTAAATATGGAAGGCATTTCCACACCAGTATCAATCAAAGATATTCCAAAATTTGAGAAAAATAATGATATTAAAATTAACATTCACTTTTATGAAAATGGACTCAAAGGTGTTCGTTACAATAGTAACTTTACTGGTAGGCAAACGGTTAATATTTTGCTAATTCTAAACAATGGAGCAGCACACTATTGTGGAATTCCAAAGCTGTCAAGATTGTATAGGAGAACTTTAAAAAGACATAAATACTTCTGCGAAAGATGCACTCAGTCATTCACATATAAAACAACACTAGAACGACACTTTCAGTTTTGTATTCGAGGAAAAGCACAAATAGAAAAAATGCCATCGGATCTAAAAGTACTAACAAGTAGCATGGAATATCAACTAAGTCCTCCTTTAGTAATTTATGCAGATATAGAGTGCTACATTGATAATAAAATACATAAACCTGCGGCTATTGGAGCTTATCATGTCTGGCATAATGCCCTTCAATCAAAATTTGAAAACAAGTATTACCTCTTTGAGGGAGAAAATTGCATTATTAGTTTCTTGCACCACTTAGAAACTGTAGCCCAAGACTTATATGACAACCAATGTTGCAAAGTCTTCAACACTTCTAATGACCTCAAATTTATTTGTTACTCGGATGCTCCTTTTTTGTAATGCATACAATGGCACAATTCTGCATTTAAAATCAGTGACTTTTCTCTCCGAATTCCACCCACGTCCATTGTACCAATACCTTGATGAGAAAGTTGTTCTGGAATACCCAAAAGTATGACTCAAATCCTTACCTAATACAAGAAGAACATGCTTCCCTTCCTTCATCAATTTTGTTGACCCCTTTATGACTGGTTTGTAGAATTTATTCAAAGTCAGCTTGAAGAGATCATTTATTCGTTCAAACATTCTACCGATTTCCTTTTCTGTATCTTGCAAGCTCATTGTGGGAACCTTAGAATTAAAAGTTGACGTTGCAAATGCCTTTTGAATTTTAATCATGTTTTGGACAGATGGTAAAGATGTTGAAAAAGGATGTAAAGTTAGATGATGAAAAGCCCATGTACCATGTAGACTATTTTGAAATATGCGAAAGCAATCATCCTTCTCTCGCACTTCTTTATGTAATTCAAAATAGTTGTTCTTTAGCAAACTGATATCGTTGTAATAAGTAATTTCAGTTAGAGCAACTTCATGGGTCCATGCAGAGTAATTGGATTAGCGAATTCAACAGAGTATAGAGATGGTTTGTTACTTGGGAATATCTTGGGGTTGCTATTGCTTGGAAGAATGATGTTGAAGTTAGTAGACATGTTAAAGTCATATATGGAAGAAGTCACATGCTATATTAGCTTAAAAGTTACGAGTGTCTCCCATCTCCACATTTTGTAGATCCTGGTGCGTTATCCAGCTATTGAATGAATCAGGATATCCTTTCCATTTAACTAGATATTTCCTTTGATTGCCATGACCTTTCCTCCTAATTATTTTATCAATCATATACACCTCTTCACTTCTGTCTACTACTTGCAATTCATAAGAGTAAAATTTTCCTTCAATTGGATTGCCATGGTAATCTATTAATTTATACATGGTGGGTCTAAATTTTGTATTTACTTCATCCACAAAAAACTCTTCTTCAGTCCAATTAGGTAGATACCCCTTCTCAAATGTAGACTTAACCTTTGAAATCCGAACTCTATCACCAACATTAATTTTCTTTTCATTGGAAATGTTTTTCGCTTTCTTATCATACAATCGAAGCCATACATCCATCGCATTATCTGGGGTAACATCAACTGGTTTCATCTTAATGATTCGATGGTAGCTTTCATTGTAATTCTTAACAAATTTCTGCAGCTCACCTACCCAAACATGTGTATTTTTTGCAGTGAAATAGCGCCATATTTTTGTCTTCAGTGTGCGATTGAACCTCTCAACCATGGCAGCTTTATAAGCACTTTTGACACTAAACAATTCCACATTATGACTTTTAAGGAGACTTCGAACATGAGAGTTTTCGAATTCCTTCCCTTGATCGGTCTGTATTCTTTGCGGAACACGCCCCTCATCGAAAATGCTCTGAAAAGCCGCTTCAACTTCTGGTCCTCGTTTAGATTTCAGCGCACGTGCCCAAGCATAGCGAGATAAAATATCTATTACGGTTAAGATGTATTTATAGCCATCATTGTACTGTGATATCTGTTGCATGTCAGCCAAGTCCGCTTGCCATTGACTATCTATATTGTTAACAACATATTTTCTTGTTGGAAACCGCTTTCTCGCATTTTTGTGAAGAGTGTAAGTCGGTTGACTCCTCAACCACTTCTTGACTTTCTCTATTCCCACACCTGCTGCACGAGCTAGAACCTCCGGACGACTGAAACTTGCGGGATGATTTAAGTCGTAATAAATCTTTCTGAGTTTCACTGCTGTACTCATCGTCTTTGTTCTGATTTGCACGCGTATTACTCGCACAGCAACTGCTAACACAATTGATATCAACCTCTATGCCCTCTTCTCCTTTGCCTTCGAGCGCACATTTCAAACAACAGCAAAATTTTTGTAACGACATGATATGAGAGAGGCAAGGCTTAATTCATATTTGCTTAATATTTACTATACTCCTTCGCAACACGCATTGAGCGCCTAGTAGCTCTTTTTGGTTGCAGATCATCGGGATCTGCAAGCTCTCGCTTGACCGCCATCGTGGGTGTTTTACTCTTTGATCCATCTTGTAAGTGACCCTTAACCAATTCATTCACAGTCGGTCCTCCAATAATATTGTGAGGTACATTTTGATCAGATAAAATTTTCTGAAAATATGACCACCCTTGTGGTGCACCTAGTTTTCGCCTTACATCTCTGACAGCATATTGTAGAAGGTCATCTATGTGACTATTTCTAATAACATCACCAGTTGTTTCATCTATTATCTCCCCTCTCTCATTGAACTTCACATGTGGATCAATGAAGTCAAATAATCGCTCAGCGCGCACACGATATGGTCGAGGTGTTGACAAGGTTATAAATCGTCGCAACTTGTCACGAATCTGTCGCCTCTCGTCAATGTTTTCAGCTGCTAACTGCATTCGTCGATAGGGATCCTTAATCTTCTGAATTTCCATATCCTTTTGTGTTAGTTCCTTAAGTTGATTCGTAATAGGTTGATCTATATTTTTGACTTCCTGTGCACTTTGTAATGTAGTCAATTGTACATACTCCTCTTGAGGAATGACTACCATCTTTGAATACGACATGTTTGAAAATAATAAGGCAACAAAGTACATTGCTTAAAACTAACTGTGAACCGAGAAAACTGTCATTGGTTCAGCGGAATTAGGTATGATATTTGTTCGAAATCGAAGTCGTTCCGGACATTCCTGGGTTAGATCAATAAATAGATAACCATGTGGTTTCTTTGTTACATCCTCATATATTTTTGAAAGTACTTTAGGTTGTTGAGGTAATATCTGTCTACTGAGATGATGTATCTGACTGCTATCTCTTGGATTTTTAAATATTGCCAAATAATGTGTATTCAAACTTCTAGTTCTTTGCTCTTTCCCTCCATCGAAGATGTTTTGGGTGATGTAGATAATAAAAGCTTCCCTATGATGTGCAGTTTGAATGAACATTTCAGTTACATCCTTTGAAGATTTGCTTTCTCGTAATAGATCATCTAATACTAGTAAGTCACCTGCTTTGATATCCTCAGTTGATGGCAACCCTTGCTTCACCTCATAACCTTTCTGACGAAGTGCAGAATGTAGTTGTGGTTGAAATATTCCATAATACCATTTGACTCTCTTAATTTCCTTGTTAAACATTTCATTTCTATATTGTAGCAATTCAGTTACAAATGTAGTTTTACCGGACTGACTTGGTCCAGCGACACACATTGTGCGATCAGTGAATAGACAAAAATCTGTCATCTTATGATTCCATTAACATTAAACTCATCATCCCGCTAATTTTGCTTAGAACAACAAAACAGACACATGTTCCAGATCAAGTTTATTTACATTCAGAATAGAAACTTTCAAGTTACATTTACAAATTAAAACATTTACAAATTAAAACATTTGTGTTTCCTCATCACAATTAGGATTATAGAAAGTTTTCAAGTCAGCATCTTGGCGCTTCAACTTCAATTTAGGATTCCCATCTTTAGATTTCCGACCTCGCTTTTTGCTCTCTTCCTTCCCATCACTTGAAGCAGTCTTATCAATGTTAATTAAACATTTATCAATTGGTAGTGGTTCATAGACTAGTTGAAGAACCTTCATTTGTAAAGATGCGACTTTACCAGTCGAACCATGTGAGCCAATATAAAGTCCGGTAACGTGCACTAAGCCCATATAGCGGCCCCGTTTGAGATCCTCACATTCCATCGCGTTTGTAAAGAGATCGAATGCTTGAAAATGATCCGATAGTTTTAAAAACAGTGTATCGAATTCCGGCAATTCCTTATAACCAACTCCTTCCTCTAATGCCTTTCTCCAATGAGTGGGAGCACTTTCAGGCAGCTCAACACATTCTTTCGCGAAAGAGTCAATAGTTTTAAGAATCACCTGTTGCCATTTTGGAAAAGTCACTCGCATTTGTCTCATATTGCTATACCCTGATGTAGACATACCATTACTGTGGAAGAATGGAACTTGAAGATAAAAGCCATCATCACCATAATTCAAGGTTTGAAAGTAGAACGTATTTCCAATCCCTTGCACCTTTCGTATCGGACGAAGCTTCAAGAGATCTTGCTCGAAAGCGTCACCTTCCTCTCTGATTGTATACATTTTCTGAGTCATGTTTCAACAAGTACTAATTCGGAGCTTTCAACCAGCGCAAATGAATTGTCACTTGAAAGTGGTAAAATATCATTAAAGCGTCTTCCTTATATACACCTATATATGACTCATCAATCAAAGTGATGACGTGTCACTTTATGATTCGCTAACCTTATATTAACATTGCAGCAGTTGCTGCAATCCTTCCAAGCGGACTATTGATTACACCATTAATACTGTTTCCAATATCATTTAACATACTTAGAAACCCACCACCACCGCGCTGAATTAAGTTTCGCCTTTTCTTATCACTACTCCTTGGATTTGAAAACTTTTTTATGCTATTCAAAGAGCCAGCATTCAATAGAGGCTTGTAAATAGGTAGACATTTGTGTATTGCAAAAGCTAAATCACGAATGAAATCATCACTTGAATTTTGAATCAATTTACACTTCTTCTTATTATCATGTATCCTGTTTAACTTTCGCAACGCCTTTTTAAACTGACTTGAAGGTTTGAAGGACCGTTTCGATTGACGAGAAGATGCCTTCCGTTTTACAGACATTTTTATTCTAATATGGAAATAGATAATACAATTACAATTTTTGCTTAGTACTTACAACATTATACACAAAAGTTTACAAGCATTCACATATCACGCAGAGTTTGTTGCTGGTACTAATAAAATTACATAAAACACTTAGCAAGTTGTAGAGGGAAACTGATATACACTCACATCGGCTAGAGTCTCATTTGTAGCAGTTATGAGCTGCTCAATGTCTTTCATTATGTTATGGCCTTGTTTGCGAGAACGAGAAAGAACCACACATGTGCAGTGCAAACAATTGAATGTATTACTATGCGTGTCTGTGTCTCTGACGCAGCCACGAGTATTATTCAGTCAGTTGACTGGAGGGACATCTACATGGCAATCAAACAATACAACAGAGAACAATAGCATAGTTATTGAACACAACATCTCCCATCACCCATTTCGAGTCAAAGAGTCTGTACACGTATAGCTGGTCTTCTTCGGATTGATCTGTAGACGATCCGTGCAATTGACTGTCGACCTGACCTTGTTATCTTGCAGGTGGTTGAGGATGATGCTGGAGCGGGTTCCACTGGTTCGGGCATGGCGATTTGATCATGGATTGTCTTGATTTCAGATGATGATCGACGAAGGAATTTTCGATTTCTTCGGAAGACACGACCACTAGGGAGCTTCACTAAATAGTCCCGATATGGTCCAACTTCCACAACTCTGCCAAGCTTGGTCCACTCTCCGGTTCGATTGTCTTGCATCGCAACCTTTTCTCCATATCTGAGACTGGGTAGGTGTCGAGCATGTTCATTGTATTTCTCCACAATCCTCTGTCTAATGAAGCTTGAATTCTTTTCTTCTTCATCAAGACGTTCTTGAATTTCCTTGCGGAAAAATCGATGGTGAGCGGGAATAGTGTCTCTAATACTTCGGCCAAATAACAGTTTGGCAGGGGATGTACCATCGTATCGTGGAGTGTTGTAGTACACTAGTAGTCCTTGGCTGAATTTATCCCAATCCAACTCTCCTGTTCTGTAGTTCCAGTTACCTTTGACCATTTTCTTGAGCTGTTTTACAGCAGCTTCTGCGGTGCCGTTACTTTGCGGATAATACGGCGATGACGTTTGATGTTTAACATCCCATCTTTGTAAGAATGTATCCATCTGAGAGCTAGCAAATTGAGGGCCATTATCTGAGAATATCAATTCTGGGACTGACTTCTCAACGAATCGACGCCTGAGAGCATTAATAACTCGTTCAGCCGACGCACACGTCCCAAAAGCATCGAGAGTCATCCAACCAGAGTATCCATCTACACATGCAAGGAATTTCTGACCAGCAAAGTCAAAGAGATCAAGATGGAGTTCCTGAAAGGGTCGTTTTGGATGTCTTCCTGTTATCATGGGCTCACGAACTTGAGATGGCAATGAAGCTTGACAAGAGGAACATGTGCGACAGTGTTGTTCAATTTCTCTGTTTAGCTCTGGCCAGTAGATTGACATTCTAGCACGTCTCTTCATTTTCGTTGCTCCCTGAAGCATTTGCAGAAGTTTATTCAACATTTCCTTCCTCATAGCAGCAGGAATAAGAAGCCTTTGACCACAAAGTATCAGATTGTCATCGATTGATAATTTATCTCTGACACAGAAGTATGACCGCAGACAAGCAGGAAGCTTATCTTTGGTTGGTGGAAATCCATTCGAGATTATTTCTCTCAATTTGAAATAGTCTGAATCACTTTGAGCACTTGTGCTAACACGCTGTAGTAAACCGTCACTGTGGTCAATTTGTAACGAGGTGATGGCAAAATTGACTGATAAGCGATGATCGTAGTCTTCTCCTAACTCATCGGAGGGCTCGGCTTCTTGGGACGGTGATCGGGATAGAGCATCCGCTCCAACGTTGTCCCTGCCTTTAATCCACGACGCAGTAAACGAATATCGGTCCAGTTGTCTTCTTAACCTCTGAAGTCTAGGATTCTCAATATTGTCCAAAGTATACTTGTTTAGGAATGGAATCAAGGGGGCATGGTCTGTCATTATATCAAAATGTGATAGTCCATCGAGAAATAGATTACATTTTCTGACGGCCCAGACGATCGATAGAAGCTCTAATTCGATCATAGCATATCGGCTTTCTGTCGTAGAAAGGAACCGAGAGCCAGCTTGAACTACTTTCCAATTACCATCTGATTGCTTCTGCTTTAGCAAAAACCCAATTCCCTTCAACCTTGATGCATCAGCATATAGTGTAGTTTCTGAATCTGGATTGTAATAAGCCAGAAATGGTGGATTCGACAATTGCTCCCGCATCTTTACGAACGCTTTGTGATGATCAGCACTCCATACGAACTCAGATTCTTTCTTTAGCAGTTGCCGTAAAGGAGCACACAACTCTGACAAAGTATCTACTGAGTTACCAATCTGGTTAGTGAGGCCAAACCACGATCTCAAGTCGGTCAAACATTGTGGTGTTGGGAATTCTTTGATAGCTTGAACCAGTTTATCACTCGGTCGAAATCCACTCGAGGAGAGATGAAACCCGGCGAACTCAACTTCAGGTTTCGCAATCTTTATCTTCTTAGGATTCAAGGCGATGTTGAACTGTACACATCTCTGAAGAAAATTGTCAATGTTCTTACAATGTTGCCAATAATCTGTGTCAGCAATTAAAATGTCATCGACCAGATGATAGGTATTTCTCAGACCCTCTATAGCTTCGTCGATTCTTCTGTTATAATGTTCGCTTATGGCACTGATACCAAAGGGCGCTTTCAGATATTTGTACCTTCCGAACGGCGTGATAAAGCACGTAAGATCTTGAGAGGCTGCATCCATGGGCACTTGGTGATATCCTTTGAGGCAATCAAACGTTGTATAATACTTGCATCGAGATGGCAATGTTGACACGATTTCGAATGGAGTTGGGGACTGTAGACGCTCTCGGATAACGAACTTGTTTAAATTTCGTAGATCAACACATAGTCGAATACTTTGATCAGTTTTCAATACAACGGATATTGGAGAGCACCATTCTGTTGGATAAGTTACTTTTTCAATAATATGTTGAGCTTCAAGGGACTCCAGCTCCATCTTCAATTTCTGTTTTAGGGGTTCAGCTACACGACGCGGAGTGCTTATCTGGTATGGTACAGCATCTTGTTTCAACTTGATGACGAAAGTTTCTCCTTTCATAGTGGTGACTTGACCACTAAACACCGAAGAGAATTTAGTCTGTACGTTTTTCTCAAACGAATCGTTGCTGTATTGGACAGGATTCATCAAGACGGGAATTCTGGAAACTCCTTTAGACACGCAACTGACATGTGAGGTATCAACAGAGTTATCATACAGCTGAGTATGAGGAAAACCTGGCGGAATCAAACGTAGCTGTATACAAGAGCTACGCGATAAGACTGGTTGACGAAGGTCGGAGATCACGTAGACAAGAGAGGACGTAGCATGTTTACCAACGGCAATGTTAGCTTTGAAATATCCGGTGACTCTTAGATCATCTCCATTCGCAGCGGTCGCAGATACCGAGGTAGGCACAATATTGTTACAATCAATTTCCAATAGTTGTAGCATGTGGGAAGGAATTGCATCGATTTCAGCTCCAGTGTCTGGTATAATACCGATCGATGTTGATACTTCTTGGTGAGACATATCCACCTGAACTAACATTGAAGAACTGTCACTTGTCGAAAATAGACTACCCAGCTTCTTGGACACCGCCTTTGCACGAATATTCGATTTATTGTGCAGTACCGGGCACTTAACAGCAAAGTGATTCAGCTGGTTACAGTTCTCACACCTCTTATTTAAAGCTGGACAAAGCTCCTTCTTCATCACATGATTTCGGCCACAGAACTTGCACTCACGATGTGTTGAAACAGGAGTCTTGAGCCGCTGAGTCTTGTACGCAGATTTCTTCAATGATGAAATAAACGATGAATTTCCGGTAATCACCGAAGATTGTACTTTAGATGATTCAGACGCCTCACAGATCTCGCACGCTTGTTTAAGAGTTAATGAACTACCAATACTCAGTAGTTTTTCGATAGTTTCTTGACTTCGCAAACCGGACACTATACGATCTCGTAGTTGTAATGACTCGCAGTTTATACAGCATTTAGAAAAATTGCAGCGGGATGTCATTTCACGTAAGCTCATCATCCAATCATTAAAAGATTCACCATTTTTCTGATTGCGACAATGAAATTCTCTTCGCTCAAATACCTCGTTGACTGAGCCGTTGATATGCTGTTGTAATGCGTTGAGAACTTTGTCTGGGTCTTCTTGATCTGATGAGCTGAGAGGCAGATGTAAAATAACGCGCAGAGTTCCTTTACTGAAGGCTGACCTGAGAGCATGCATGCGAAGAGTCTTCAGACTAGCTGCGTCCTTGATGTCAACGATGCCACTTACAACCTCGAAGCTCCGCCACTTCAGTTTCCATTCGTTAAATAAATGCTTTTCTGATTCAATATCGAAAGTAGGAACTGCTCTTAGATCAGGCTTTGCGGGCGACGCCATGTTATGGCCTTGTTTGCGAGAACGAGAAAGAACCACACATGTGCAGTGCAAACAATTGAATGTATTACTATGCGTGTCTGTGTCTCTGACGCAGCCACGAGTATTATTCAGTCAGTTGACTGGAGGGACATCTACATGGCAATCAAACAATACAACAGAGAACAATAGCATAGTTATTGAACACAACACATTAGATGTTTTGAAATAGGACAGCACATACAGCAAGGCTTTAAATGGAAAGTCTTTAAAATATTGGCATAGTATGCCCGCAAACTGATCACCTCAGAATGTCCTTGAGCAGCCACATTGATGCTTACTGATGGCGGTCCACTGAACAAGTCCAGTTTGCACTTCTCACCCTTCTCGTCATAGTAGCTGGAGGTGATAATGTCATGGAGACATGTGTTGAGTTTCCGTTGGATACTGCTGCACCAACAGCGAGAGTATTCCGGTACAATCTCCGTTTGAGATAGTGGGCGAAATACTTCATTGAGCCAGAATCTTGCAACTCGTGTAAGAGCGTTGTTCACGACTCTCATCAACATTCTCTGCACCACAACGTCCTCTCCGCAGCGGAAATACTTCACTATTTCCTCCATCAGATCCACCAAATCCGCTTTATAGCCAGTTATATTCACGGCAGAATAAAATATATTGCCCGTGAAGAGTTGACTTCGGTAAATTATTGAAATGGGAATGTTGGTAGTGAACGACATGCTGATTGACATTGTATTAGCCTCAAATTATGCTTGAAATAGAACGGTACAATGTCCTCCTTATATAGAAAAGTCACACAAAGACACAATAGTGACCAATCACAGACCTGCATGATGACTCATCATGAACGATATACAGTGACTGTTGAAGATATTTCTTCATCGCAAAGGGGACAAGATGAAGTTTCAAAGGGTACATAACATGTAGAACACATAACGCTATGAGAACATGGCAAAAAGAGAAGGGATCGTTCCTGTTTAAAACATTTAACGCAGTTCCGTTCACATAATAATTTAAATGTCTCTTGTTCTAATTTCCTTCTGAAGTCACTTTTATTGGGAGAACTTTTTATTAAAACACTGTCAGATGTCTCCTTCTTTCCATATCGTTCCAATTTGATCCTCCTAATTTCACTATCATTGCAGTGTAGCATGGAGAAATCCTCTATCCACCTACGATCCAAATTGTGATTCATAGCATGCTCATCTAGATCCATTAGTCGATCAACTAAATCACCAGCTTTGATATTTTCACTGAGATTTGTTACAGTTTCTATGGCTTTGAACGAATATCCAAGGTCTCTTGCGACAACCCACGACGTTGGGATACTAGTCATCATTATGTATGTCATCAAAAACTATCTCATATTTATAGCATAGTTTGTCTACGTAAAAGGAAAATCAATGTGTCATCTTGATTACAATGGTTGCAATAGTCACAATAGTCGCAATTGAGCAAACCCATTCAAAATCAAACAACGGACGTCTATCGGTACGTACCCAAGTGCTCAGAACCAAACCACACAAGTTCGATCATAGACGTTCCCAAACACAGTGTACTCAACTCAGTGTACCAAACACATGTACCTATCCAGTAAAACAGATCTCATACAAGTTCCTAGTCATAACACTGAATTATACATGTACCTATCCATGTGCCTATCGATAACTAAAGTATACATGTACCTATCCATGTACCTATCCATGTTCCTATTGATAACACTAAACTTTACATGTATCTATCCATGTACCGATTGATAACACTAAACTTTACATGTACCTATCCATGTACCGATTGATAACACTAAACTTTACATGTACCTATCCATGTACCGATTGATAACACTAAACTTTACATGTACCTATCCATGTACCTATCCCTGGCAAGTAGGGCACAGTTTTCACTACTTACAATCTATCTAGAAATTCTATCTAAGTGATTTATTTTCAGTATGTCAAGTTCGTCTGATGCAAATTTTCAGTTCAAACGTCCAAAACTATCTTGTGCTATACACTGTTCAGATGATAGAGGTAGCTTAGTCGCTCCTGTTAGCATTGAGTCATGGAGAACCATTCTAAGAGCCGCAGAAATAAGGACCTACACGCCAATACTTGAACTAGCAAGTGAATGTGCAGACGATAGCTTTCCTCCCATTTTGTATCATAGGAAATGTCGCAGTTTATTCACCATGAAGAAAACTCTCGATGGCATTTTAGCTAAAAGTCAGTCAGAATCAATTGAAGCTTATACTGATGATTCTGAAAACATAGCGAGTCTTCCAAGTACATCTTTAAGTGAAACAATCAGAAGATCTTGTAGAGGAGATCCACAGTCTATAAGGACCTATGATGACGTATGCATTTTTTGTGAAAAGCGTGACACGTATGCAAAGGGTTCCAAAAGTAGAGAGGGTTTAACCAAATGTAGAGAGCTAAGGCAGATGATTCAGTGAGGCGTGCAGCTACATTGAGAGAAGATTCAAGAGTGTTAGCTATTGTAAGCCGTGAACTTGTTGCTGCCGAAGCACACTATCATAGATCGTGTTACCGAATTTATACAAAGTGCTTGCAAACAAGGCATAGTCAAAATGATGCAACGGTGGCAGAAATAGATTCAACATATTATGAAGCAGAGGAAGCCGCTTTTGAAAAAGTTTTCAAGTCCATTCGTGAGATTCTTATTGTTTATCCCACTGTCATACCATTTACAGATCTGACGAATATATTGATATCAGAAATGAGGAACTTAGGTCAAGAGGAAATGAGGCAATCAACTAAGAAACAGCTGCGGAACAGAATTGAAACAGAGTTTGGCGAAGTATTGCGCATTGTAGCTAAGGAAAATGGACGACTTTTGGTGTATCCTGATAGCTTATCCAGAGACAGCTTAGCGAAGCAATGCTTCGAGATTATTGAGGAATTGCACAAACACAAAGCACAGAACACATAATCCAGTATTTCCAAATGTGCACGAGAGATCAGAGATGATGTTTGTAACTTCAATGTTGAGGAAATATGGCCTCCACAAGTATCAGATCTAGAATCAATGGAACATGGGCCCCACTCATTATTGAAGTTTTTGAAAATACTCCTCACAGGTTGCACTGATTAGTCCGGGAGCTAGCGTGAAGTTGTGCAGGGAACGAGGTAGTACATAAAACTTTCACATAGCATAGTACACCTCTAACCTACTGCAAAACTTCGCGTCTGCCGGATCAGATCATTTGCTTTTCAGAAATAGAGAGGATAACACAATCCTATGTATTTCCAGTGGTAAAATTGTGACATTTAAGGTGTTGACTCCATTTTTTCGAATTTTTGCTCATAAAAGTTACACAAATTGGTATTTTGTTGAACTGGTTATTATAGAAATCATCTACAATCATGATCTTTCAAATGAGTTATCATTCAGTGACAGAGGATGAAGTAAAGTGTACAAACAGACACTTTTCGTTGGTGTAACTGCAAATTTTAACATAGAAATTTCAGGAAAATTGTTGATATACTTTAACGAAAAGTGTCTGTTTGTACACTTTACTTCATCCTCTGTCACTGAATGATAACTCATTTAAAGATCATGATCTGTAGATGATTTCTATAATAACCAGTTCAACAAAATACCAATTTGTGTAACTTTTATGAGCAAAAATTCGAAAAAATGGAGTCAACACCTTAAATGTCACAATTTTACCACTGGAAATACATAGGATTGTGTTATCCTCTCTATTTCTGAAAAGCAAATGATCTGATCCCGCAGACGCGAAGTTTTGCAGTAGGTTAGAGGTGTACTATGCTATGTGAAAGTTTTATGTACTACCTCGTTCCCTGCACAACTTCACGCTAGCTTTGAGAGAGATAGCTTTATTACCCATATAACAAACAAGTATATGTGGTTTACAATCGTAATGACATCATCGTACAATTCAAGACAGTCATCGCCAGACATTTTAATACTAAACATCGTCAAAACATACTCAGAAGCGATCATACTCTCCGTGTCATGCTGTCTGCATTTCTGCCATCGAGCTGAATTCCTTTGAGACTGTCACAATAAAACACTTGCTTCGAAGAGCACTGCGGTGTTGTGGTACACGTAAGTGATGACCTGTGCGAGTTTTTCTTCCTGAAGTGTCTTCATTTTTGGCTGGGATGAGATGGTGGAGAGGGTGACAGCTTTTTCGCATGCCCAGGAAATACCTCTGTCCAAGGCCTTCTAGGTGGGTCAGGATCGGGGGCATACCACATTTCTTGAGGGCTTCATTATACGATAGGTCTGCAAAGATGACCTTGAGGGCGCATTTCTCCAGTCGTTCGATGATTGATCGAAGTGACTTTGAGGTGTGACTGTACCAGGCCGGTGAGGCGTATTCGAATAGACTGCGAATGTTTGACTGGTATAATTGGATCAGTCCGGTGTCACTGCCTCCGTGTTTCTTTAATGTCCTCAACCAGAATATTCGTTGGTTTCCCTTTCTGCGACAGTTCTCAAAGTGCTTGGTGAATGTGAGATGCCTGTCAGTTGTTACGCCGAGGAGCTTGATTTCATTCACCTGTTTGATTATAGCGTTTTCGTTGATTGATAGGGGCTGGACTTTTCTATCTGATCTTGCGGTGATGATCATCTCGACCGTTTTATTACTGTTCAGGGACATGTGGTTTTGGATGCACCATTGAGTGATGTTGTTGATGGAGTTTTGGGCAGATTCCCTGATGACAGTTTCGTTCCTTTCTAGGATGGACATCGTTACATCATCAGCATAAAGGTCATAGTTAGTGCAAGGTTTAAGGTCGGAGATGTACGTGATCCACAACCACGGACCCAGCACAGATCCCTGAGGCACACCTCCATGCACTTCCTTGATGTTCGAGTAGCTGCCTTTGAAAAATACTGTTATTCGTCGATTAGTCAGGAAGCTTCGAGTTAAGGAGATGAGAGCGGGGCTGATTCCATACTCTTTCTGCTTCGCCAGTAGCCGGTCAGGATGCATTTTATCGAAAGCCTTTGACATGTCTGCCATGATGGCGCTGACATATGGAGCTCCTTCGTCGAGTGCTTTGGTCCATTTGTCGAAGATCGATATCAGGGCGCATGTAGTGCCACCTCCAGCGATGTAAGCATGCTGGCTGGAAAGGTGATTTGTCAGTTCACGACGGTAACGATTACAGATTAGTTTTTCAGTGATCTTCGACAGTGGTTCGAGAAGGGATATCGGGCGGTAGTCGGTCGCTTTGGAAGGACAAGTCTTTTTCGGGATTGGACGCACTTTAGCTATTTTCCATGTATTAGGGAAGTTGCAAGTTGAGAAGATGTTATTGACTATGGACATGAAAGGACGTATGATTGCGTACCTCCCTCGCTTGAGTAGCCAAGATGGAATGTTGGTTAGGTCTGGTGATTTGTTATTATCAAGGGCTTCTAGTAGTTTGAGCACTTCAGATTCAGATGGAGGGTGTAGGTGAGAGTTGAAAGGACACTCCAGATCGCTGCCCAGTTGTGGGCAGTCCGCGGTGGATGCGAAGTAGGAACTGAGTCTTTCCGCTGAGTCCTCTGGGCTGAGCCATTCTTCGTCGAGGAGGATGGCTTTAGGAATTTGGTTTTGCTCGGTTTGGCGGTTGTTGAGCAGGAGGTTGATGTTTCTCCACCACTGCCTCGGTTTGCTCTCCGTTCAGCTTCGAGTTGACAAATTTTTTCTTTTTTGTTGTTATTCGCTCATTGATGAGGTTATTGAAGAAGGCAACTTTGTTCATGTTTCGCTGCCGGAATGCTGCTGTCTTGGCCCGTCTCCATTTTAGAATGGTCTCATCTATCCATGGAGATTGTTGCACTGATGAAATTGTTACATAGTGGCGTGACTGATTTAATACTTGGCCAATGGTGTTGTTTAATAACAATACTTGCTTGTCTACGTCGTTTTCAGTCATGATGTCACCCCAGTCCTGTTCGACCAGAAAACGCAATGCCTTTTCCTTGTCTTCTTTCACAGTGGTCTTGGTGAGGTGAAGTTTGATCTGTCACTGAGGATTTCTGGTCACTGAAATGCATGCGTGGTCTCCACGACTTATGGGACTCAGTTTCGAAATTCTCCATGTTGAAGTGGGAAGGTCGCAGAAGATAAGGTCTAGGCGAGCCTCTTTCCTCGTCGGAAAGTTCACAATTTGGTTGAGGTTATGGGTCTCTGCGAGCTCGTCATGTTTGAGGCTGTTGAAATCACCAACGATCACTATGTTTAAGGTCTCCTTAATCTCACTGGAGATATAGTTGTTTAGGAAATCAAGTGTTGTATAATCTTCTGCGTTCGGAGGGTGATATACGACCACGACAACTATTGATTTCGAAGAGTAACAAATGGTCACGCATAATATGGATATAGTGTTTGTCGTTAAGGTGGAAGATAGTTTGAAAGTGAGGTCGTCTCTGATGTATAGGCAAACACCACCTCCTACGCGGTCAGGTCTGTCATTTCTCACAATTTTGAAATTGGGGATGCTGACTATTTCGTCGTCAATGTTATTGTTTAGCCAGCTTTCTGTGACTGCAATGATTTCCGCGTTGTTGGCTATGGCACAGGCGTGTAGTTCCGGCGTTTTGTATCTCACGGACCTAGCGTTGCAGTACAAGATATTTGGAGGCCATGTCGGTTCTGTGCGATATTGCGTAGAGATAGAATTGGCCGACGTTTTTATTTCAATCAAGTTTTTAGGATTGATGCCCGCTTTACTTCGGTGTGTGAAAGCACAGTCGATTTGACGGCGAGGGGAAATCCAAACTGGAATTCTCCTTCTATCTTTAGTCTCACATACGCGTTCATGTAAGTCGCCTGCACAGTTGTTTGCTTTAATTGGGTGAAGCGCGGTAGGAGAGATTTCGTCAGCTATATTGGTAACAGAGTGAGTCACAGGCTCACAGTTAGCTTTCGGACTAGATAGCGATTGCGAAGAATCTTTCAATTGTTCTAGAATTCAGCAACTGACTTCATCTTTTAGTCAAGATGTAGTGTACGCTGTAACTCACGGCAAAGTTAAGCCAGCCAAACACATCATTTTACCATTTGCTGTGAAGTCATTGACAGGAAATATTTAGTTGATCAGCATGTTGAACAGACTTGGCCATGGTGTTTCTTATTCCACATTAGAGGAAATAGATACAGCACTTTGTCTTCAAAAGTTGGCGGTAGGAGATTCAGTTCCGCTACCGAAGTCGATTAAAAAGGGGGTGTTCACAACTTTAGCTTGGGACAACATTGATAGACTGGAGGAAACATTAAGCGGAGAAGGTACCTCACATCGGGTAAATGGAATAGCTGTTCAAGCAACAATGTCAGGAGAATTCGAAAACGAAAATTCCCTGCCACTTGTTCCGAAAACCAAAGCAAGGAGTGTTGATATGATGAGCATGACGCTTCCAATTTATAACGCCGGTGGGCGAATGAATCCACCAAAGACAAAAACCAATGACCTAGACCTTTCATTAGTCTTTCAAGATTCTGTAAGAAAAAATCATATCTGGTCGATGGCTAGTCAACTGAATAAAAATATCTGTAATTGGACAGGGTTCAATATTCTTACACGAAAGAATGTTTCTGTTTCACCGGATTCTATAGGTTATTTGCCTACTATAAATGCACCAGCAAGTCAAATGTCAACCGTGAACGAGATATTGAGACAATCCATCAACATAATGAACTCCGTTCAACGTGAAAAAATTGTCGTTGTGTTCGACCAGGCAATTTACGCGAAAGCGGTAGAAATCATATGGAAACATGACATGTATAAAGACATAATTCCGAGGCTAGGTGTATTTCACACATCATGCATGTTTATGGCGATAATTGGAAAGCAATTTGGAGACGCTGGTTTAACTGACATTGCTATTGAGACAGGTGTAATTGGAGCTGGATCAGTCGGGGGAGTTCTTGATGGTCATAGGTACAATCGTGCCTTGCGTTTTCACAAAGTTCTTTACGAGGCGTTATTGACATTGGTTTGGAAAGAGTTTCCATCATGGCTAGAAAGCAAGTACAGAGATGAGGTTGCACTTCTTCATACAGCATACTCCTTTGTTGAAAAGGTGTGTGAGGACTCTATTGAGTCATCCAATTTTTCAAATTTCTATAACAAAATCAATAATCAAGAAGAATGTTTAAAATGTTTGAAGCGATTCTCTGAGTTTCTTATTTTCCTTCGGGAATCGAACGGTGAACTGTCAGCATTTTGGATGACGTATGTAGACATGGTTGAAAACCTACTGAGTCTCATCAGAGCATCTAGAGAAGGCAACTGGTTACTTCACCTTAGTGCGATAAGATCAATTCTCCCATGGTGTTTCGCGTATGATAAAGTCAACTACTCTAGATACTTGTCTTACTATTTCGCTCAAATGACTAACTTAGAGAGCGACCATCCAGACATTTACACGGACTTCATGCAAGGTGGGTTTTCTGTTCAATTAGGAAAACACAATCCATTCGGACGAATTCCTGTTGACCAAGCTATAGAAGAAACCGTGAACAAAGACACACAAACGTCGGGTGGAACAAAAGGTTTCAGCTTAAAACCTGGGGCGGTAGCCAGATATTATTTAACATCAGAGATGAGAAGTCAGTATTTACGGCAACTGCGAAATATGGTCGGAGTAAACTCCAGTAATCGTTTCACTCACCCAGATCTGCAAGCATCGAGAATCGCAAAGGATAGGTCAAGTGTCAATGCTTTAGTAGAGATTATGGAAAGCAGTTGGCTTAATCCCTTGCGATTGGTTCCATCTGATATTGTCAGCATCTCATCAGGCTTAGTTGTTCCAAAAGAAATAGCTAGCGACCTTCTTAATGCTGGGAAAATTGGTGAAGAATCATATCAAAAATTCAAGTGTGAGAGATTAGAAGAGTTAACAACAACGAAGTTTCTTGATAGATTAAAACGAAACAATCTGAAAACATTTGCAAATATGAGTCAGTGTAACAAAATCACTCAAAGTAAGGGAAAAGAAATCATTTTAAAAGCCGACAGAAATATCTTTGGAAAACTAATCATCGCATCACAAAACAAAAACCTTGACCTTAGAGAAGTGCTTAAGCATCCGCTAGGACCCATGCCTTGGTCTTTATCAAATGCCGATGGTTCACTAAGAAAAACAGATAAGTCCTCTCTGGCACGTGATTTGGAAAAACTGATAGCTGCTGCGGAGAACGTGAAATTCGATGCATGCATTGTTGATGGCATGTCACTAGTTCAAAAAATGATGGGTGATGGAAAGGTATTCGAAGACATTGCGCGTATTCTTTTTCATCAGGTGTTACGAGAGGCAGGTGACAGCCTTCGAATTGATGTTGTATTCGACGTTTATCGCAGTGTGTCAATTAAGACGGTCGAAAGATTCAGGCGTGGTTCTGACGGCAATAGATGGAAAAATATTGCACCAGGTCACAAAGTATTTCAGTGGAGACGAATGCTGCGAAATTCAGAAAGTAAGAAAGTGCTATTGGCATTTATTGTAAACCAATGGAGAGGTTCTGAATATCGATGCCTTCTAGAAAACAAGCAGCTTTTTGTTACTGATGAAGAAATATGCTACTGCATAACCAAAAATGAGTGTTACGACGTTGAAGAGCTTACATCGAATCATGAAGAGGCAGATACTCGCATGTTTTTACATGCAAACCATGCTGGTTTGAATGGATTCAACCGTGTCCTTCTAGTAAGCGACGATACGGATGTATTAATTCTCGGCCTAGCACACTGTAGCCAGATTCTATGTCACTTGTTCAAGAAAAGTGGCACTCAGAATATAACGAAGTACGTTGATCTCACAGCTTTGGCAAGAAGTCTTGGAGATGAAGTATGTGAAGCTCTTGTAGGCCTTCACTCATTGACAGGATGCGATACAACAAGTGCATTTGCTGGAAGGGGGAAAATGAGTGCCCTTAAACTTATTAGGCAAGAAGAACCACTCCAGAAGACATTCAAGACATTGGGCTCCTCTTGGACTGTCACAGATGAACTGCAGAAGTCCATTGAGTCTTTTGTTTGCAAGCTCTACATGAGATCTTCCACCACGAACGACATAAATCTAATGCGGTATGTGATGTTCTGCTCGAAGAAAGGAGAAATTGAGTCACGTGATTCGAAAACGAGTTCCGTGAATCATCTCGTGCAGCAGCATTTTCGGCCAACAACTCTCTTCCATCCTCTCAAATTCACCATTTCTATATTTTGAATCCAATTTTTAGTTGCTGTATGTGTGTTTAGCTTATAAACGAATACATTTTACAAGGTTTTCCCAGGTAGATTACCATTGGTGAAAATTACGAACTTACTGATAAGTAATTCACTGATAATGATCTAATTTTGCGTCAGTATCGAAGTGCAAATAAAGTATTACCTAATACATCTCGGTTGGTGTCAGGATCGAACACATAAATTGTTCATTTGTTCTTTTGCAGGTTGCTTGGTAGTTGATTGGATGGAGGGCCCTCCTGCACCATTAGCAGTATTGGCATTGCCTTGCTCCTATTTCAGTACCAGAAATGAAATCCAAGAACAAGTTTCTATTTATGACTTTGACTATGATGACGATGATGACGATGAATAAATTTAAAGGATTAATACGATGTTCTGCCTCTTAAAAAACAAACCTTCATGAAGAGTTAAGGTCTTACTGATTACCACTTTCTATTGCATAGGAAATTACGCAGTTGATGATAATAGCCTTTGGTGAAGCAGAATGTTAATCTGCACATTTCTTTTCGACAAATTGTGTATTAGATGTATCTAATTGGGTCAAGCACATGACACTACGTCTTCACTAGGATGCAGGTACCTTTGAAAACACGCACTTACTACTCAGAAGTAAGTAGAAATCAACGTCGCAAAAACTTCAAAACTTAAACTTCTCTTATTACTACTAGTGTGAAAAATTCACTTTTTGGCAAAAATTACCATATAGTTAATCAACCGGAGCGACCGGTGCAATGTTGCTCTTACGGCTAGTGTAGCATCTAGGCGAGTAATATATTACCTTGAAATGTGCAAAACATATCGTTTTGCAGTGAATTCTGCAAGAGTCTTTTGGAGTTTTTGCATAAGTCTTTTCACTATATCTATCAAAAAATTGCCAGAGAAAAAAAAACAATCGAAGACTCATTGAAGATATATACTTCATGTTGTATTGAGTGATTCGGAGTATCCCATATCTCAGAAACGGCAAAATGTGTGAAAGAACAATGTTCCTCAGCCGGTGTAATAGCCGCGTGACCGAAAGTGTACTGACTCAGCCGGTGTCACTGCATAGCTAATAAGTCAATAACAACAGTAATTAAAAAAATCAGTCTTATTTCCAAGATTGCGGATTGTACGTCATCCACAAATTCATTTTGCCATGACATGATCAAACGATCTTGGAATTGAATTAGTTAGTTGATGACATCATTACTTCTAATGTTTATGACAAAAATTCCGGAGAACCCTTATAAGTAAAAACACATTAAAATTAACAAAAATTTAATTTTATTGAATGCAAATACAGCTAACATCACGCGATGTTGATCTGATAACCACTAATGTATATATATCCATGTTTAAGCTGGAAAGCAACATTGGTATCAGCTTTGTTTTCTAGCAGCTGGGAAATTTAAAATTCCGCTATTAGTGTAACCATAATGATATCAGAAACATGAATAGAAAACATTGCGAAAATATTTAAACAATTCATTTCTTGAGCATGAAAATCTCACTTAAAACGGACACGAGTGCTTCCGCAAGCTACCACACACTGGAGGTTATCATGCGCCAAATCGTTCAGAATGAGCACATATGTTGAAAAACTGCTGCCACGCTTTGCCACTCTTGGTATTACCAAAATTGAATAATTTGCTATCTGGCTCATGGACTAATTAGGCAACGAGAGATGTGCCACGATAATTGAATTATGTCCAATCTAGCTCCATATAAACAAGTAGTGTTAAATATCTTTGATCTTAGCACTAAATATGTATATGTATGCAT
>CAJQUW010006353.1:0-69894 GCA_907163375.1 Prostheceraeus crozeri | reverse complement strand
ATATGTCTCACTCTTAGCTTTCAAACGAGCTATGGCACGACAAAATCCGTCCATTTGAAGCCAAAATCGAAGCGAGCTCTCCCGAGGGGGGGGACGTCAGCGAAAATTTTTTCTCTCCGATTGCGTTCAAGTTCACCATACCGATGCAGAATTTCACGCTGAATCCAAATCTGGCCTCCGTTTTCACATCCGAGCACTCCTTCCACTCAAAACAGCCCATTTTACAACCCAACATTCAGCAGATTGCACGAAAAACATCACACACTATAGCCTCAAGACAAATCCTGGCGGTCGCCCAAGTCCACCACGACACTCTGTCGTTCCAGAGGGGGGAGGAGTCAGCGAACATTTTGTGAACGTGAACCAACCTGGCCGGCACACCACGACAGACTACAACCTCTGTCGTTCCAGAGGGGGGGGGCGCCGGTCGAGTGTTCGCCGTTTACTTACTACTATAGCCACTATGACATGATGACTTATGTCAGTGGGGTACTTATGGGTTATCTCCCTCACGTTTTCAAATTTGTCTAAAATCTGCTAAAATGAATCAATCGTCACAAAACTTTAAACACACGTAAGTGAGTGTATTCTGTAGCTACATACCAAGTTTTAGGCAAATCGGAGAGGTCCTTTTTAAATTAGGAGCGATAACTTAAAGTGCAGCGATGACGATAGCTTGATCTGACTTGTCAGTGACCTCATCGTCTGAACAGAAAACACTTGAGGTTAACAAAGTCATTTCACGACAACTCGTCAAGCGATGATGACCAGGCCACATCCCTTATATTAACATGCTTGGCTTTATAAAGGTGTGGCAAGGTAGTGGTCATGGGAAGATTGCAAATATCAGTGGATGAGACGAAGAGGGAGAGAGAACAATGCACACACTAGTAGCAATGATGCGTCGAACAGACGAAGTCACATCAAGCAAGCTGTTGACATCGCTACACTTCACGTTATTGTATCTAATACAAAAAGTTCTTGTCCGATCTACATAAAATTTTGCAAGTAGATAGAAAACATGCTTGAGTACGTGTACCCAAAGTTTAGTGACGATTGATTTATATCAGTAGATTTTAGACAAATTAGAAAACCTGGGGGGTGAGACAACCCATAAGTATCGTCAGTGGTAGGCAACCAATTTGTGGTAGTGATGACTTACAGATCTAGTAGATTACATCACAATTGGTTGTACTTTATCGGTCGTTAGATGAATCGAGTACCTACAAACTTGTATTGTGATGAGTCTGACACATTTGTTGCAATATTTTTTATTCAAGCCTTTAACAGAAGCTTAGTAATCAAATTTTGATCAATTTAGAAAAGCTGTTTCTTCAACCGAAATTTATCTTTATCATGATTTGAAAATGTCCAAAATAACTACGCTACGTTTATTTTATGATATTAGCTCACAAAAACAATGATTTTTTATGGGTGTGCGCTGTACTCACCTGCTCGCACCGAAAATTTTCGAAGTCATGCTGAAGCAATTATTAGTAGGCCTATAGGTGAAACATTATTTGTTAAAGTAAAGATAGCCTACATTTTCGCAAGAGGAGCTACAGTGGGGTATTCACAGCGAAATAATAAAAATTCTGAGAGATCTTGCTGCCAAAAATAATTTTTCATGAGCTTGAATCCCCAGTAAAATTCCGTCATGAAAAAATGCTATTCATGTCTATTACTTTCTTGGAGTATTGGAATTGAAATATTGAAATATAATTGAAATATTGCTTTAGGAAGTTACTTTTGATCATCCCTATATATGTGTATTTTTGTCAACATCGTGAAGCAGTATGAGGCAATCAGTATTCAGTACTCTATACTGCACTTTGAAATGCTTAATACCGATGTCAGATGAACATGTACGGTGTAATTAATTGATAATTATTCAGAACGTCTAGACAAAAACTAGACAAAGAATGAACAGCACTCGAAATTTGATTGGCACAAGTGATCAAACCAAAAGGTAAACGTTTTGTGGCTTTTTCTATATAGCTTTATAATACAAATTTCGGTTGAAGGCCTTTTGTGAATTGATGCAGCCTATGATGTTCCAACCGATGAAATCAAATCTGCGTCACAAATGCTTTCATCTGCATCTGAATGTTTCGTGTTGCTTTCTTTTTTCTGTTGTGAATATAATTTTACTTTTCAGTGATTTGCCGAAAGCCGAGGAACTATTGTATTAATTGCTCAATATACTCGAATGCAATTAATGCAAAGTATCTGCAGCTTAAGGCTGGAGCGTCATTCATAATTTTTCATTATTTTCATTACTAACAAAAACAGTCATTTGCTTGATACATCAATAATTTTGTGACAACATTTCAGAATTTGACTATTTCTTCATAAGTTGTTATCTCAACACGGATCATCAAATACTGCTATTGATCATAGAAGGAGATACAAGGGAATACTCTGATGTAAGAAGAAAATGAGATGTTCGGATGTCAATAAAATAATTATTAAATTTCACATACGATGGTATCATAATCAGATGAAAAAAATTTGGACTAAAATAGTATATGATGTAGGTAAGGTCCATCATGTTTCCAACATACATTCATGAATGGAAATCTAAAACTGATCAATGAATGTATGTACAACTGGTCATCAATAAGAAAATGAAGTATTTCTAGATTCGATACAAAGATTTTCAGATGTTCAGTGGGCAAAAGTTTGTAAACACGTTCATATACAGCACATTAATGCAATCATAAGTACCCCACCCCCTCTTTAAATCGTATGGAGTGGTCTGCAGTCGTCTATTAAGTACCTTAATAATCAATTAATTTATATGACAAATCAAATCTAGCATTTGAACCATAGAAATGGATCTTCATCTCATGTTTTTGTCTTCCAGATGTCTACGGATAACTTTGTAATTTTTCACTACTTCATAGTTTTGGAATAGCTATTCAGCCCCTTCCATTCAATATTTCAATACTATTCTGTTGTAAATTGCGATATCAAATAAAACTGCTTATAAGAGCTGGCGAAAAAGTAATATCATAGCTGTCGCCACAAATCAACCATTGATTCCATACTTCCCTTATATACTTACTTTGAGGCGAACAATTGCAGGTTGGTTGAAGAAGAGGGAGAACAATGCGTCGGAGCAAAGTCAACTAAGATATTGAATTTACTGGATTTTATGCGTTGTAGGTACCGTAAAACCTCTATTTGAACGGCATGCCACTCTATTTTTCAAACCTTTCCTCGCACTGCCGTTTAATTAGAGGTGCCGTTCAATTAGAGAGTGCCGTTCTATTTTTCGACTAGCTGATCAGAATTTAGAGATGAAATTTTCAGTAATTTTTATCTTAAATCTGTAAATTTTATAGATGAAAAGCGAAAACATGTAACATGAGAACTCTGCATATATCTATTTGACAAAAGTTAACAAACACAGGTTACCGGTAATCACTGGTTGGAGATCACAAACTCACTAGTGAAAATCAAGTGACACGTCGCTGTCGTAACTGTCCTCGAATTCGCATCACCTTCAGCATCATCGTCAAAGTTCTGATTGATTCCACACTCGACACCAGCATTGGCTCGGGCTTTCCGGAGAAGCTGCAACCCAGTCTGAATTGGACCGTCCGAGTCTGGCTTGAAACAATGGATCTGGCAATCCTCCGAGCCGTCGAGAGCGTTGGTCAGTCCGCTTCCTTCGATCGATCAGATCCTTCGTCAGCTGATACCAGGCATCGACAATCCAAAAATAGCTCCGTAGCATTCTACAAAGTATTTTCCTCTTTTACACGTTTTGCAGAAGATTATTTCAGTCATGTAATTGATGTAGGAGATGCATTCATCAAAGTGTCGTTAAATTAGAGGTGACGTCCAATTAGAGGGTGCCATTCAATTTTTCAACTCCTCTAGACTGCCGTCATAAGTTATTAGAGGTGCCGTTCAAATAGAGGTTTTACGGTATGTGTAATATAAAATAGATATTATTTTGCCCAACATTATATTTTACATAAGAGCGACAACGTAAAACAAATGATCGTTTGATCAATCTTGACATTGTTGATTAGAGATAATTAATTTAATTAATCTTGAGAAATAAATTACTTGAGATTATTTTGAGGATTGGAACACGAATAATACATATAATAAACTCGTAATTACAAAACAAGTAAACACTGTATAACTTTAATTATCATTTCTATAAAGTCACAAGCCAAATTTATCAAAGATAAGAGCACGTGCCCGTATTCGGTCTTACAGACCTTGACAGGTGTGTATCACCATCATGGCGACAGTTTCTTGCGGAGCATGAAGGGCATTTGGGTAGCTGGCGAAAGTCTGCAGGATGTCCTTCTACTCCAGTTGCGATCAGATTATAGACAGCAAACTGTGGTATAGATTTTATCCGCAGAGGACAGGATATCACTAGGACATGACGGGCATGAAGAACGGAAAAATAACTTGCGGCAGCATAGCATTCACCTTCGAAGGAAACAATAAAGTATATTCCTTGAAAAAGATATGAAAAGATCGCGGACTATGAACTGATGCGGTGGATAAGTAAGCCTAAGCTACAGGCTACGCATTTGGAGTGGATGCGGAATCTGACGGACTATGTACGCATCAAGCTACGGGTAATACGGCTTTTGAGCAGAAAACACCTTTTTTTAATTCCATGCGTCAACGACTTCCTGTAAATACAATGGTGCAAAAAAACTACTCAGAAGTTGCGCACTGCTAATTATTACCAAATTAGGTTTTTTATTCTTTAGTGGTTACTTAACTGCTATTCTCGGTGCAAAATGTCATCAGGGCCCCTGACGGTATTTCCATCACGGCCCCGTAAGTGCGAGTTCCCCGGGTTTCGGTCAGGGGTCCTGAGTCTGACGGTGTAGCCCTAACCTACGACAGAATGAGTTACACTCTTCAATACTATTATTCCATATCTTGATGTACTACTTATCAAATCCCTCCTCTGTTTGTGAGAAGTATGCTATTTATTCTTAATTTCTTTACGTTATACAATACAAAACCCACTAACATGAGTTAATTAAAGGTATCTAATTTTCAGTTAAGCAAATGATATTCTTCTGTTGAAAAAATAGACTGGCGGTTCAGAACAGTTTGTATTTTAGAAACAGGAAGATGACATGCTTATCGATGCATTAAAAAAATGTTCCATGATGAAATGTTTAAGTAAAAGCACGGAATGTCTTTCTTCTCTTTTGATTTCTTCACGATATATCGGTACTTCCATTGCTGACATTTTTGGAGACAAATTTGGAGACATACAGATAAGAATCATAGAGTCAAAGCGCATGTTTTCAAGATAATCGCGATGATCAACGATATATATAAGAGAAAACAAAATAGTGTAATAAACTTAACGGAGGACCTTGCACTATTATTCACTTTCGCACGAGGTATTCCTTAAAAATTTATAATCTCGGCAAAACAAAAGGAGTTGCCACTAGTGTTTGGAATTCCCGTGACAATTTCAGATCCCGGGAATTCGGGACAAAGCTTCTTCGAATGCCGGGATTTTTCCCGGGACAAACCGAAACTCCCAAAAAGTCCCATGTTGTTGGCAATTTTGCTAGCTCGACTATTTTCTAGGTGCATTGGAAGGGTTGTATTCGAGTTGTATTGGAAAGGCAATAGCATTTAGAGACACTTTAATTACGGTACCGTACATTTGAGATGCAATTAATCAAGCAAGCTTTAGTAGTATATCTCTAGTATCCTCTGCTTCGCTTCGCTCCGCACCGGATGTCATGCCCTCCCGAATTTTCTGAATATTTTCCAATGTTTTACAAATTTAAACACTTGTGATTTTAGCGAAAATTTACAAAAACAAAATTTACGTAGTCTAAAAATTTACAAAATCTATGTAGTCTTTTCACATAGACCAAAACATATCAAAATATTTATTATAAAATGGAAGAAACCACTCAGAAATGGAAGAAACCTCAAAAATGGAAAAACGACGAAAATGGAAGAAGCTTCGAGAATATATCCTTCGTTATCACAATTAAAAACAAGTGAAATGGATAAAGAAAAACATAAAGATAGAGTTAGGTATATGAAAGATAAGGAAACACAACACAAGGAATTGGAATTGCTCGTGATGAGATCTCTTTCTTCTTACTCATCGACATAACTGACAATCGCACTTGACAATTGTTCTCGTGATGCGGCTAGTTGACTGAGTGATCTGATGTCTATTCATTGCCTTTGTTGATCCGTATTGTAATGACTAGCTTGTTTCGTGTGCTGATGACTCATCACTGACTTTTGTAAATGGAACTCCTTGTATTCCTGCCATGACATTGTTCGGTTGGACAACTCAATTAAACTTTTACGGAGCAGCGTGACTTCTTTCTCTCTCTCTCTCTCGATCCTGTCTGTTACAGGAATATTGTATTCACAATGACATGCATTCTTTAAAACAATTGTTTGTCTTCAATGAGAATAATTCCCGTATGCTTTTAATAGCATGACCTTGAACGCTAATGGAAATTTACACCACAACCATAACCAGTTTTGGAGCTAGGAAATGTGTCAGAAAGTTTGTCGACATGGCCGTCGATAAAAGTGTCGACATGGTTGTCGATAAAAGTGCCGACATGGTTCGACAATTGGTGTATTTTTGCATTCAAAACAATGTCGCATGAATTATTGCTATGGAAACTAAAATGAAGAGAAATGCTCACTCATTCATTCGTTTATCCTCTCTCTCATATGTCTTGTGTTTAGATTGTATTTGTTCTTTTGTTCCCATGGTGTGAATGAGATTTCACAACCCGCATCATGCGCTATTGTCTGTGATTTGCCTCACCCCTAGCATCTGCTAAAATTGTGACAGCTGCTACACGCCAATTCTTTTGAGAAATTTTTTTATTATAAAATGTCTAGCATAACCGAGTTCTTTAAATTATACGGCAAACAAACCACGACAAATTTCGATTTAAATAAGATCTCAAATCAATTAGGAATAACAAATTTCTCGTGTTAATGAGAGTTGAATTGCAATTGATGAAAGATCTACCTGAAGTGAATTTTGTAACAAATCTCCATACATCAGAACAAAAAGGCGTACATTGGTCAGCAGGCCAAAGAAATAAAAACGGTTCTAATTTTTATTTTGATTAATACGGACTTCCCCCTACAAATGAAGTCAAAGAATTACTTGGTAATGGAACATACAATACTTTTCAAATTCAAAAACCAGGAACTACTTATTGCGGTCAGTTATGTCTCTACGTTTTATACAAATTGCAAGAAGGTGTGCCATTTCTTGATATTATGTTAGAATTGAATAATGATAATTAAAGTTCAGTCTTTTGTAATTCATTTTCATAGAATCTACTTTTAATTTCCTCATTATCTAAATCTTTAATTTCATAAGTAATCGGATAAGTTTGATGTATTATAGAAACCTTTTTCAATTTATTTTTATATTTAAATGTTCTCACTCTATCTTCAATTTTAAATTTCGGCTTACGTTTCTGTAAATTAGCATTACTTTCATTCTCATTATTATTTTCAAATATCTTCTTTCTTATTAAATCTGGATCGTTAGAAGCATTCTTTGGAGTTTTTTCAATACTTGAATGAATTTTATTGTTATAATCATCAACAATTCCTGGTAATATTTTTAACCATTTCTGATTACCTTGTTCTGTAAATTTCTTAAATAATTTACTTTTTAACGTTCTATTAAACCTTTGTATTACTACAGCTTTTCCAGCATTTTTAGTGGAATAAACAGTTTCAAATAGTGGCTGAACATTTCTGTTATAAAACTCAGAGCCTTTATCAACAAACAATTTCTTTGGCTTTCTATTACTTTCTTTGAATATTTCTTCAAACGCATATTTAACTGATAAACCACTTTTATTTTTAATGGCTTCACCCAAGCGTATCTAGTATATAGATCTAAGTAATGGGCAAAAGACCGTTCCAGGACACCATAAAATTCAAAAAAATAGTATCTTTAAAAATGACATAAATTCATGAATTTGAACCCTTTTTCAGGTTATGAAGACCTAAATTCATAAATTTGGGCGTTTTTAAAAATACCCAATTTTTCAAATTTTTCAAAATCTCAAAATTTGAGAATTACAATTTTTACTCCCAAAATCATGACCGTTCCAGGACACCGAAAATCATAAAAGTTGAGAATTTGAAATTCATGAGTTTAGACGTTTTTCAGGATTTTAAAATATATCATGTAACTAAAAATATTTGAAGGAATTGGCTTATTCTTAACAATAAGTTTAGGAGTATTTACAATTGTCATTTCATCAGGCGTTCTTACAATTCCTGTTCTTGCTACTGCTTTGCACTCAGATGAACACTCAGTTGTAGAGAACATCTGCTTCTCGCATTTATGAATAAAAGGCATTTCAGTTAGACATTTGTAAGACGTGGAATATATAACCAGCAAATCCTACTCCGGCTGCAATGCCGTGAAACAATACACAACAACAATAATCGATATGGCTATTTCAAACAATTGTGCTGAAGACCTATTTAATTTAACAGTGTTTCTTGTCAGTGAAGGTTGTGTCAAAACGCTCTCGTCATATATTTCTCAAAATGAGTCAAGATCAATTTGAAGATAGAAGAAAACAATCGTTGCCAGGGAGGATGAAAAAATTACGAGAGGAATTGAAGAGGAATATATTTTGAGAGGCATGAATTTACAGATTCTTTGAGTGATTTCATAGAGCCAAATGGAGAGAATAATACAATTGTAAACTTACACAAATTCTTGTTGCATGAAAAAAGAAGCAATTCACTCAGTGTTACGTGTAAAATTTTTATCGGTAAGCACATCAACTATCTTCTATATCTTTGTGATAATGACAAGACATATTTTTATAGTCTCTTGAAGCAAAATGAGATCAATTACCGAAGTTTCATTTCAAGTAGGTAAAATTATCAGACAATTTTCCTATGCTTTGTAGGGTGTCTGTTTCTATTGTACTTTTAAAATCACGACCTAACGTTATCGGAAGATTGTCTACAAAAGGATGGATAATTTTCATTGTGTAAAGCAATTATGTGACATTCCAAATGATTCCATTCTTCTCTCAAACAATGGTGCGTCTTTTAACGACAATATTGCGCTGACATATTCAAATGGAAATTGGATGTGAATCCCCGCTTTGTTACTGCGACGTCCGCACGACACTTTATTTTCAATGTTTAGACCTATGCCATTTCATTATATTCTCTTGAACAATGGTGCGCCATTCAGCTAAAATACTGCGCCATTCAACTAATCGAATCAACGCGTTAACATTAGACGCGCTGTGAAGAAAACTTATCATTCTTGAAACCCCTCTGTTTTATATGCAATTTTATTTCCTGTTTTACATTTACATACAATTACTATGCCATTCAGCTAAAATACCGCGTTTCAACCAATTAGAACGCGTCCACACGTGGACAGAAATCCCATTGTTTAGAAAACTTGTATCTCTCTGTTTTATATGCAATGTTATTTCCTGTTTTATATGCAATGTTATTTCCTGTTGCACATGTAAATACAATAGAGTGTTTCAACCAATTAGAACGCGTTCACACGTGGACAAATTTACATGTATTTTAATGTATGCAAAGTGGTTGTAACCAAATTGAAATATCCATGTGTTGTTTTTAATTACACATTTACGGGAATATAATAGAAACATTTTGTCTTCTATAAAAATGAGTAACATTAGAGTCTTCCTAAAAATATACGGCAAACAATAAAACTACGTATTTCGATTTAAATAGAATTTCAGAAGATTGTATTCAAAATATTTATTCAAAATATTTCTTTAAAAAATGGAAGAAACCGCAAGAATATATCCTTCGTTATCATATGAACGTAGTTCTACTTTAATGGACATTGAAAAAAATGAATAAAGAAAAACATAAAGATAGAGTACGTTATATGAAAGATAAGGAATCTCAATTATTATTAAGATTAGAGCATTATAATAAATTAAGAAAGAGATGGACGATAGCTAAGAATGTGACACAAGGAATTGGCATATTCTTAACAATAAGTTTAGGTGCTTTAACAATTGTTATATCTTCAGGTGTTTTAGTAATTCCAGTAATTGCTACAGCTTTAACAGGTACGGGTGTTTTTGCAACTTCACTTGTTACAATGTTAGATAAATCTTTAATAACTAAGAAACGAAAATCATTAAAAACTAAGCATTTACATATTAAAGAAGTTTATGACAAATTACACTACTACTTTCAAAGAGTATGTGATGATAATGTTATTACGTTAGATGAGATTGAAAAATTTGATCAAATAGCTAATGAAGCTAATAAAACGCCATTTCATTTAAAGTCCGAAAAAGTTGATGATAAGAATAGACAGGATGGCAAAATTTCTAGTGATGGTAAAACTTTTAGTGATGGTAAAATTTCTAATGAAGAAAATGATAAAATTTTTTTAGAAGAACTAAAAACTTTATTAGACAAAACTTTATTAAACAAATCTTTAGACGAGAAAACTTTAAACGAAAAGATGTCAGACAACAAAGCAATAAAAAAATAATTTGTTCAGTAAAGTGTTTTTGTTGTATTCCAATGTTACCACAAAATTCAAATATTATATTTTAAAAATGGATAAAATTAGAGCTGATAATTTTAAAAGAATAAAACAATTAGAAGAGTTAAAAAAACAAAGAAATATTATGAAAGAAAATCATCTTCAACATAGAATGATAAAAGCTGGTATTCAATCTGATATGTTTGAAAAAATGCAGCAAACCGAACAAGTAAAAACTGATTTTGAAAAAACCTATGAAACCATTTAAAACTCTTGAAAAAGAACTTACAAATAATGATAAACAAATTGATATAACAGATCCAGAGCACAAAACTATATTAGATGACTATGGATTACTAGAATCAAACATTAATAAGAAATTACCAAAATCTATGCAATTTGAACATTCTATTTCATTTATAGATGGAAAAACAATACCTAGATTTTATCTCGGACAAAAAGAAATATTTCCACAACCTTTTCGAGGTTTAATATTTTCACCAGATAAATATCCTTTTAATTTAGATAGAAATTTTGTTGATCTTTTAAGAGGAGCAGATTTAAATAATTATGCTGTAGAAGATCTCATAAAATATAAAGCCATGTTAGATAGAGTTGGTGCAGTAAAATCTCTTAGACGTTATAAACAATTAGAAAACTTATTATCAACGGGAGTTAAAGTAGGAAAAGGTTTTAAAACAGAAACAACTGTATTTTTACCAGATGATCCACAAGAATTACTAAATAGATTAAATATTTTAAAATCTCTAATTATTTAATATCTTATAAAATAAAATATTAAAATAAAATTATTTTAAAATCTTTTAAATTATCGGCAATAAAAGAAGGACATAATTCTAGTTTCAATGAAATTCATGCTATATTGAAAAACTGCTGGAAAAGAAGATTCTAAATGAAGAGGATTATAAAAGTATAGCTAAAATATGTTGTTTCTAATTTTTATCTATGATTTTTCTTTATGATTTTTATCTATGATTTTTATCTATGATTTTTATCTATAATATTTATTTAAATTTTTTAATTAAAAAATGTCTTCGAGAGAATTATCATCAGTAGATTTTGACAAAATTAATAATCATTTAGAAAATCTAGCAGAGATTTTGGGTTCATCAAAATTTAGTTAGACGTTAAAAATTATAACAACTACTTCATCACACACTTGTAATTTAGAACCCATTCTACATTTGGAACAAAATAAAAATCATGAAATTGCATTGACTAGTTTCTCTACATTTAACACTATTCAAAACGTTATCAAAGATGTGAATGATCAATTTAGATATTCTACTGATAAAGGCAAAACATGGAAAATACAAACTTTTCTTCCTGGTTCTTACGAAGTTGAATCAATATCAAATGAAATTAAGAGACATTTAGGTATACCATTTAAAGATACGAAACAATTACATTTTGCAGATCAATCTATAACAATCTTATAATTTATACAACAACAGCAGAACAACCCGTCTATCAATTTTTAAAATATGGATTTGAAAATAATCTTAAAAAAACAGCAATTGCTTCATTATTCAAAGAATATGAAAAATCTGAAGATGAAGAAGAAATAAGTTCGTGGTGTGAAGAAGCAGCAAAAAATAGTCAGTTAGTAGAATCCAATAAAAATAAGCATATAAAGATACAATTAATAGATGATAGTGGTAATATGCAAGATCCTAGTAAACTAGATAAAACAATGAAACATTGTGTAATTTTTGATGATTGTGTTAATGATAGAAATCAGTCAGTTCAGAGAAATTATTTCACAAGAGGTAGACATAATAACTGTAGTGTTTTTTATTTAACACAAAGTATGTATTCATTAGATGGAAGTGTTATTAGAAAGAATGCAAATATATTTATACTATTTGAAATAAATGCAAGAAACTTAAGTGATTTGTTAAGAGATTTATGCGTAAGAAATAAAGATGAATTTAAACAATCGTGTAACAATGCTTGGTCAAAAGATTATGGATTTATCACAATTAATATTGATAAAAAATTCATGATAGAGTTATAGAAGATTTGTTTACTGAGTAATAAATAATAAAATTTTTATTCTAGACTGATTTAAATAATAAAAAAAATTTTTCTAGACTGATTTAAATAATAATAAATAAACTTTAAAAAGGTGAAGTAGTTATTCCATCAGGTAAAATTTTTCTTTTATCATCAAATGGATCTAATGCCAATTTATGTTCTTCTTTTAAATACATTTTATGTTTCTTTGAATTAAGTCTATAATTACATGCTGTTTTTATTTCATTATTAAATAATGCATTTTTATAATCTTGAAATGTTATTTGATTAACCACTGATGCCTTTGAAATTCCTTTTAATGTTTTTTGTGTTTTAATATTATTAGTTGTATCATAACAGTAACATTTAGATTTTAAAAATATAGCTTCTGTTATGAAATCTTCATTTCCTTCTAATTCATCTTTTACTTTACATAAATCAGGAGGATGAATGATATCTTTTATTTTATCTATTTCTTTAACAAGTGTAGAATTATACGGTATTGTTAATTCTAAGAAAACGGAATCCGTATCTGTAAAGTGTAATTTATAGTTTTCGCCATAAGCAGGTGCTAAATAATCATATATAAATCTATACATAAATAGTTTAGCTAATTCTAGTATAGTGAATCCAATAAAATTAAACTTATCATGTTTTACGCTAATTCGACGTAAATGTACAGCACATAGTTCATCACTAAATCTAGTAGTTCTTTTATATGTAGGTTTCCTTGTTAAATTTTGAAACCTATCTTTATCATAAACTATTTCAATATTTTGTCTATTACGCACATTTTCTAAAGTCTTACCATAAAATGCATTATTCATTAATTTGAAGAACACGTTTCCAAAATCATCTTTATTTCTTTTAACTATTTTACGTTTTTCAATATTGAACTCTATATAATTTTTTAACCATTTAGATTTTTGATAAAATACTTTTCGATGTATTTTGGTGAGAATCATTCAATGTTCTAAATACCAATCTAGCATTCTTCCTTCAACAACATACTTTCCTTTATTACTTTGTGTTAACATAAGTTTTTTTGTTGGTCTGTATTTCTTAGGAATTACAGACTTTTGTATAATCTGAAAAATCTTCTATATTGGGAATTTTGTTTTCGGGACAGAAAGGATAATATTTTGTTGCACCTTTTATATAATCAGGGTATGCTAAATCAACTTCATATATATAACCATGATTATAATTTCCATTATATGTTTTTTGATAATCTAGAATATTACACCATGACATTTCACCTGTTGGTAATTCTTGTATCATGCAAGAAGAATATAAGCTATTAAAATCATAATATAACAAATAGTTTTCTCTCATGATTTCATTAACTGCTGCTTGACTATCTTCATTTGATATAAGTCCTTCTATATTTTGATTAAACAATTTTATAAACTGATCACTTTCTTCTGGAGATAAAGGTTTCATTATTCCATAATCATCAGGATTTACTTTTTTATTGTAACGCTGTACATAACGATTACCTAAAACTGATGAAACTCCACCTCTAATTCTAGATTCAAAAAATAATAATTTATCATATGTATTTTCTTTATAATGTTTAAGTTTAACATTTGTATGTTTTAATCCTGCTAACCATGTTAAACCTGGTGTAGAATAACAATACTATGGATCTATTTAGTAATATTCTAAACACATATCACGAAAGTTTTCAAAAAGATCAGCTACTTTTAATACATCTATCTGTAGATATTTCATTGTATAATCATACATTGTTCTACAATTTAACTCTCTCCAATTCTTTTCAGCTTCTGCATAGTCTTCTTTAGATAATTGTGATTGTTTTAATGTTGATTTAAATTTATTTATTGGAGGAAGTTGTTTTTCTTCCATAATTTTATTCACAGAATTAAAATCTCCAGTTATGTACTCATACGGAAATATTCCTTTCAAAGGTTTTAAATTATATTTATTTAATATTTTACATTGTTCAGGTTTCAAAGTTTTTCCCATAACATCTAATGAATAAGGAGTAAAGAATCTAAATGCATCTAAAATTCTAATACAACCTAATTGCATTGAAAAATATTCTTCTTCTGTTTTACATAGTACATTTATTTGTTGTTCTTGTAATTTTTCAGATGAAAATAAATCTTTCATTACTAGATGGAAATCATATTTAGAACCATTGTAGAAATATATAGGAACAAAGTTATATTTAAATTTATTAGCATTAAGATTACAAGAATTATGTGCTGCACCTCTATATAATCCATTTAGATGATCATGATCTTTTACCTTATCAAGATATCTACCTTTGCCATTTTTATAATTTTTTGTAAATTCTTTTCCACAGTAATAACAATTTGTTTAATTAATAAAATTTAATTTTTCTTTTTCTGTTAATGGCATCATTGGTATATTTGTTTCAAGCAATTGTGAAAAATAATTTTGTAATTCTTCTACTTTCTTTGTAAACTTTTCTGAACTATCTTCACCATAGTATTGATAATATTCTGATTTAAATAATTCAGGATAATTTGAATGAATGTACATTCCCCAACATAATGGTTTTTGTTCAAATAAATATTTTTCTTTACTTTGTTCAGCTGCACTTTTTTCATAATTATCATTTTCAGAATTATAATTTTCAGAATCAGGTGAAGCCCTGGAAGACATCTCCGATGTCTCGTGATTTTGTGTCATATTAACATTATATGCTTCGAAATCACAATATATTGTAAAGGGTACTTTATTTTTAAAATACCATTTATTATATTCTAAATAATCATCTTTTGGAAATGTGTTTCTGACTGCTTCATTTTGTTGACAATTCTCCAAATGTCTATTCATTTCTTCTTTAGTTCTAAAACTTGTCATACATTGAAGACAAGGAAAATTTGTATTATCTGAAATTTTTGTAAATATAGAAACATCTTTACACAATATAAAATGACCCTGATAATATAATATATTCGCTTGTGCTGGTTGTTTTGTCTGTTCTAGTTTTTCAAATTTATCTTTATATATTTCATGTGTTTCATCAATTCGTCTTTGTAAATCTTTTTCAGACTGTTGATAATTTTGATTTAATATTTATAGCTGTTGTTCATATTCTTTGTTATATTGTTCTTTATATTGTTGTTGACATTTTTTTAAACATTCATTTAATTCTTTATTTGCTTCATTATTTAATTCTTTATTGTCTTTATTGTCTTTATTTAATTCTTGAATCGTTTCTATCTTATTTTGATATTTATGGTGATATTCTTGTAGTAACATTTTTGTTTGTTGTTGATAATCTGTTTTACATTTTTGTAAAATTTCATTTAAAGTTTGTAATTTTTGTTGATATTCTAAAGATAAAGATTAATATTTGTAATTATAATCATCATTACGTCCTTTATAATTATTATGATTAATCATTATTGGTGATAGTGTTTTAACAATTTCAAATTTTTCAGTACATATTATATTTCCTTGGTAAAAAATATTATGATGCATGTAATTTCCTCTATCATTATATACTTTTTCTGATTGACATAAATTTTTATTATTCAAATAAAATTTTTTTGAATCTGAGTAAAGTGGAGTAATTTTACCAATAGAAACATAATTCACATTTAATTCAAAAACATTTACTTCTATTAAATTTTTATTCTTTTTATGAAACTTTTTTAACCTATTATAATCATATGGAAATTCATCTAAACCATCCGAAAGATCAAATTCCTTTATGTATTCTTCTTTATTATAATGACTTAGTCTTTCTTTATGATATTCTGCAGGATGTAAATGTGCTATAATACTCCACAGAAAACAATAATCATCTTCATTTTTTATGTTGATTATTTGTGGTGAACTGAAAGGTAAAGGAACATAACTACCACCAGTATTATTTTTATATTTATCAATTACTATTTTCTTATATAGTATTTTAACAAATCTCCAACCAGATTCACGTAACTGGGCTTCAATTATACAATTTTCTAATTTAAGTATCATCGATTCAAATATGGGTTGTATATCATTTACATTATGAATTTCTTGTGAATTCGTAAAATGTCCTTGTATTATTTCTTCAGGAATTCCATCAGGTCCATTTTTTTTATAAAGTACTTCTACATTCATATAACATTTGAAAGATTTCTTAAATATATTATAAAAGTTGGTTAGAATATCAGAAAAAGTTTCATCGGTTTCATTATGTTCAACGGACTGATTAAATAAATATTTTATATCTGTTACGGCTTCATCAAATTCATCTATTTCGTTAAATTCATCAGTATCGCTAAATAAATATCTTCCATCTGGTACGGGCGAAGCCCTAGAACCTTCGGTTTGTATGGTCTCATCTTCACTATTAAAAACTTTTTTATATTCCGAATGTGAATAATCATCAAACATTTTTTTAACTTTTATATCAGAAGGCAATGTTTCTAGATAGTTTTTATAACTATTTAATTTTAATATATTTCCTTCATCAACTCGATCTACATTTTGTAAATGCAATTTACTATTTAAATGAGATTGATAACTTCTTTTTGTTTGCAACTTTTTTTTACATAAGACACAATAAAACTTGGTATTTTCCATTTTTTTATTTTTTAAAGAAAAAATTGTGTTTTAATTTTAGATATAAACATTCTAATATGAAGGTCTTGAGAGTTATTTTATATTATTATATATTTCACGTTCTTAAGTTATTTTATTTTCTTTATCACATTAAGTTTTATCATATTAAGTTTTATCATATAACGTTTTATCAAAAGATAAAATAGAGAGTTGACAAATAAACAATATGTTGATACAAAAATCAATGACTTAAAAGAAAAATATATAAACGATGTTTTGGTTCCACTGATGAATGAATTAAAGTTGCTTAAACTTAATGACAAATCATTAAACGAAAAATTATTAAAACTTGATCAAAAGGATAGAGAGCTAGAAGCAGATATAGCAAAACGTTTTAAAAAGATTTCAGAACAATCAAAAATTTTAATATTACTTTCTTTAAATTTAAAATCTGCTGTAATTAAAAGTAAACATCAGATAAAAATGTTAAAAGAACAATTAGAAGATGAAATAGAAAAACTACCTGAAAGAATTAAAAAAAATTTAAAGCAGTTACAAACTACATTCCAAAAAAGTGTTGATGAATTGAGTTCTAAAATTACTCAACAAATGAAAAAGATGAATAGAATAATAAATGAGGTAAACTCACTTAATCAAAAAGTTGATAAAATGAAAACTCTTAAAATCAATTTAGAAAATGAATTAAAGAAAAATTTACAAGAAAACTCTAAAGAAAATAAAGAACAGTTAGATGCTGTTAAAAGACAATTAGATGTTCTTAAAATTAAGTTAAATGCACTTAAAACATCATTGAAGATTAATCAGCAGAAAATGCAAGTTAATAGAAAAGAAGTTAAAGTACATCACACGCTGCTTGACGCAATAGATAAAGTGCAACAGTCAATTAATAAAGTTATCTCGAAGTTATTGTCCATTCACAAACGTAAATCTTGATCGACGAAGTCTTGGGTTTCTAACCTATCGGAGCGAAGCTCCTCTGGCTTCAGCCGATCGGACCAAAGGTCCTGAGGTTATTACCTTATCATAAACGTAAATCTTAGCGCAAATATTAACGTAAATTTTTTTCCCAAAAGTCAAATTTAATCCTAAAAAATGCCTATAATTTATAAACACAATCTTAAACATTTTGCTTCAAATAAAAAAATTGCTCATGAACCATCTATGAAATCTGTTTACCATTATGACAGTGTAGAAACAATCGGAACACAAAAGTTCCTAGGCACCGCAGGTGCCGTTAAAAAAGAAGGAGCTGGCATCTTCTCTGGTATTGGAAGTATCGTTAACTTAATTAAAATTAATAAAGATTTGATTACATCTGCTGCTAAAGGAGCAGCTGCTGTAGGTAGTACAGCTAGTGCAATATCAAATGCTGTTAAATCTCAAAACGAATTAAAACAACTAGAAGCTATTCGTAAACTTAGGAATGATTCTGAAGAACTAAAAAATTTAAAAAAACTTTCAGAGGAAACAAAAAACAAAATTGCTAACATAGCTGTGGGGGAAACCTTGAGGAGCGGAGCTCCGTCTGATAGTAAACATAAGAAGAAATCAGGCGTAGCCATTAAACGTTCAATTGAAGAAATAAGAGGTAATGGTGTTAACAGCAACCCTCGGTCTAACCAGCAAAGCTGTAGCGGAGCTGGTCTAGCAAAATTCTAAAATTATATTTTAGCAAAATTTTTTAGTAAATTATTTTTAGTAAAATTCTAAAATTATATTTTAGTAAAAATTTTTTCTGTCTGTGAGAAAAACAAAAAGTCAAATTATTTTTTATAAAAATGTCTTCGCTTATCGAAAATAAATTTAGATTAGACGATACTCCGTTCGTCAGTTACAATCAAAAAAAGAATGACTATATAAGAATTGCTATGAATCCCGGATCTTCCAGTAGAGTAAATACTGGAGGAGATTTAATTTTTGAAGTTGATAATCAGCAGAATTATATATATTTACCTGATTCGTTTTTACATTGTGAATATTCTTTATATAGTGATGCTAATTTTACAACACCATTACCAGATACCGATAATATTGCATTAGAGAATAATTTCTTTCCAAGATTATTTACACAAATGCGTTTAGATGTTGCAACTCAAAATATAAAAACAATAAGTGATTCTCCAGGTGTAATTGATACAATGCTTAGATTTGTAACAATTGGTGAAAATAATAAAAAGTATGAAATCGAAGGTTGGTTTCCTGATACTAATGATGGTATAATTATAGATGATTTAACTCACGCTGGAACAGATGCAGCAGGAATTGCGAAAGATGTAGAAAATATTGCAAATCATTTAAATAAAACAAACAATTGTGCATATAAAGAAAGACGTGAATTTAATAAGAAAAGTAAACAGACAGTTAATTGGTCATTGTCTCCATTATTCGGATATTTAGATTATGACAAAATATCATATCAATTAAAATTTAAATTAATAATTCATCGTACAGCAATTAATGAATTAATTTTTTTTTGGTAAGACTGGAAAAAAAGCATATTTAAAAATTGATAGACTTGAATGGTGGATTAAGCATATTACTCCTAGTTTAGAGATTGAAACAGCTATTGCAAAAAGATTAAATACTAACAAACCAATTCCAGTAAATTTTCTAAAGCGTACTGCTAGTTCAGTAACTTTTCCGAACGAAGATTTAACTGACATTTTACTAGAACTTCGAATACTCCAAGATATTTATTACTAACATTTCAAAGAAATAATTCTCCAAGTTTTGATAAGAACAACAATCTTTTTCATATTAATACAATTCGAAGTTTACAAGTTTCATTAAATCAAACCCGATATCCAATTGATCCATTAAGATTCGATGATACCAATAATCAATTTATGGAAGGATATGATTCTTATCGAAATCTTTGTATAGAATTTGGAGTTGAACCACAATTAACTCCTGGAGATTGGAGACATTTATATCCTGTTTTCTGTTTCGATTTAAGTGCACAATCTGAAGATATTATCAAGACTGGTTGTGATGTAACAATTAATATTGAAAAGAAAGATTCCACAACTTCATTGATGGCTTATGGTTTATTGCTAGAAGATGTAAAATATTCTATTGAAATTCTTAATGGAAAGATGGCTAGGATTAATTAATTTTTTTTTCATAACTTAAAATTTTGATGACTAGAATAGATTAAAAATTTTTGATAACTTAAAATTTTTTCATAACTAGAATAGATTAAAAATTCTTAACTTAAAAATTTTTCGTAACTAGAATAGATTAAAAATTCTTAACTTAAAAAATTTTTCATGACTACAATAGATTAAAAATTTTCGTAACTTAAAATTTTTTTATTAAAAATGTCGCAAGCGAAAAGTAATAATAATAAAACTGTTGAATTAAAATTACGTAATATTGTTGACAAAAATACCCCTAAAACTATTACGATTAATAAAAAAAGTATTACATAAGTAAACCAATGATTGAGAATATTCAATTACAAGAAGAAAAGAATGGCGGGATTCTCCCATTAATTCCACTAATAATAGGTGGCATAGCAGCAGCAGGAAGTGTTGCAGGTGGGACAGCTGGTATTGTCCAAGCAGTAAATAAAAATAAATCAGAGAAGGCAGCATTAGAAGAACAAAAACGTCATAATAGAGAGTTAGAGAAAGTTGCTAGGGATGACGGAATAGTAGATAATTTTATTAGTAAATTAAAATTAGTTGATGAAGGAAAACGAGTTCTTAAAAATATTCTCCACAATGTTGATGATTTAATTGAAATTAAAGAAACTAAAGATGGTTCTGGAATATATCTAAGTCCTAGTATGATAAGGTAAAACATTTTTTTATCTTTTAAAATGAATTCTACAAATTCCGAAAATTTAATTGAATTAAAAATTGCTAATTTAGATTTATTAAATTATCTATTAAACAAAACTAAAAACTCAAATTGTAAAATTTATGAAGGTAACGACGACAAACAAAGTTTGGCTACTACCTACGGTGGTGACATACAAAAAACATTAGAAAACTTTCTTGGTTTTATTAGGAGTAAATATTCGAAAGAAAAACATCTTCCTGGTCATTCATATACCGGTCCAGGAACTCGATTAGATATAAGACTAGATGAGAATGATAATCCGAAACCAGGTGAAGAACAAATAAATAGAGTAGATGCCGCCGCTTATAGACATGATTTAGCTTATCGAAATCATGATCTAAGTTCTCGACATGCAGCTGATAAGAAGATGATTCAAGAATTAGATAGTATTCGAAATCCTACATTTAGAGAAAAAATTGAAAGAATGTTTGTTAAGAAAGCTTTACAAGCTAAAATATTATTCGGCCAGGGTTTAAATGAAACGACAGCAAAGCTGTCTGAGAGCAACGCTCGAACCTATGCCTCTGAAATTCATAGGGAATGCAGAAGGCCTAAATATTCATTGAAAGTAAAAGTATTTAATAAAGATGATATTTGGAGTGCTGATCTTATTCATATGCCGAATGAAAGAGGGTTTAAGTACGCATTGACAGTTATAGATTTATATACACGATACGCTTAGGTAAAGCCTTTAAAAAATAAAAGTGGTCTATCAGTTAAATATGCGTTTGAAGAAATCTTTAAAGAAAGTAATAGAAAGCCAAGGAAATTGTTTGTTGATAAAGGGTCGGAATTTTATAACCGAAACGTTCAGCCACTATTTGAAACTGTTTATTCAACTGAAAACGCTGGAAAAGCCGTAGTGATAGAAAGAGTCAATCGGACGTTAAAAAATAAATTATTCAAGAAATTTACTGAGCAAAGAAATCAGAAATGGTTGAAGATATTACCAGGAGTTGTAGAAGAGTACAATAATAAAGTTCATTCTGGTATTGAAGAAACTCCAAAGAATGCTTCTGACGACCCTGATTTAATCCGAAAGAAAATATTCGAGAATAATTATTCGAACGAAAATAATAATTTGAATGAGAGTAATCCGAATTTGCAGAAACTTAAGCCGAAATTTAAAATTGTAGATAGAGTTCGAATATTTAAGTATAAGAATAAATTTGAAAAAGGCTTCGTTGGCTATTGGACTAAAGAAATATTTGAAGTCTTTAAAATAAATCAAACTTATCCGATTACTTACGAAATCAAAGATTTAGATGATGAAGATATCAGAGGCCGATTTTATCAAAATGAATTACAACGAACTGATTTTTAATTATCATTATCATTATTATTGGAACCAACGTTTTTCGGGAATTAAATTCCCTTATTCAATTTCCTTATTCAATTCTAACATAATATCTAGAAATGGTACTCCTTCCTGTAATTTAAATAAAACATAAAGACATAATTGACCGCAAAATATGTAGTTCCTGGTTTTTGAATTTGAAATGTATTATAAATTACATTGCCAAGTAATTTTTTGACTTCGTTTGTAGGTGGAAGTCCATAAGAGTCGAACCAGTAGTTCTCAGCCTCCGGGCGGTCGAAATAGTAATTATCTCGATTTTTATTAAAGATACCTGCAGACCAATGTATTCCTTTTTCATCTGACGTATGAAGATTTGTTATGAAATTTATAGTTATTGATGGAACTTTGTTCCGGGAAGTGAAGGTTCCTAATGGCTTAGTTTTTAGGAATTGTAATTCGGCTCTCATTAGAACATGAAAATTCTTTATTCCCAATTGATTTGCGATTTTCTTTAAATCGAAATTCGTTGTTGTTTGTGTTCCATATAATTTCAAAAACTCATTTATGTTGCTCATTTTATAATAAAAAAATTTCTTAAGGGACCCCTAGAAGTCAGAAGGGAGTAGGTATTGATTTAAAACTGTTCTCTAATGATGACTTTCCTTACTACTTGGGGGGGGTATTGATTTAAAACTGTTCCATAATGATGTCTTTCCTTACTACTTGGGGGGTATTGATTTAAAAGTGTTCTCGAATGATGTCTTTCCTTACTACTTATTCGATTTTGAAATGATTTAATTTAATCTAAATTAAAACGTTACATTGTTACATTTTATTAGTAGAGTTAGTGTTTCGTACATCTTTTATCAATAGTAACTCATCCCTCATCAATATGTGAAAATTCTTCATTCCCAATTGATTAGCAATCTCATTTAAATCGAAATTTGACGTGGTTTTGTTTGCCGTATACTTTTTGGAAGTCTCTAATGTTACTCATTTTTATAGAAGATAAAATGTTTCTATTATATTCCCGCAAATGTAGAATTAAAAACAACACATGGATTTGGTTACATCCACTTTGCATACATTCAATTTGGATACATTGAAATACATGTAAATTTGTCCACGCGTGGACACGTTTTAATTGGATGAGAGAAAAATGACTTCATACAACAACATAATGAAGATGATTGATAACAGAAGGGTTGAATAATCAATTATTCCAAAAACACTCATCTTGTGAAAGACACTGCTCCAAGATTGAAAGATTAGTTTTTAACAGTCGTATAGGAAGCGAGACGCAACAAAGAGTCTGAAATTTATCTGCCAGTTTTGCCAACTTCATTGCGAAGCTCAATTCAGTTCGTGAATAGTTAAAATTGTTATGTTTTAAGAGATATGTGAAATCTCCTTTATTATTCTCACACAAGGATAATATATGATTGGCGTGTTTTCCAATAAAAATTTTACATGTGACACACAAAAGATTGCTTTGTTTTTCGTATTTCAAGTGTTGTTTCAAAGAATTCACTGACGTTGAAATGTCCCCCGCAGGTTCTGTAAAATATTCCACTGATTCGATGAATGTATGACGTTCAACAACACTTTCCTTCAACTGTTTTGTAAATGTTTCGATTCTGAAAGGAAGTGCTGCTTCCTTCTTTGCTTTGGCTGCGATTTTATGTTGCTCTTTGTATGCTTTTCGAGCAGAACGTATAGCGTCAGGATTGAAGAGTAGAGGCGCTTTCTTCACTTGCTGGTCTATATACGAAAAGTATTCAGAATGTTTCTTCGATGGAATGAACAAATCCGCAATATTTTTGAAGAACTCTGGAAGTACCGTTGCTATGTTGGCTTGTTGTTCAACGACTGCTTGACTCATGATTGACGGATAAATTAGTACAAATCACTATGTTCAAAATATAAGAATAACGTAATTAAAGATAGCGGAACGATGAGAGCAAGCAGATGATAAGTGTTGATTGAAATAATATCACAACAATCTGAGCACACGATACAATGACAGACGAGAGAGAAAAATGAAAACAGTACAGCTGGCAGATATCTTAACGTCATACGGGTGTGCTGACGCACTGACAAGAATTAAAACAACTTGCCTAGCGTACAATTAAAATCTCATTGTTTCACAGAGTAGTAGCAGTAGCAGCTGTTTGTTCTTTAATACATTGTTTCCTTTCAAATGTTTGAGCGGGAAGTCATTCCTTCAAATATTATTAGACACATGATATATTTTAAAAACCTGAAAAACGTCTAAACTCATGAATTTGAAATTCTCAACTTTTATGATTTTCGGTGTCCTGGAACGGTCATGATTATAGGGTGAAAATTGTAATTCTCAAATTTGAGATTTTGAAAAATTTGAAAAATTGGGTATTTTTAAAAACGCCCAAATTCATGAATTTAGGTCTTCATAACCTGAAAAATGACCAAAATTCATGAATTTAGACCATTTAAAAAGTACCATTTTTTGAAAAATCGGTATCTTTAAAAACGACTAAATTCATGAATTTAGGTCTTAAAAACCTGAAAAAGGGTCTAAATTCATGAATTTATGTCGTTTTTAAAGATACTATTTTTTTGAATTTTATGGTGTCCTGGAACGGTCTTTTGCCCATTACTAATATTTAGAACAACTTTATTTTCATTAAAATAGTTTTTTATTTACGCGAGCTTTTTTCAATAACGAAATCTCTATCTGAGCGACCATTACACTTGAGACGAGATTTGGTTTTGTTTCCAGCTTCGATGCCAAGAGAGTTAGAGCTCTACTTCTTTTATCGATGCTGTCAAAGGTGTTGACAGTGGAGTTTCTCTTCACATAACTGGAGACCCAACTATCTTTAGCAAAGGACGGGTACAACTTGACGTACGATTTCATTTTGATAATGGCAAAAATTAATTTTGCTTAACCCATAGTGAAATCTTATATAATAGTTCAAGTGTTATTTTCAGGGATATCGGTCGCAAGCTTAGTATCCTTATTCAGTTAGTTTAACAGTTTTTAGCTTTTAACTGAGTAAATAAAGATGTAGTTTAATAAAGTTTATAGATATAAATAATAATATACAATAAGAAAAGTTAATCCTTTTTGTGAATAAGTCTATTAATAATATTTTTTCTTCTAATTTAAGTCATTTTTTTCTTCTCAAGAATGAGTGATCAATAATCAATGATGTCAAGCAATAATCAACCATTAAAGCGATAGTAAGTATTCGTGTTTGAAATAGGTTATAAAACTTCTATGTGAAAGTGAAAATACCGCAGTGATTAGGCCTACATTATCGGCTCTCTTGGCCTGATGAACCAAGGCTATACGTTTCGGACGAGTTACTGAATGACAAAGACTTTTGAATTGTGTAGTCGCAATCTTCATCTATCTAAAATTGGTTTAGTGACAACACAACGATAATAAAAACTGTAAAAATCCTGCATGTAAAAAGGTGCATATGGTCCGTTTTGTGGAAACAGGACCATATTGACATTGTAATCATGCTTCCATTGGTTCGTTGCTTCTTTTTTTACACTGATACTGTTATCGAAATACAAATGAAAATAGGAAAGCCATAACTGATGCAATTGTGAAAAAAATGCGTACACTCAATGTAAACATTTTAAAAGTAAGGGAATGCCAAGTTAGTTACTACATCATTTTATGAAAAATAATTAATGACAATTAATTAATTAACTTCTGGTTGCCGGACTATTTGTCTAACTTATAATTAATTAAACATGACCTAACATTTATGTTCCCTGAAGAAAGCTTCGTGAGGAAAACATAAATTCATCTACAAATGTAATTACATTTGTCTAGTAACAATAAATGCAAATTGATTGAAGCATTTTATAATTGAAAGCATACCTTTATGCATATTCTTCATTCACATATCTAAAAATGCCTAAAATCCCATCAAGGCATGCTCTTTTCAGTTATCATTTTATACCCTGAAGATGACTGCATGCGTTCTGTAGTTGAAATTACTCGAAATTGGTACGGCTGAATAAATCACATCATTAAGTGACATATACATCAGATAATAATTCAAAAGTAAGGGAATGCCAAATTGCTGCTAATTTGGCATTCCCATACTTTTGAATTATTATCTGATGTAATTTATGCATGTGTAACTTAATGATGTGATTTATTCATCCGTACCAATTTCGAGTAATTTCAACTACAGAACGCAGTCATCTTCAGGGTATAAAATGATAACTGAACAGAGCATGCCTTGATGGAATTTTAGGCATTTATATACATGAGAATGAAGAATATGCGTAAAGGTATATTTATGAATGCTTAAAATTTCATCAATGCATTTTCATTTTTTATACCCTGAAAATGGCTACGCTCAGTATAGTTGAAATTAATTGGTTCATGATCTAATAAATTAGCATCATATTAGCAATCCTACTTTCACTTTCATTTAGAATGTCCAACCAAAGAGGCATCATCTCTACGTGATTGTTGACTGTTAATAATTATCTTAAAAGATTTCCAAATTAGACTTGACTTGACTTGAACCATGTTTGCAAGTGGACAGGTATTTGCTATAGTTATTTTTCATGATTGTTAGCTGTTTGTAATTGTCTTTAAAGATTTCCAAAAATGCGCTATTGGTCCACACTCACAATCATGTTCTCATATGGATATATATTAGTCATATGTACTTCCTTTTTATACTGATCGTCAGCTACATATTTGCTTTTGAAAATTCCCAGACTGAACACTTTATCTCCTTCGTAATCATCCTGAATTTCGTCATTTGTTTTATGACACATTTTTCATCGGAACTTGTCTAGTGCTCATGCAATACTTATAGTGATTCTTGTCGTTTTATTATTTTTTGCCTGGAAATAATAGCAGGTCGGGTAATTAATGTAATGCTATTGATTTTAAGCAGTATAATTACATGAAGTGAATAAAAGCTCATGTCGTTTTCCTATTTTTTATGTTAAATGTACATGTATGTTCCTATTTATTTTAATTATGTTAAATTCTATAACTTCTTTTTATGCGTCAATATTAATATTCAATATTTTTTGCATCAAGCATCTTACTGCGCATTTTAGACCAAAGTCGTTGTCTCTCAAAAAGATACCATCAATGGAGACCGGACACTACCAAGCCAGCACAACCGATGGCAGAGAATTCTGCCATAATTCTGTAGGCCGACATTTACTTTTGAGGTGAGTCGCTAAAATAATTTCTTGTGCGATTATTTGTCACTGCCTCCGAATGTTTTGGTTTTAGCAGCATTGAGTTTTTCTGCTGTTAATCCTTGGAGCATTTCGTAGCAGGATGACTTTGATCAACAATATTCATCACTATCAACAGCAAATTTCTTCAATATTTTGCTACAACGTCAAGTAGGCTATAACTGTAATTTCATCAAAAGAATGTGAACATTTAATTAGATGTCGGCGGCTGTCGGGGAATTGTCGGTGGCTGTCGGGGAATTGTCGGTAGTGTGTCGGCGAAACAGTCGGGGAATTGTCGGCTCACCGATTCGTCGGCAGATAGTCGGGGAATTAGGACCTTTCCCGTCATTAAGCCGAGTCGGCTTCCCGACAATGGACCGACAGTTCACCGACAATTTTTTTCACCGGGAAAGTGGTCAATCCTTCCCCACTATCAAAAAGAAATTTAATCGAAAAAGTAACGTGTTTTTTACGACTTGAGAAGTCGACTAATTTCCGTTATAAAATGTCCGCACATGAGCCGTTTTTTGGACCACCTTATTGACGATTCTGAGACTAGAAAATCTCTCTATCCACTTTTTGTTTCTACAGCCCTCTGAACGTTTAATTTTGACTTCAAAAATACACGAAGTTGCGTTAATCGGATATATCCTTAAGTCGAAAAAATAAAAACAATCATTTCATACAGAATACTTCAAATTAGTAAACATATCAATTAAGTAGAAGAAAAAGACTGATCACATATTATTGTTTATTACAAATTATCAAATTTTGGATCATTCTGCTCGCCTCAACCTCATCTATTTCACTGTGTATTCGGAATTATTCATTTGTGACTCCTCAATCTAAGAATCCTCGAATTTACAATTTTCCAGCTAACCTTGTCAGTGAGTTGTGATCCGTGTCTCTGTCTCTGGTCGGGCTGGTGAATTCGTGACGTCGTTGCTGACGACGAGCTTCTGGCCTTCTAAACGCATTCCTAGATGCTGTAATAACTAACTGTTTTTGCGGAGACATGTTCTGGTAGCCGTGTGTTCTTGATTGCGGATTAGCTTACCGACTGGACTTGGTTCTAGTCCGGGGTCATCGTTCTGACTTGTCAACAATTTTGCTGCTGGATTGAAATCTGGGTCGTTTCGTATTATTTCTGACATCTTATGATATTACATTCTTCGTGAATTGTGTGGTACATTTTTGTAACTATTTGAAGAAGTATGAGTGGTTCAAAATCATCCACAGCATTTGAAGAAGTCAGGCGCATGTCACAAAGCCAACTGAATAAGCTGAGTAAAGAACAGATGTCATCCGCCTTGAAAGATGCTATTCAAATGTTCGATTCAAAAGCAGACTGTACATCGACGATATCTCGAACTGACTTAAATGAGATATTAGATATGAAGCTGACATGTTTGCTGCAGCAGTTTGAGGTTAAAATGTCTATAGTTCTTGAAGGTCACAGGAATCTTGAAGCTCGATGTGATATTCTTCAAACAGAGCTGAATGAATTAAAGAGGCAAAAGGCTCCTGGAGCTAAAGAGAAAGATGAGGGACTTTTTGATGAGCGGATGCTTAGTGAAGTATCGCAGCGTTATAATCGTCGGTTGAATTTGGTAGTCGCTGGGGTAGAGGAACGAACAGGTGGTTCTGTGGAAGAACGTATGATATATGACTGCAATCAAGTAACTGAACTGCTTATTGCACTTGGACAGCAGAATACTGACACAAGCAGGCCTATATCATCGATCAAACGGATTGGCAAAGTCATATCGGGTAAAGCCAGACTCTTGCGTTTGGTTTGCTCAAGCAGTGACGTAAAGCATCAGATTCTACGTAAATCGAGAGACTTACGGAACAACATTTCTTTTAAGGAGGTTTATGTCAATCCAGACCTCACCGAAAATCAACGAAGAGCTCAAAAAGAGCTCAGAACTGAATTGCGCCTGAGACGTGCCAATCATGAGGACGTTGTGATAAAAGATGGAAAAATTGTCCAAAGAGCTCAGTCTAATGCAAATTTTCAAGAATGATTTTATCAAGTCCAGCTCAAAAGTCCATATCTGTGCCCCGATATCCTAAGATCTTATGCTCTAACGCTCGTTCAGTTGTGACTAAAATAGATGAAGTTCGCACGACCTTGCTTACCAATAGCATAGATTTATTCGCATGTACAGAGACATGGTTGTGCTCAGAGAAACATGATGACACTATTGTTTCCATTGATGGTTTTACTTGCGTTCGTAATGACCGCGCAAGTCGCATTGGAGGGGGTGTGGCTGTTTGGATAAATTGTAATTTGCCATTTAAGCAGTTCTACTTTGTTCCTCCATGTGAAATTGAAAGTGTAATTCTGCTTTTACCAAAGTCTAGCATAATTTTTATGGCTTTGTATATTCCACCAACACGTGCGAGTCGTGATCGACATATAATCAATGATTTTATAGCAACTTCTCTTGATATGATTCTGAATGTTCACCATGAATTTGACATTATCCTGTGTGGTGATTTTAATCACTTTGATACTCAAGAAGTTTGTGATCATTTCAGTTTGATGAATATTTTCAACAAGCCGACTTATGGATCCTCAGAGCTTGATTATATTCTGCTTTCTGAAAATGTAGCAACATGTTATGAAACAAAAGAATTTTCACCATTTGACAGATCAAAAGTCCCACACGTCTCTTTGCTTGCAACTCCGAAGCTCCAATGTGAAAATACCACTCATATTGTACGCAAAGTATATGACCTGCGCAAATCAAATATGGATAATTTTCTATTGCACGTTCAACAAATTAGTTGGGACTTTCTTGATGATGCATGGCTTTCCCTGGATGAGAAATGCTATATATTTCATGACATGCTGGAAAAAGCTGTTTCGCTCTCCATTCCCGTGTCCTTCGTACGGTGTACCCCAAGAGACAAACCGTGGATGACCCCGGTTATAAAGGACATGATTAATAAGAGATGGACCGCTTTTCGTACAGGAAATTTCCCAGTCTACAATTATCTGAAAGACAAGATTAGATATGAAATAACAAAATCGAAATTGTCATGGTCAAAGAAAGTGGGTAAAAATGACTTATGGAAAGCAGTTAAAGTGCATATTGGTTCCAGGAATGTTAACCCAATTATGTCACTTCTATCGAATTACAGTTGCTTGGGCGGCGGTGTCGATGCAATCAATCGTGCACTAAGTGGCAATTTTCTGTGTTCTGAAACTACCGATACATCTTCATATTCCTCTTCCATTGATTTTGACATTTCAATCACACCATCATTGGTATACGATATGATCAAAAAGAGTCCACCACACAAAGCCTCCCCTGATTTGCCAATTTCTCTGTATAAATATGCTGCTATACATTTGGCGTATCCTCTCACTAAGTTGTTCAATATGTCCATTGAAAGCTCCATCGTACCAAAAATATGGAAGTCTGCATCTGTATGTCCTGCTCCGAAAACCGCCTCACCAACACTAAATGATATTCGCCCAATTAGTATCCTTAGATTTCCCTCAAAAATACTAGAGGGTATTATAGTGAAGTCTCTAAAGAGCCGTTTCGTAGAACATTATGGTACCACTCAGTTTGGTTTCAGACCAAAGTCATCAACACAGTGTGCCCTGATATCTCTACATGATCATATTACCAAGTATATTGATGATCCGGCCACATCTGGTGTTATGATAATGTCTTACGATTATGCAAAAGCTTTCGATAAGCTGCGGACTGACCTGATTATCAGAAGACTGATGGAATGCAATTTTCCAACTCTCGCAGTAAAGTGGATTGCAAGCTACCTCGATGAAAGGACACAGCATGTCTCAATCGGTTCCGTGAGTAGTGGTGAAGTGAGGGTAACGTCAGGAATTCCACAAGGCTCAATCCTCGGCCCTTACTTGTTTGCTATAACCACAGCAACTTTTTCGCCATCGACTGATAGTTGCAAGTTAATCAAATATGCTGATGACACGACATTGTGCTTCCCTGTATATTCATCTTCTGATAATATACATATTACAAATGAACACGAAAATCTGATGCAATGGTCGGAATCAATGGCGCTACCAATAAACCAAGGAAAATGCAAGTCAATGATCATTCGCAAGCGGAACTACGGCATCAATGTTCACTTACCTGACCTGCGTGTTCCTCAAGTCGAGACTTTAAACTTACTCGGTATTACTTTTAACAGTAAATGTACTTGGTCAGACCATGTTTCAAAAATCGTTTCTTCCGCCTCAAGACGCATGTATGCTATTAGAGTGATAAAACCGTACATCGGTGTCAAGGATTTGAAATTATTGTACAAAACAACTGTTCGGTCAATTTTTGATTACTGTTGTCCCTTGTTTGTTGGTCTTTCTGCTACAGATTGTACTAGACTTGAACGTATACAACGTCGCTTTCATCGATTAATTTGCGGCGAACATTGTGAAAATAACTGCTTCGAGACTCTTACAGTGCGGCGACAACGTCTTTCTTTGAATTTTTTTCAGCAAGTTCTCACAAAAGACCATATTTTAAGTGATTTGCTGCCAACACAGTCATCATCCGGTCGCTTCTTAATACCTGAAGTACGCACTTTGCGTCGAAGCAACTCTTTTGTAATCTGTGCTTGTAAGCTTCATAATTCTTATTTTCATCGCTGAATCACATGGACTTAAGGTGAACACGAATTTGTAATGTTGAGGTATTTTTATCTATTTCGACAACTGAAAGTATTATGTCTCTTTTATTTTATTTACTTGACCTCTGAAGATAAATGATTGTAACTTCCGATTTTCATTCAAAAAGAATAAAACGCTTATCATCATATCGTGTACAATCATCACTTAGTCTCATAAAAAGATAAGTCATTTGATTCTAGAACAAAAACACTATAACTATAATACAATTGTAATTTTTAATTATAAATTGCGCAGATGCCTAACCAGAGGTAAATCGACAGAAGAATTACATGCACAACGTTTCGACTATCGCATTCATGTGTAATGATCCTGAAGCTTCAACTTTCAAATACAAAATTACAAATAAAATATTATGTAAAAATATAAAGATGGTTGAAAATCCATAGCACAAAATGTCTTATGACCATTAACCTATATTTCATTGAGTTAATATCCCATGAACAAGATATTCGAAACATTGTGTGTAATTTTTTTCTATCAAAATTCCTTTGTTTAGGTGACTGCACAATTTTTAATAGAAAATTACAACGGAATGCATGGCCAAAATGAGCTTAAAAAACAATACCTCAAATTAGTGATGGACATATCAGGTAAGAAAAACAGAAAAGATTGATCACATAGTGTACGATCGGATACATATCGTGTACAGATCGGATACGCCAGTTACTCAGTCTCGTCAGAAGAGCAATCACGTTGCAGATGTTTGGAAGTTCACTGACTATTTATGATGCGTTCGACGCAAGCGTTACTTCTTCGCTCCAATTGAGACATCCCCATCATATTGCTGTCCAGTTCAGATTTCTCCTGCGTATCAATCACGTAGCTGAAAAAGAAACTCAATGCTTATGAAACAAGCAGAAGAGCTACGACAGCATCATTAAGTATGAACATGCTTATATGTACAACTAGAAGAGTGAAATATCTACATAAGCTAAAAAGCGATGGCGTGGTGTTTCGGCCTCCATCGACATATCAGAATTTAGATGGAACATCAGGAAATATATAATACATAAATCGGAAAAAAAGAATGGTATGCTAAAAAAATTGGAGAACTGGTAATAGTTAGTAAGCATTGAGATAGGACACGGTAAAACGTCAGGAATGAACATACAGAATTTGGAAACTGTGATGAAACAAAAAGTAGAAGATTATCTGTTTTAAAATGCCATAGAATGGCCACGGTTTTAAGATATTAGATACGACCAACTTCTTGAAACGATAATTCCATCCCGTTAGATCGCCCACCCGCGTAACGAATTCGTAACGAAGCTGGGTAGCGGGAAAACTTCGTGAAGCATGAAATGACTTGAGACGCATTCTGTGCTCACTAGGGCTACTTCCTTCGAAAGCAGGTTGACACTGAAGTGGTTTTAGACCATTTTAAAACAAAAAAAAATTGGTCGGGCAGAGGTCGGAATTATAATGGGATAACGGTGGTCGCCGGAAGATATATGTATTGAGTTCGGGCACCCGGCTATTGCTGTACACACGAAGCATTCCCGTCCACATAAAATTTTCTGTTATTATTTGAATACCAACTGAAAACTTTGAGAAAATATGCATTTCTCTCCACAATTTGTACATTTTCAGGAATATGCTGCAAGCGGTAATTTGATTAGCCGTGGCTTGTACCCATTGTCGTTGCTAAATGATTGAAATGCTGCAATTAAATTAAGAATTACTATTACAAAATTTCCGCTGTTTTTCAGTCCTTTTACATCATGTCACAGATAAATGGCATCTCACATTGTGGTCTCATCACAGTGGTGAGACAGACGCTTTGTAGAGCTGCAAAAGGATGCGGTTCATATGAATGTTTTGGTGTTAATTCTTCGCATAATTTGAAGCCGAACCTAAAATTTTCCGCAATTCTGAATCATTGCCAATTTAGGCAATATAACCGCTAACCGAAGCACTTCTTGGCTAGGACACTCAAACTTATCAAGGAGTTGCATTGGCTTGAACTGGAATTGCATAATCATCTATGGGAACATCAACCTTCCACATTGTGGAAATCAATGCCTTCAACTACAAATGATTTTTGTCGTGCTTGAGTAATCAAAATCCGAGATATTATGCCGTTATAATTTATTCTTTAGTGCCGGCAAATGTTTTCTCGATCAATTCCAAGCTCTAAAGTCGTGTGAAAATTGTCAAAATAGATTTCTTTCGTGTAATACAATTAAATCAGCTGTGACAGTTCGAATTCAATTACTTTGGTCATTAAAAGAAAAGCAGATAAATAATATAATTGATAAAAGTGGCAATTTTTGTCAAAAAATTGATGTTTATTGATACAACGCAAAACATCTAAATAATTGAAAACTTCGTAGATCTGTTTTGCTCTCATTCATCAAAAATTATTCAAAATTGTAGCATAGTTTGTTACACAGCTTTTCTCTGCGGCATCTGCTCAAGTACACTTGTTCGTTTCCTGGAATCTTCTAATTCTTTAGCCGCCGAGGTTGAATTCCCGTGGCGAGGTAGAATTTGATCATGAATATTGATGAACCTCTTCTCAATAGTCTTGCTCACAGAAAAGGTACTTACTCTATAGTCTTGCTTTTCTCTCTAACCCTCAGTTCAACAAAGTAATACCCAAAGATAGAATTACCCTTCTACAAAAATATAATGTTCTAGTGATGTAGGTGAATATACTTGCATCGTTGCATCTCAACACTGCTGAAGCATTGCCTAAATGCTAATTCATTCATGAGTGGGCTATCGAGGGAAAGCCTACATGATAAAACCAGAATAAAACTCTATCTGGTTATTTAAAATAATTTTGTTTAAACATATTCGGTTCCTCGGAAATACGAATTTAGGCAGTGTAACGGTCGAGATCCGGCACCGTGTTATAATGGGCTATTTATAGTCTAGTAACACTGGGCGCGCGCGATTCGAGACCATGGGACACACTTTCGTGTAGCTATTGGTGCATGTTGTGGTAACTGATCTTTCTTATGTTGCAGATCCTACTTGGTGTTCGGTCCCGCTAAGCCCAACCAAGTCTCGTGAGTGTTCTCCGTGTTCTGGATCTGTTACAGTGGTGGCAGCGTTGTGAAGTTACGAATCCAAATAAATAAATAAAAATAAATCAGTAAACGCTAAGTTAGTTGATAGCCATTTTTATTAAGTTTCCTAGTCTTAACGAGCACCATCCGCTCAGATTTTATTATTTTGATATTTAATAAAATTCTACATATCCTAGTGATCATAACGTAATTTCTGAATTTTTTTTTCCTTCAGTATAGGATATATCGATCAGTTAATACCACGTGGCAAGTCTATTTAACTTACTAAAATTAAGAACAGCATGAGTAGCGCCAAACACGGGTATTTGACGCGTTCAAAAAAAAACCTGCAGCTGTCCGAGAGCTCGAGTGAAACCTCTCCTCAAGAGTCGAACGACAGCGACGCAAGCGACATGGGTCTCATCGATCCATCCTTGCTTGACGCTGCCGCTAGAGACGCGGAATTGCTCTCTCCTCGATGCCGTTCCCACGAGACGAGCCGAACAACACCGTCTCGCGCTGCTGCTGAGCGGCACGCTCGTAGGCGGTCGGGTTCGCGGTCACGCCGGCACGTAGTTGAGCTGTCTGACAGTGACAGGGACGAACCGCGTCGAAGTTGTCGACCGTCCATGAAGGAGTTGCCTTCGTTCAACGGTCACGATTTCCGGTGTTGGTTCAAGCGATTCGAATGCACCGCCGAATCACTGAGCCGTTCAGAGAAACGCAGGTGGCTTCTCCAAAAGTTGGGAGACAAGCCGTTCAGTTTCGCCGATGGGCTTCCCACAGAAATACGGTCGAGCTACAGACGACTCGTGTCCGCTTTACGCGATGAATACGAGCCGGCTATGCTCCCGTATGAGGCTAGGCAACGCCTGTTCTCTCGGCGCCAGAAAGACGAAGAGTCATCTCAAGCTTTCGAAAACGCCTTGAGGGAACTGACGGTGATGGCGTTCCCCGACGACCGTTGGTCCGACCTGCGACAGGAGGTCCTGTTGGATTGCCTGATCGGTGGACTCCGGTCACTGGAGCTGCGGAGGAAGTTCCGTGAAAAACCGCCGAAGTCCACAGCCGACGTCCATCGCAAGGTGAAGGCGTGGAACACTTCGACGTCGTTTTACCCGCGCAACTTTCCGCAACCGAACAGCCAACGTCAGATTGTTAGCCGACGTCGGGAAATGCGAGATGGGAGTTCCGACTCTCGCACTCATGCCGAGTACCGGGTTGTGGACGAGGCATCCGTTCGGAGATCCCGGGAAGGGAGGTCAGACTCCCGCCCAGATTATCGCCCTCGGAGCGGAGACCGGTCCCCCGGTGCGACGGCCAGAAGCTGGAGAGACAGACAGCCATCTCCTCATCCCAGAGGCTCGAAGGAAAACTCTAGGAGAGTCAGTTTCACGCAGGCGGTGCTCATCCCTGACGAGGACGCCGAGTCCAAGACTGGAAAAACCAGTCGTAGACGTAGACCGCGCCGGCGTGGGGGACGCGCGCAAACGCCAGCGGAGATTTCTGACGGTTCCGAAAGCGAGCATTTAAACTGGTAAAGGGAGATGCCACGCGTGTTGGCAGTCGCATCTCCCCAAATCAAAAAGCCGCTAACCTGATCTCGGCAACGTTCTGTGGCGGCGAGATGATCGCCTTGGTAGACACGGGAGCGGATCGCTCTCTGCTCAGTTCGAGGTGCCTCGCTAAATTCGACAGCAACCATATTCAAAAGCTCGCTACAGGGATAGCCAGTAAGCTGCTATCCGTGAGCGGCAATATCCTGAAGGTACTGGGAATAGTAAGTGTCACAATCTCTATAGGATGCGAACCGTTTACGCACTGTTTTGTCCATGTGAGTCACATGTCACAGGATTGTATCCTTGGCAACGACTTCCTGCACACCTACGGAGCGAACGTAGATTGCGACCTGGGGGAACTGACACTGCTAGGTGGGGAAATCTCCACACCGTTGAGACATCGTCCCATCCCACCCAGGCCCTCACGTATTTTGCTGACGGAGACCAGAACGCTGGAACCGAGATCAATCAATCATGTCTCTGTCTGCGTGCGGGACAAAGGCACGATCAACGAGGGCGTAGTCGGTCTGGTATCGCCATGCACCGATAAGCTGGATCGTAGAGGGTTGCTGCTACCACATTCGGTAGTAGTCCCCAAGAACTCAGCCGTCCCGATCAGCGTGATCAATCCCTCTGACCAGCGGGTGATCTTGCCGGCTCGGTCCCACCTGGCGAATTTCGTTCCAGTGGACCACATAGACACGGTGAGTGACCCGTCTGATAGGCGACCTGGCGAAGAACCGCAGTTTGACCTTACTCATTTGGTGGGGGACGAACGCGCTCGAGCTCAGAAGCTGATAGATGGATATGCGGGGGTTTTTATGCGTCCTGGGCAGCCCTTGGGCCGTACGACCTTGGTCAAGCATCGCATCGACGTCGGTAGCAATACGCCTGTGAAACAGCGGGCACGCCGTGTGCCTCCACATAAATACCCTGTGGTGGACAACGCCGTCTCCGAGATGCTGGAAGAGGGGATAATTCGACCCAGCCACAGTGCTTGGAGTAGTCCTATCGTACTCGTCACCAAGAAGGATGGCTCGTCGCGGTTCTGCGTCGACTATAGGGCCGTGAACGCGAAAACGACTAAGGACGCTTATCCTCTACCAAATATCACGGAATCTCTCGATTGCCTGGCCGGAGCTTCTTGGTTCACGGTCCTCGATTTGAAATCGGGATATTGGCAGATCGAGATGGAAGAACATAGCCGGGAAACTACAGCTTTCGCTACTCAGAGGGGTTTGTTCGAGTTCAATGTAATGCCTTTCGGGTTGTGCAATTCCCCGGGGACCTTCCAACGCCTGATGAATACGGTGTTGGCCGGTCTGACCTGGAACAGCTGCCTCGTCTACTTGGACGACATCATTGTGTTTAGCCGCTCCTTCGATGAACATGTTGTGCACCTACGAGATGTCCTCGAGCGTATGAGTCAAGCAGGACTCATGTTGAATCATGAGAAATGCCATTGGTTCCGCAGCGAGGTTCATTATCTGGGCCACGTGATCTCAGAAAGCGGCATCCACACAGATCCGTCTAAAGTGGATAAGGTGAGGAATTGGCCAGCACCTAAGGATGTGAAAGAACTCCGCAGCTTCTTGGGCCTGGCGACGTACTATCGCCGGTTTGTCAAGAATTTCGCTGACATAGCTAGCCCTCTCCACCGCCTGACGGGCAAAAATATACCGTTCGACTGGACTGAGGCTTGTGACACGGCTTTCGCTGCCCTAAAGTCCGCCTTGGTGTCCTCACCGATACTAGCACTGCCAAATTTCGACGCGATGGCACCGGCGTTCATCTTGGACACGGATGCATCTGACGTTGCTATTGGAGGAGTGCTAGCACAGAAGGACTCGGATGGCAGAGAGCAGGACATAGCTTATGGCAGTCGATGCTTGACGAAGCCTGAACGGAGCTATTGTGCGACTCGTCGGGAAATGCTCGCCATGGTTCACTTCATCGAAGAGTTCCGTCCTTACCTCCTCGGTAAAGAGTTCATTTTGCGTACAGACCACAATGCTCTTACGTGGCTGCAGAGCTGGAAGGAACCGTCAGGGCAGACGGCGCGTTGGCTGCAGCGGTTACAGGAGTACGTCTTCGAAGTGGAGTACCGTCCGGGTAAGCGACACACGAACGCAGACGCCCTATCGCGCATGCCTCGTCGTCGACACGGCAACTGTCCCACTTGTGGCGATACCGGAGAGCCTGGTCAACCCGTTGAGTCCGCCGCGGCGGTGATGCTGTCCCCTGGATGGGCCCGAGCGGACCTGGTCTCGGCGCAGCTCCACGACCCGGCCATAGCCAGAGTTAGGTCATGGTTAGAGCAACGTAGGGAGCCTCCTACGGCTGCCGAACTTCGACGAGCAACGAAGGAAATCCGAGAGATAGCGAAACAATGGGATCGCTTGGAGATGGAGGACGACCTTTTATATAGACGTGCAGAAGACGGCTGCTCTCAGCTGATCCTCCCTCCGTCCTGGCAGGATCATGCACTCCGCCAGTTCCACGATGGCCCTATGTCAGGGCACCTGGGCCGGGCCAAGACCCTTCAAAAGCTCTCAGAGCGTTTTTGGTGGGCTGGAATGGCCAGTTCAGTGAACCGTTGGATCGCGGACTGTGGAAGATGCGCCAGCTTCAAAGGCGTCGTTCCCCAACCCCGACCACCCTTGATTCCAATCGAAGCCGGATCACCCTTCGAAAGGCTTAGCATGGATATCGTGGGCCCCCTTCCCCCTACCAAAGCGGGTAATAAATTCATTCTGACGATGATTGACAATTTTTCGAAGTGGGCCGAATCCGTTCCTCTGACGAACCACACGGCCTCAACGGTGGCAGAGGCCATCGTGCAGCACTGGTTCTCGAGATTCGGAGTGCCACTGGAAATTTTGTCTGATCAGGGTTCAGAGTTCGACTCGCGGTTGATGAGAGAGCTCTGTTTACGCCTCGGAATCGAAAAGAAGCGCAGCTCTCCCTATCATCCGCAAGGGAATGGAGCGGTCGAAAGACTGAATCGTTCCCTAAAGAACCTTTTACTGTCTCATGCTGAAGCCAAGAGAGATGAATGGGACAAATTATTACCTCTTTGCATGTGGGCTTATCGCTCTAGTGTTCACGAGTCCACCGGTTTCACTCCGCACGAACTGTTGTGTGGGCGAACGATGCGCTACCCCATGGATGTTGCGTTAGGCGAGGTAACTCGCAACGCCTTCGATGCCCGTAGCTACGTCAGCTGGCTCACCGACAGATTGACGAGGATTCAGGAGGATGCGAACTTAAAGCTTATGTCCGCCCGCCAGAGGCAAAAAAACCAGCATGATGCGCGAACACAAGGTCGCGTATCTTACCAAGTTGGCGACTTAGTGTGGCTTCAGAACTTGGCGATCCGCGTAGGGCAATCGAGTAAGTTGGCCACCCCTTGGGACGGCCCCTTCATTGTCGAGCGACGGGTTGGCGAGTGCAATTACGAAATTCGTCCGCAAAATTCGCGGCGGAAATCGCAAATTGTGCACGCCAATCGCCTTAAGTATTGTCCGCCCACCATCCGCCTTCCGCCGTCGTCGCAGGGGATTTCGGCACCCGCGGGGACGGTTCCATCTCTGTTGCCGGCCGAGACGCCGGACGTCGGAGCCTACGAGGAAATCGAACTATGTCAGGAACTCCAGGTGATGTCTAGTACGGTTTCTCCTTCCGTTCCAGGTTCTACGACGATGGAAGAACTCGCTGATTACGTACTACAACGCACGTACATCGGACCGGCTACGCCGACCGATTTAACAGAGCGGGCCACCGTGGCTCATAGCGCCGTCCGCCTGGTCACCGAGCGGCTGAACCGCGCCCTGCGGGACGGCACGCCGTGGGACGGAGAGGCCCTCCATGCGGCCCCGCGGCGCCTCCTGCAGTGGTTCGGTGGCGGCCACACCCGTCCAGCTCGGGAGGTACAGGTGGCGATTTACGACGCTCTGCTCGACTACCTGCTCCAGGAGCGTCGCCTCGTGGCCCCGTTCCAGCCGTTCGCCGCTCGCATGGCGATGCTGGAAACGCGCGTGGCCACATTGGCGGAAGAGTTGCGCCACCGCCCGGACGGGCAACCGCGGCAGAGCGATGCGACTGTGCCGCCTCAGAGGAACGCGGATGACGGTCCGCCGCGGCCTGCGCGTGAGAAGCGTCGCCGCCGGCACCGCGGGAAGCGGAAAGCGACCGCAACTGCAGTCGAGGCACCGCCGGCGGCAGCCCTGCCCGACTCTCCGCGTCGCCCGGTCGAGGTTGGACGTTCCTCGCCTCCCCCCCCCAGCACGTAGCGCAGTCGCCTCCGGCCAAACGCCCTCTCCTAGACGTCCCTGGCGAGCCGGCTGACGCGCTTCTACAACCGCTCCCCTCCTTCCCTTGGGCCGAGGACGAGGATTCCGCGCCGACGACGTCCGAGCCGACGACGTCTGAGCCTCCTCCTTCCACTCCGCTCCCGCAACCGGCTCCGCATGGTATGCCCGCTCCCGCGCTTCGCCCGAATACCAGTTTCGCTGACTCGGTGCGGCGACCGGCGGAGCAGCCTACCGCTGCGAGAGCCCCCGAGCGTCGAGTGGTGCTGCTGGGAGACTCAAATTTTAGTCGCCGGGAGCTCTCGACTCGGTTTGAGACCCACAGCTTTGGGGGAGCGGCGTTTTCCGACGCCTACACTCTCGCGACGACCGTCTCGTCCCCGCGGAGCGTGACGCACCTGGTGCTCGGCTTCGGGACGAACCCGCCAAAGTGGAGGGGGGGACGGAAGAGCAGCAGATTCGCAGGCTGCAGCTCGACCTTGTCCGCCTTTTCCCTAAGGCGCGGATCTTCCACGTACCAGCACCAACGGGGCGTCTCCCTGCGTGGCGGGCCCGCGTCGCCGCCGTGACTAACGCTTCTGCGGCCAGGCGTTGGAAGCAGATATCCGCATTTCCTCCCCACACGAAAGTGGAAGATGGGTTGAAACCGGACATCCACCTCAACCCGGCCGAGCGCAGGAGCGTGGGTCGGTGGATTGAGACCTTATAGTCTCTCCACATCCCGCGGCGCAGGAGGCTGAGTGCGACCCTCGCCTTCTTCGAGCCGCATCCAGGTCGACCGACACACGTAAGTCGAGTCTGTAGTGGATTCCTCGCGTGTGAGCCGGTACGGCTGCCTAATGGAGACCTGTCTCCTGTTGGCCTGCAATATATAATAAGATTTCATGCATGCCTGTAACCTTGTTGTGGTTCCGAGTTGCCGCGGTCGCGGTCTCTATCGTCTGCACGGTTGCAGGAGCAACCACCTCTCATAAAGGAGGGGGTGGTGTAACGGTCGAGATCCGGCACCGTGTTATAATGGGCTATTTATAGTCTAGTAACACTGGGCGCGCGCGATTCGAGACCATGGGACACACTTTCGTGTAGCTATTGGTGCATGTTGTGGTAACTGATCTTTCTTATGTTGCAGATCCTACTTGGTGTTCGGTCCCGCTAAGTCCAACCAAGTCTCGTGAGTGTTCTCCGTGTTCTGGATCTGTTACAGCAGACCACCGTTTCGTCGAGAGCAAGCATGCAGACCTGGAATCAAGTATTATTCGACTGAGATTTATTGCTGTATTTTCATCAATTGTCCGCTGTCACTTACTCCTTGGCGAATGTGAATGAATGCAAGTCATAAGTGGAAAGCAGATTTTTTCAATTCGGTGAGATTGATTCCTATATTGTCATCCACTATCTGCTGTCACTTACTCCTTGATAAATGTGTGACAGCATCAGTAAGTTACCTGTATGTCAAGTGTACAAAGTAGCACTCAGTATGGTTTGTGCTTGACGTAGGCTATAGCATCTAATCAAGTGAGCTTTGTCTGTGCAAATTGTTGATAGCCGGTTCTAGATGAATAAGTGTTCTCCATTTCGTTCTAAACTTCCCACTGATTGCATGGAACTAGTTAGTGAGACTAATAGGAACCGCCTGAAAATGATTGTCTTCTAAAAGAGTATTTTCATCAGGAGAATGAGTGTTTCTCCTATTCTTATTTTTTCTAGTTCATCAGTCTAGTCCAAACGTGCTCTACAAATTTATTTAGTCATTGTGTGATCCTTCAGTGGTGATACTTACATATTTTCACACAAGGTGAATATTCATAATTGCTGAGTTTTCATGCTCTTCTCTCAAGCAGCTGCTTGAGTGGATAATATAGGCCTTACTAGCTGTAGCTCTGCATAAATCTTGACTATTTGATTGTGATCACGCTTTGAACTGTCACGATGACATTCAGAATAGTTGCAAGTGTGATTGAGTAGGCCAACAGTATTAGGTAGTCATCTTTGTAATATCTTTGTAAATAAAAAATTGTAAGTGGACACATAAGTAACTTGCGGTACCCACGCCTAATGCAAATTAGCATAGAATCTGCAACTATTAAGGCCTATCTTTTATTTAGCCTAATCGAAGTCTATAGGTTTATCACTCGTTACTCATCTGGCATGTACATGATTGCAATTTCCATTTTATAAAATCATAGCGTGCAACCGAGATAGTAAAAAGGATGGAACTTAAAAGCCGGTTATCGAGAATTTTTCGGGATCTGACCGGTGTGGTAATTCCAACCAAAAAAATTACATGGAAATAGACAGTTACCCACAGTGAGGTTATCCGCGCGCAACGTTGCGTGGAAATAAGTTGTAGACGCGTTTGTTCCAACGCCAAATTGGTTGGAAAGACCTTAACTAAATACTGATAATTAAGATATATGGTCAATTATGCATATTTTCATGTTTTTGTGATTACCTATTCATTGATAATGGGACTTCAGACTTTTCTATTAAATTTATCTACAGTGTAGTATAAATTGAGTGCTTTGTTAAAGAAAACGATCGTTATTCCAACGTAGCGTGCAAATTGGCTATTCATACTTCATTTAGCGTCGGAAAACACCTGGACGAATCCAATTGTAAAAGTTCATCATAAAGCCATATGTTTCTTCGAAATATCTGAAAATGAAAAGTCGCTGACATAAGTCATCCGTGTAATGTAAGGGTGTTTCCTTAATTTCATAGCAAATTTGGAAGTCCATCGCTGCAAGATTCGACAGGTTGACTTTTTTTGACGAAAATCTCGCACGTTTTGAATTTTAGGATCATGGCTCACACAAAACTTTGAATAATAAATAAGAACTGACTGGACAGTGATATTTTTCGTTTGACTTGCAATTTATCGTTGCATGCAATTTCAGTAAATTTAGTATAATAGATCACAATTATCATAGATGACAAAATATTATCATAGATGACTTTGTTCTGGTTGCTTAATGTTTAAAATGTGTTTTCTGTCAATGGCCATCTTTTGCATCACATAAATAATCTAGTAGCTTAACTTTCTGAGTCTAGCGATGTAGGTTTAGTTGGCTAAGAAATTCATAAATTGAAAGAATGATGTAGGCCTGCGTAGGTTCTGTGTTATTGGATTACATTTTCAATTTAGGGATTCCTAGATACTTAAAGGATGCCATCAAATCAGATCATTTAGTAATATTAGGATTATTTCGCAGTCGCCTTTTATTAATTCTTTGGGACCCGCTAGCTGAGCTCGAAGATTCTGGCCTATCTTCTAGTAAATATTCTATACCTAGGTTCAGGATTCACCAAAACCTAATTGAAATAGTTGGACGACAGCAATCAATTAACTGGAATCACATGATGTCAGCAATCAATTAATTGGATTTTTTTAATCACAATTTGATTAGATTAATTCTTGATTTTAATTTTCGACTTAGATAAAAACATGTGCTACACCTATTTAGGCTGCATAAATTGGCAGATTGTGCAAGTCGTAAACTTGCATACTGCCAATTTGGGCGGTGACTTTCTGCGTGAAATACATGTTGCTACATTCTTAGTCGGAGTGACTATTCAAACTAGAGAACAAGAAGTCGCGTGCCTAGATTGACATAAATTTAAGATTTAATGACATAATATAAGATAGGTAGACTAATAATCTTAATCACTGAATGTGTTATGCTTTTCCTATGATGGTGAGTGTAGGCGGTTTTGCAAGTTAGCATTCAACTAAATAACTACATTACAGATCAATCAATTGATAGCAATTATTGACAGGCTGCAATAAATCAATTGCAATTTTTTCTGTAACAACAATTAATTGATTGGAATCTTTGGGTTACAGCGATCATTGTGACCAATAAATTGCAATGCAATTATTTTTTGGTTTCCAGGCTGTACTTCAATTTTTTATGATTAGATAGGACACTGACGCTAAACCGAACAGATTCATAGCATAGTTGTAATTGATAGTTGCACTTCTATCTTAAACATGAAGGTGTTCAAATGATCTTTGAAGTATATATTTGTGAATTTATTTGAATCAATTGATAAAATGCTTGTAATACAGTGCACGGTTATGAAGCCCATAATCATGTGGCTACATTGCGATGCAAGATAGCGCCACAATGTCGCAATCGATATCACATGTCGCAAGACGAAGGATAATTGAGATGGAGTTCATACGGTACTGGAACACAACCTGGGGTTGGAAAAAATTATTAGCAGTTTAATTGGTCTCATTTTTTTGCTGAGAATCAATTGACTCAATTGGATCACATGAGCAATCAATTAGTTGACAATAATTGCAATAATTTTTTATCATTGCCAGATCTAGGTTGATCTTTCCGCTGTTGACGGACACTTGATTGATTAACACTTAGAACGTTAGTTAAGAGCCTCAGTTAAGTGCTTGAGCGCCTGATTCGTGATCACCTGCTTTTACCGTCTATTTGTTCTTTTGACTCACGGCAGTTTGGGTTCATTCCTAATTCGTTTGGGGGATGCACTAACGCTCTTCTCAGTCTTCGTTTGACTATTCTGCAACACCTCAGCGCCAAGTCCGCCAACTCTTGCAAAATTCTCGCAGTAGACTTCAGAAAGGCCTTCGATTCGTTGAGTCACCTATCTGTTCTGAACACCCTGGTGACTGTTTTTCAATGCAATCCTTATATCGTTTCTATGATTCAGTCCTTTTTGAAAGATCGTTTTCAGAGGGTCGCTACCAATGGTGTACAAGCTTCGTGGAAAGCTGTTTCCAGCGGAGTCCGTCAAGGGTCTATCTTGGGGCCTCTGTTGTTTGTCATGTACATTAATGATCTTCCTCATCTGACAAATACCAAAATCATAGCTTACGCGGACGACATATCTCTCGTTCACCTGTCAGAATCGTCTTCCTCTTCTGTCTTTCAAGATGACATTGATATTTTTGTCGAGTGGGCTCAGAATAAGAAACTCCGCATCAATGAAGCAAAAACCAAGAGTCTCACTATTTCAGGCAGACCGACCTCTTCCTCTCCCACTCATATTCATGTGAATGGCACTGTCATTGAAGATGTTCCTTCTCTCAAAATTTTGGGAATGTTTTTCTCCTCCGATAACAAATGGGACGATCAATTTGATTTCCTGTACAAAAAATGTTGCCGGTCCCTATCATTAGTTAGACGGATTTGGTATAACTGTGGGCAAGGCGATATTGTTTGGCAGGCCTACGTTGGTCTTGTTTTTACCCATATTTCTTTCTGCTGGCCCGTTATTTGCGACCTAAAGAAGTCCCATGTGAAAAAACTTGAACGACTTGATCGCGTTGCTCGTCGTTGGGCCAATATCAATTTTAAATGTGATTTTCATCAAATGCTTGATAACATCTGTACACGACTGATTCGTAAAGTTTCTAGGTTTTCTGCATGCCATCCTTTATCTGAATTTTTCATTGTCAGATCCACTGATTCCCAAATCAGATCTCGGAGAAAATTGTTATGCTTTCAACGGAGATCGTCTGTTTACAACAATTCATTTATAAAGTATTCGAAATTTTCATGATTTGTGAACCATGCCATATACCGCTCGTTGTATTGGTGAATAAAGTCTCTTTATTATTATTATTATTATTATAGTTCCACAGCACACAGGTCTATGAAAGTGCATTAAAACACTATAGAATAGAATTTGCAATCACAAATATGTATTTTCTGCACCACCATGCTCGTTGAACTAATTTGCATGATAAAACATGAAAATGTTCTCATAGCAATATCAAGCAATGACTGATAATTAATATTTATTATATTTTTATAATAATATATAAGCGCAATATTTTTTGGTTCAAACACTGTCACTCTGACCATCGTGACCTTAATTTGACTTTTATCTAAGAGAAAATACGAAGTATTTATATTTACTAGTTAGAGACTTTTAAATTAAAGTTTAAATGAATTGTGTAGATTATTAACAGCAAGTTTCGCATTAGGCTAACATCAAACATTTCTTCGTTTCAAAAACGAGCATATCTACAGAATATCACATCATCGACTGTGTAGAGCTATTAATTATACATTATAACTTGCAGTAATCGTTCAATAAATCGCTTTTTTGCTTGTGAATAATTGCAATTAATTGGAATAATTGGCAGCTGATCCAATCAATTAATTGAATTGAAGATGGTTTATCAATCAACTAATTGCAATTAATTTCAATAAATTAATTTTCTTTTCCTTGCAGTGGACTACTTTTTGCATTGTTTATTAAGATATCATATTAAGATAATTTCAAAAAAACAGGATAGGTGTCGCAGCTGCAGACTGATGATCAGTTAAACTGTTATGTCGGATTGTATGTAGGCCTATGTTTCATCTCTGAAGGTTCTAGTGTTCTGATTGCATCCTTGATCGTTGTAGGCTTATGTATGCACGACTAAGGTTAAGTATAGCCTACGCATTACGTAATAATGATGACCAGGTATAACTTCATTGCAGTCTGATAATTCATGCAATATTGTTTTTTAATTAGTTAGAATTAAATTGTGGCCTGTAAGGTCAACGTCTACTCTACCTTACTTGGGGCTCCACTGTGTTGACAGAGTCAGACTTTGATCTGGCTGTGACCATTTGGTCCGGATGCCCTTTCTGACGACTTCCTATGACACTTTCGGTGCTCGATTTCTGGACCGAAAGATCGCTAACCAAGCACCTAGCCTGCACTGTCACGTAGAACACCAATTTCCGATAATAATCCCTGTACTAGTAAGAGAGGATTCTCTTTTAATGACAACATGAGCGGTATTTTGACATAGGAAAGATAAAGTAAAAAGCACAATTATCATTCAATAAATGGACATTGACCGTGCAGTTTCAAACTGCGTGAATATCTAAAGTGTTAATTTATGTACGGTATCCCAAAATACTTCCCACCTGCTTAGTAAATCCTGATTATTAATATGTCCCTAACATGTTTTTATTAGCCATCTTGAGTATTTCATAGCATAATGCATGCAATTTCGAAGCAACAAATGTTAGTCAGAATCTTACCTGCAGTGGAGCATAACATGCGCATATTATTCTGAGATGGAGGGGCACATTTTCTATCGAGCCATGTACTGCAATCTCATACAATGTCTTCAGCTGACTTCAGTGGCTTGACTGATTTCTCTGGTGCAATGATTCATGCTTTAGAACACCTGAACAACATTCATGTAGTCATTCGCTGTTCACTAATTCAGCAATGCATTTGTTCTATCTTCATTCGCTATTTTGATTAACATGCTTAAATTTTCAACATATCGATTTTATGCAGCATTCCATCGAAGTGTTTTGCTCTGTGACATCAATAAGGTATAGTCATGTAGAACTCTATGGGCATAGTGTGGTCTCATCTCTCAGATTTTGTAATGACTAATCGGTCTTGTGGCTTGTTGTCACTTCCACACGCATGTCAGATACACTAATTAGAGCCTATCTTTCGAGTGCGGTCGGGGTACAGAGTTCGGATTGATAGATATCTATGTCATCTTGAGCTGACATGAGACATTTCCAGCATGTATTCATAACGGATACAAATTCAAAGCAGTCATCTGTGAATGTGTTACACAGTGTTGTTATGCAGTATGCAAATCTAACTGTATGGACTCATCAGAGGGAAAGCTTTCAATAGGCCTATTCAATATTTAATTACATTGGACGTGCGCTGTACCGACATGAAACAGCATCTCTCATTAACGCTACATCATCGTACCAGTGAATTGTAACTGAATTGTGGACGATTAGTCATGAAATGCCCAACGAGCTGTACAGAAAATTCTTGATAAGCTGGTGAGCAACTGGTCTTTTATTGCATGAGCCTTAGTGTCTTGTCTGAACCTGAAAGATAATTCATTCACAACGATTAGAATAATTTCATAAATAACGCACGAACGTTCTGAAACATTATAGTAGTCCCTTCTATATAATAAGTAAAAGCAATTTAAATAATTAATTTAATGACAGTCCCTCTTTCGACGCTAGAGGGACTAGTGTTTGAATATTTGAAAAGTGATTAATATTTCATACTATTTTGGCATGGTATGGTGCAATTTTCATAGATAGAATCGCATTGCTTCATGATGAGAAATGAAAATTGTGTGTCAGAACGTACGTGCGTTATTTACGGAATTGCCCATTATCAACCATAAAGATGAAATCACAAAATCACCTGTAGAATCGTTCATAGGCATGTTGGAATATCACTCTGCTCAGTATCGTTTGCAATGGATTATGATGATCAATCATGAAAAAATGCAAACAAGAATCATAAGTCTGCAGTCATCTTGAGGCTGATTTACTTTCAATATTCAAATTTCTTCATTGATATGGATATTATTCTATGAAGGGAAAGTAAACTGCATTCTCCTGAAATGCTTCATGCTTAAAATTTTAGCTATTGAATCTAGCTATCTGGCTGACGTTAGGTGTACAAACCCTGATTAACCGGCGATTTTGGGGAAATATTGTAAGGTGCTGATGCAGATGTAAACAAAATCAATTTGTCTAGTTTTCAGGGAAGGCAGCAGCATCCTCGTGACGTCAGTTCATTCCTATTCCTTATAGAAGTTCGGAGAAGAGCCAAGTGAGATGATGTATTGTAGTTAAAAAACTATCTTTGTCACTGCGAGTGACTAATGCAAGTGCGCTGTAAACAACAAATATCCGTTAAAACTAACAGCTAAAACTACTTTCACGGCTGTTTTTACATTCCGAACAGAAAATATCCGTAGAGACGCTCTATCTGATACTAGCGGATTTTAATTGATATCATCAAATTGTGACTCATCATTTTCAAGTTTCTTACGAATATTTTCTGTTAAGTTTATATATTATTAAAATTATTATTATTATAAGTTTATATATATATATATTACTGTAACTGCTGTTTTAGTGGTGTGCAGTTTACAGTGAGACCTACATCAGTAAAGCTGTACGGTGCACACCTCCCGTATTTAGTAGATACAAATAATTCATCGCATTATTATTTTTTCTTCATAAAAGATGATTTGATAGGGATTGTAGTGCTTTTCATATTAAGTTCGCTTTTATCATGGCTTGTATTAAGTTCTTGAAATGTGTTAATGATCCGATTGAAACAAGCTTGATGTAAAAGGTATTATGCAGGCTTCACGGGGATGCTGCTTCTTCTACTGCTAACTGGTTAGTTTATATACTTCATCAGCGACATCATCAATGATCAAGCGTTGGATCGCAAAGCATCTGCACGCATACTTTCGGCATAGATAGATTTTGTTACGTTTGTTTAAATTTGGGCATCTAACATTATAGGAGAGATCAGTCTTTATATGCGCCTCTTACCTCAATTCATTAGTTCTTACATAAGACAGTTTCAAAATGAAGTTTTAACCTAAATCACACTTGTCTACAGTTCGTTCAGAAAACAGAAACCAAGTTCATTGGAAAGCAAACTGTAGACAAGTGTGATTTAGGTTACAACTTCATTTTGAAACTGTCTTATGTAAGAACTAATGAATTGAGGTAAGAGGCGCATATAAAGACATAAGTAATAATCTCTCCTATAATGTTAGATGCCAAAATTTAAACAAACGTGATAAAATCTATCTAGGCCTAAAGTATGCGTGCAGATGCTTTGCGACATGATTGACGCATTGCTTGTTATTTTAGGTCTACAGAAGCTCTGATTAATCCATACATTGACTTAAATGTTAATCTCATTATAATTTTGCATGCTATTTATAATTGATGCTGGCATAGTAAATACTGCTTAATATAATTTGCAGATTTTGTTTCATTAGTGCTTTTATATATAATACATCATGTAATTCTTGCATGGATGCATCCTATACATATCCTTGCTTTTTACGATAGCATGAATAAAATTGGATTGTGCTTTGGAATACAGTCGGTAAAAATTTTTCATGTCTAGATAAATCATATTCGCAGAAATTGGTCAATAATCTGTGTTGAATTGTGGAATGACCGGTCACTAGAAAGAAAACTGAGGGTACAATAACTTTAAGAAAAGGTGAAAAGTACTCTTATGAGGCAGCTGTTGCATAAACGTGAGTTATGATATTACAAAGTAATGCAACAAACTGAAATTTCCTATGCCTCTTACATTATTTTTTCAAATTTGAGAAATCCTTTGGGTGCATGTTGCCACCAACCGAAAAAAGAGAAGACCATCAAGTCCATTGCTATACATACATGCATGCATTGTACTTGAAAAACATGCAGGCGTTACGTTGAAATGTCTAACTTGCACAGCTAATGCAATCGTCAGCGCATCAGTTCAGCAGATTGTTCAACCAACATAACTGGGCACGTTTTTCCTAATGAATGCTGAAATTTCTGATCACTGAATAGCGAAATAGTTCAAGACTTTCAAAAGCAATATGAATTGTGATATCAAGTGAATTGAAATTGCGTCCAACAATGGCGCATAGATTCCGTAAAAAATAACAAAATTGAACATGAATATAGCACCTCAAAAAGTAATTGAAGCAAATTCTTCATTTCAGAACACAGAACACTAATATATTGCAAGAATCATGAGGACATTGCTAGAAACTGTGTATTTTGTTTACCCTTAGCAAATGGTAACAACCGCTGCTAGCTAAAATTCGCGCAAATATGAAATGTCGCAACACGTGGGTAACATGCTTTTGGCAAATTACCAAAATCTAAACAAAAAATGTCTATTGCCGTGTTCATAGTGCATGCATGGTAACCGAACTCGAAGAAGATGAAGATGCGGCGCTTCGTGTCCGAAAACTGTTACAATGTTGTTACCGTGCTAGCAACTAAGCAGATGGTAAATGTCTACTTCTGACATTGGCGCCTGCGACTTTTATGTATCTAAGTACATTTTCACACACGAGATATGAAAATCGGGTTAGTGACTGACTAATTTTGCGCACACGATCGGATAGCTTGCCTTTTCGACTAGACGACATCACTTACTCACCAGTGTCTATTTGAAAGTTGGTCATATAAAAAGAAATCGTTAACAGATTTCTCCAGTGTTCAAACGGAACCTTGAGGTGAGTTGGTGTGATTGTATGTGCTACTGTAAAGATGACTTTCATTCAATTGCGACAAATATTGAGGCTGAACAACAGATTTTTAATTTGAAATTAATCATTAACAGCTACAATGTACTCAAATGCATGCTGCATTAACCCCAATGGTGATAATAAATATTTGACCATTTTATTGTAGATTGTTGAAAGAAAGCTTATATGATTATGCTAGGATAAAATTGAAAAATCGAAGTGGCAGGTATGAAAAATGTTAGACATGCACGGATGATATCCGATTTTACGTTTGGTGATGATGCAAGATTATTTGCAGAATAATGACATGTGGAATCTCACATAATTGATAGATTGAAAATTGCTTTACGCTGTATATTTCAGACTTATTAAGATCGTTTCTGACAATCTGAGCTCACTCCGAAAGGATAACACTCTAAAATCAGACACATCTATGCTTTCAGAAAGTAAAGGAATCTTTCTCCTCACACCTTTCTTTACAATACAATCGTTTTCATTGATTTGATAAGGTGTGCCTTATTTTTACAAATGATACTGCACATTTGAGTGTACATTAGAAATACAATTGCACAAGCAAAAGTATAAATGTGTTTAATTATGTGAATAACCATGGTGAGATCATCTAATTTGGTAGTGAAATTGCGACGAAATGCTGAAGACATTCATGAAATATGAGATAAAGTTAAACGATGCATTATCATAAAAATTCTCTGTAAACTAGCTACTTCAATTGTATGAGATCAGCAACAGATCGGTCAATGTAGTCAACATGAAAATAATGCTGACTTTCATATAGATCTCTCCAAGAAATGAATTTCAAAACAATTACCTTATAAAGATACATGCATGCCTGCTATTGCAAAGGCACATATGTTAATACCACCGAAGGTATATGAGAAACTTGAAAATCATGTCAGCAAAATGATGATTCATTTTTAAATTTAAACAATTTGTGGCAATGGCAACTTGTTCCAGTCATTGAAATTGATCGAATCGTTATATTAACACGCAAACAGTGCAATTAATGTACATCATTAAAACAAGAAAGTAATCTTTGAAATTCCAGTAAAAATCAATAGGCTTGAAATAACATTGATGCCTGAAGTAGGGTCAGAAGGATTAATATCGCAGGACTAGTAGTAGGGCGACATCATGCCGCTCCAATGAATCAGAATTCCGTGAACAAGTTTTTACAAATGTTGTTTGCATTCAAATTTAACATTGACGCTTTTGTTTTTACCTTTCTGTGGGAAAATTGATAAATTAACCTGATATCGTGACGGAATAACTAAAGTCTCGCAATTTTTCGCATACACATGTATATCGCATCATCTGAAACATTTTCAATCCCTCTTTCAGGGAGATCACTATTTTGTCTGCTAACTTCCCTATTTATATCAACATTTATACTGCGGTGTAGCCGATCAATACATGCACAATTAATCCATTTTACAGAGAACCAAAAGTGATGGCAGACAGATTGCGAAAGTATTGTGTTTGCGAGGTTATGATGGATCGGAGACGATCAACTGCCGACCGAACGATGGTTGGCTGTGACACATGTGACAACTTCTTTCATTTGGACTGCATCAACTTAAAGCGAGTGCCACGAGCAAGGCATTGGAATTGCAAAAGTTGCAGAGCAGCGAGAGGTAAGCAGTTATAAATGTTTAAGTTTTAAGCTTGTGGGATAGTATCTGGCATTTAATTAATATATGTGAAGTGAAACACGTATTACAGTCGTTCGAAAGTTGGCAAGTGGAAAAGGCATTGGGTTATCAAAACAATCATGGGAGATTATTGATAATGAAGAGGGGTGCAGATCTACATTACGTGATCGTTTCCATTTTCCAAACTTCAATTTTGTGAATTCTACATCAATTTCATGCGTGAATTTTGATGTTCTGTCAATCGTTGACAGGTAGAACGATTTTCTGCAGCGAACAAGGCCAAAAATGAGTCTTTTACAGAATTATGTATACACCATGACTATCGGGAATCTACGCGTCTGCTGAGCTCTACTCGGTTTCTCTTTTTCTCAGACTAGGATAAAAAAAACACATGCAAATCAAATGTCAAGTGTACTGAAGTTTTCGAGAAATGACATTTTTTCTACATTTTCATAACGTGAAAAATACTAAATCTGCAGCCATAATGCTTGGCATGGAACGTCTTTATGGCTTATCATGTCTTATGCATATCTATGAAGCTGAGCACAGTCAAATATTGCAAGCCTCCCTAATGCAGACAAGTAAAACATTTTGGCACCATTTCACCACATTCTCACATGCATCAGCGATCAGAAGCATGGTAACAAGACGTGGACATGATAAAAAATGAATTGAAGATATTCCATTCCAAAAAGTATGGCTCCAGACCGAGTACTTTTCACTTAATCAATGGAAGCATAGGAAGTCTCGCTTTACCGACAGCTTCAGTCTGCTTCACATTAGATTAATATGTGCTTTTCTTTGATCCTGTCAGACATGAAGAGGAAACGGGTAGAACTCGGCAGACGAGCAGATACGTAGTAGCCATTGAGTGTACTTACATAAATATCTGAAAGTCTCGCTTTCGGCGTTGCTCCATGCAGAAACTCGTTCTGGTTGGCGGAGTAGATGGTCTCAGCAATTGAAAAAGTAAATCTATATAATCAATTTTGTTTTGAAATACATATTTTTGGAATTTGTTTCCAGCGGTATGTTTATTATGACGCTCATTTAAAAAAATAAAAAGGCGTTTATAGCTGAATTCATAGTTCATAAAACTTCGGTTGAATTTCAAAATTGAAGATCATCCCGCTCTTATAATTCAGTTAAGCTCCACTTATAACTTAAAACTCCAGTTGTTATTGTTTTGAAAGTAGCACCGGCTTAATTTTCATCACAATTTTCTGGGTGATTGCTTTGAAATGAGGTTGATAGCAATTACACACCGAGATTCAACAATTCATCAAATGAGAAAGACCAAGTATTACTCTCAATATCATTAATGAAACCCGCCAACTTTGACGAAAAATGACGGATTTAAGTTGAGAAGTGAAACCGTTTAGTCACTGGTCACTTTAAAGTCGCAGATATTCAGTAGGGTAATATTCAGCGACCTGGTGTTGAGTAAGTAAAAGGAGCCGGCTGAAAATGATTCCGATTTAATAGTTATTCGTTCAAATATTTTGTCGGTAGATATGTACCGACATCATTTCAAACTATGTAACCCTTTTCAGGCTATTGACACACATTTCCGTATGGGTTGGAAGCTATAATTGCTGCGCCCTCGCATGATATTTTAAGGTGTACTGTGGGAGACTTTAGCCGTCCTTATATTTGACACATGAAGGGCTGAATTGCCTGATGAATTTCACGAAACATGTTGTTTGTTTAAGATGCTGCTAACGCATGATTATTTTTGACTTATGAATGCACCTGTCTGATAACTTGTCATTTAAAAATCGAAGGCGCGGAAATGTTTTAATCCGACAGCTGAAAGTGATTTCGAATCTAAACTTTCACTCACTTTTGTTGAACGAATTCAATTAAAGAAAGCAGGAGTATCTTTTTATTCAGGTCTAATTTGTAAATGTTCCTTCAAGAAAGTTGAATACAAATAATTCATTCAGCAATGATCTAATTGCGATGAGAGTCTTACAATATGTGCATGAAGCAGGCCTGTGATTACTCCTCAAATTCCTCAGATTCCTCAAATTTGTTTTTTACTCCTCAAATCCTCAAAAATTCCTCAAATATAGCTTAACTATGAGAAATTCCTCAAATATGACACTACAGACTAGATGTAGGACAATTTATTGTTTTTTGGCGAATGGCGGTGATATGTAAACTTCCAATCAAGAAGCTAAGATAGAATCCTATAACATATATTCTATATCCACACTGCTAATCATGAATCACTCATGATTTAGTACTATACTTTTTCTTTTCTCATGATTTATAACTTTATAAATTTTCTCTTACATAACTGGTAGATTTTACATATCGTAATCCCGCTGTGCTAGCTAGATCTGATATTTTGATTGGAAACAGACCTGCCTCTAATCATCTGAATGGGCAGACTGGTAAATAGAATCTTTTCAATATATAAGTGATAACCATAATTTTGAACAGAACGACTTACTCGCCAATTCATTCCACATGAGGAGTAAAGAACAGTTGTTTGTCCTGAGTTTTTAAAATTTTTAGACATCTTAGGATATAATAATTTTCTTTTAAATTATATTTAGCATATCAAAAATTAACGAGTCGTTAACTTGTCTTTTTAAGTTTGTTACCTTGACGCACTTTGCTACGTTGAATTGATATTGTTTCATGTCGTCTTCATTTCTGCAATTAAGCTACATGGCTGCAGATGTTCGGGTTCATCCGGACTTATTTTGCTAAGCAGAGAAGTTGTCCGAAGTTATTGTCTGTCGAACTCCTTTGTGCAATACTTTCACGCATTTAATGAGTGAAACACTACGATCAACCTACAGAAATTGTATATTTGAACACTGCAAGCAGTTTTTTTACCTCTAACTTGATAATATTACGTAGAATTCCAAAAATAAAATGCATATTCAATTATTTTCATTAATTATCTTGACCTTTTTCACAACCTTCATTATATGTTTCTGCGACTATATGGCTGCTAAATGTGTGCCTGTACTTCTTAGAGAATATCGATCTTCTATATCCATTATAATTATGATAACATATAGGTAGCCCAGTCCACTTGGATTTCAGTGCTCTTATCAACTGATGCTTTCGTTTCACTCATTCTCTTCCATTTTATTTCCGCTGAACATGAACGTATCCGACGGGGTAAAGCAGATGGTCTCTAAATTTAGTGTCTATCTGCATCGTGGTCACTAGCGTGCCGGGATTGGAAGCGCATGAAGCTCTGCTATCCCATGAGTCTTTTTGCAGCTACGTTTTACAGGGTCTGCCGACTTATTCACTTATAGATCGTTTTCATAATTTGCTGAACACAGCCTGGTGTGAAACTAATGCACACATTGCTTATCGTTGTATGCGGAACTCAGATTAATTAGGACATTGAACCACATAGTACTGGGTTGGTAGATCTTCAACCTGGGTCTGCTGCAAGATGTGGATGTCAATATCTCTGCGCAACTTCAAAGAATAGAGGTGATAGTCTTTCACTTTTTGCCTAGATGAGACCAACAACTTAATTGGCAAGCCTGTTCCCGACACTTGTTTTGTGCTGTATGAGAGATTTCATGTTCATTTGGATGTAGATCGGAGCGATATGATCAAACGCTAACAAGTAAACAAGAGCCACCAAAACTTATGCAGTATAAAGTAATATTAGTAAATTAGTGTGTAATGTGGCGTATCCTTCATAATAAATCACTGACTTTTTTCTAAGTCACAAGCATTCCGTCAGCAATTTTAAGCTTTCTATACTTATGGGTTACTCTCCTCCCGAATTTGTCGAAAGTCTTCAAAATACAAAGCCCCCGATGCATGTAGTTGAGGATATATCATACATTCAAAAAGTTACAGTATACAAATCTGACAAGCATCATTGAATTAGAGACGATAGCGTGAAGCAGAGCGATATCAGCAGCTTGATCTGACATCCTCTGTTCGACACATTCTAATCAGATAATGATTGAGGTAACAAATTAATTTAGTAACAACACGGGAAATGATTATGACGAAGTCAGTATTCCTTTGCAACATATACAACTTCAAAAAGTGTGGTGGAGTGTGGTGTGGTCAATCCTGGGGTTACCTTCTTCGTTGTGACTTTCATGACTCGAAGATTGGCCCAAAATCCGTGCTAAAATTTGGAGTTTTTCTTGCAATTATCATATTAGGCTCTGTTTGCATTCCTCAAACTTTTTACAAAAATTCCTCAAATTCTTTACAAAAAATCTTCAATTTTTTTCATAGGCTAATCACAGGCCTGCACATGAAAATGTTGAATGATTTTCGTCGGATACATGCATGAACAGTGTGATAAATGTTTCTCACATCAAATCATTCAACTTTAAGCCATCTACTCGCATTGCAGTCACTTTGAGGAAAGTAGTAAGCAAAACTCCACTTCTGGACCGCGCAAGATGGCGGCCATCGCTGCGTCCCCCCCCCCTCTGGCACGGCAGAGTGTCGTGGTCGGCCGCCGTGGTGCTTCGTGTCTGAGTCCCCCCCCCCCTCTGGAACGACAGAGGTTGTGGTCTGTCGTGGTGTGCCGGCCGGGTGGGTCCACGTTCACAACATGTTCGCTGACGTCCCCCCCCCCTCTGCAACGACAGAGTGTGAGACTCGGGTGAGTTGGTCCGACCGCCTGGTTGACGTGGGCGACCGTCTAGGTTGACGTGGGCGACCGCCAGGATTAGTCTTGAGGCTATAGTGTGTGATGTTTTTGGTGTGTAGCGTCCAAACGAAGCATCGGATGAGAAAACGGAGGCCAGATTCGGAATCTACGTGAAATTTTGGGTTAGGAAGGATGTTTCCAGCGAAATCGGAGAGAAAAAATTTTCGGCTGACGTCCCCCCCCCCTGGACGGCTTGCTTCCAGTGGACGGATTTTGTCGTGCGATAGCTCGTTTGAAAGCTAAGAGTGAGACAAATTCAGTGAAACAAACGTCTTGTTCGTATCTGCCTTCGTTTACATGTGAGACGCCATTTAAGATTTTGGGACATTGGTGAAAAACGACAGAGTTAGAATTTGGGACGTTTTGGGCTGTAGCTTCAAAACGAACTATCGGATTGGTAAACGGATGCCAGATTTGGAATCAACTTGATGTTATTGTCCAATGAGGATCATCATCCAATGAGAATCAAGCATTTCTTTATAAATAGCGAGCCTTCCACAGTGAGAATCATTCCATCGTTGAATCACACGAGTGACGGACGCACATTTTCTCTCTCTCTAGTTCCCTGTTCTATTATCCAACTAAAATGGTAAGTCGCTACTTCCCTCCCTCTCCTCCCTTGAACGTAAACTTAATACAATCTTTTTTCATTTTCAGGCATCTACTCCATCTGCTGCACTAGTAGGACAAAATGGCGGTCAAACGTTACAAGGTTCGCTACGGTCAGATCATCTACAACTGAGGCCAGTGGAAGAAACATCCAAGGTACATAATCCTACACCGCTACAGCGTAAATTTAAACAAGCCTTGCGTTATGATGATCATAGCGTAGTACTCCAAACGGGAATGCTCCCTTCCACGGATGTCAAGATAATGCACAATCAGTATGGGGACTACATACTGATCCCCGTGAGTCCGTACATTCGCCACCAACTTGATATTATTGAGGAGTACGTGACATTAAATATGGACATTCCTACTCCTCTTGCTCAAGAGTGGAAGGCGAGAGATGACAAGGATACTCCCTATAGAAAGATTTGGGATGGTAATCACATTTGCCTACCGGTATCACATTGGTGTACTTACTATAAGAAGGAGGGAGATCATTCAATACCCATCAGATGTGATGAGCTCGGAGAAGGTACTTGGGATATCCTTTTCAAAGTGAATGGGCTATATTATGGTCGACACAAGGATAATAAAATAGCCTCTCTCTCCATGCATATGGAATCCATCCTATATATTCCGAAACCACCCAACGTGGACGACATAATTGATCAAATCCTTAACAGCAGTGGTACGAAGCGCAAGTCGGAGAAGAATGCTACATCAAAACGCAAATCAAAGAAGGAGAATTACTAGTCCTTTCCTAACTCTACCCTATGACAATTCGCTTATGTGCTTTGAGTGTCGTAGACGTGGTCTTATTAGATACATTTTACTTCTTCGTTGCCATCATATCATTTGTGTATTTTGTCGTGAAAAGCATCGATGTAATTCTTCATTTTGTAATATGTTATAGAACGTTTCCTTAGATGTGTAAATTTCCGTTTTAGGCTTCTATCATCATTTTTATGGATTGTGAGGGTGAACCTGTACAGGAGCTCAGTGCTATTGCTATGAACAATTGGACATATCAGATTGTTAGTGTCTATCATCAACATGCCAACTGCGATCCCAATGTTGATCAATGGGCGAGAAAACACATTCATGGACTTAATCTGAAATATTTGCAAGACTATGGCTTTTCTTGTGAGAGTGCTCTTCTTATTGACTTTAAACGATGGTTAGCTGCTTTCAATGTTATACGCATCTTTTGTAATAATCCTGGTAAGGAGAGGAAAGTATTTCCCAATCTAATCATTGATGATATTTTGCTCCCACCTTGGGATAGTAGAGTGAATCAACATTATCATGAAGTCACAAAACGTTTTAAGGATTTGTGTGTTCCTATTTTGTCTGTTCGTTGTAGTAGCTACGTTCATAACCAATGCTTCTTTCCTCCTTACCTCAACACTGCCAAAGTCCTGTATGGTTATCATTGCTCGCTGTATGATAGTTACCAGCTGTATCTATTTTATCTCTTTCAAACCATTGATTTGTAATGCATGCTTGTTACCATTATTCAATAAATGTTACTATGAGAAGAGTTGTTGTTTTCATGCAATGGATGGGTTAGATAAAGGGCGATCATGTCTTTCTCAAACGACTGCGGAACATTACGTTTTCATAGGCAAAGTTTAAAAGGAGCTGTTCAAGATTATGTGATAAAATTTCATAAAGATGAGACCGACATCGAAGCAGTGGTCGATGATGCTAGCACTCTATTTCTAGAGTTAATGAATACATTCTCTGATAGCATTATCATGGCGCGATTAGTTGCGAAAATTAAGTTTAGTCATTTTGGAAAGGAAGAGGTGGAAAGTCGCTCTTTCCATTTTGCTTCTTATTCAATGGAAGTGGTAGATCACCCCCAAGAATTTTTTAAAAGACATATGATAAAAATTGCTGAACGTCTTAACGCATTTAACCATCATGGTAGCAGTCTAGTGATTGAAGCGATTTCAGATATTCACATTCAACTTTCCATAAAGAAAAATTGAAAATGCAGTGGTACTTGATTGTAGCACAACTGGTTTTCGAGCTATGTCTGCTCACTCTCGAAGTATATTCCTTCTGTACATGCGTCTATTATTTAGAAGGCTAGCAAATTCATATCTTCAAAAAGACTTGCTATAGACATCAGTAACGGTGAAACTATGTGTTGCGATGTATGTAAGCGAAAGGATGGAAATGAAAAGCGCATCTTCAAGAGATGTAAGCATGCTTTTTGTCAACGCTGTTTCATACGTAATTGCATTCAACTTTGCCAATGTAACCACTGTGACATTGCTCATTTCGAGTGTCACTTATGTCGCAATAGTTAGTACCTATGCAAATGTGGTAAAGATAGGTTTTAGCAAAGACTAACACGGAAAATGGCGAAACGTAAAATGACGAAACGTAAAAGTCAAAAGTTTTCTTCAGCCATTCAAGCTCTCCGACGAATGAAAGCAAATCAGCGATACAATGCTATACGACATGCTAACGATAAATTCATTTGTGAAATTATTTCTCATGTGAGGAAGTTGAGGACGAAGAAATTAGCGCCAAAACAACGAAAGTTACTTAAGCGATATGCTACGAAATTGCGTTTCATCTCCAATCCTAAAGTCGCCCTTCAAAGAAAGAGGAAAACTCTAACACAAAAGGGCGGTTTCCTTTCAGCAATACTTCCAATGATAGCTCCTGCCGTGGGCAACCTATTGGGAAATATCTTTGGCTCTAAGCGTTAATTATGCAAATGTTGAGTCTCAAAGTAATAAAATGGATTTCAGACTTCAATGTGATAAAGTTCTGACTGTATCAGGTCCATCTCATGCAGGTAAAACTGTTTTCACGCTGAATTTATTGGATAAAAGAAGGGAGTTGTTTAAGGAACCTATCAATCGAGTGATTTGGTGTTATGGTATTTATCAACCGTCGCTGTTTCAGGAATTGCAAAGTCGCAACTTTATTCGACATGAAGGAATTATTCCAGTGGATAAACTTCAGTCTAATGATGTTGTTGTATTGGATGATTTATTAAAAGAAAGTAAGAATTCAAAAGATGTTACAGATATGTTCACTCGCGCAGCACACCATAAAAGGTGTTTTATCATCTATATTACACAAAATTTGTTTCCTGATGGAAAAGAAGCTCGTACACGAAACCTGAATACACACTATTATGCTATTTTCAAGAATCCGCGAGATAAAAGTCAATTTGAAATTTTAGCGCGACAAGTTGCACCCAGAGGATCAAAAGCCTTAATTGAAATTTTTCAAGCAGCTACTGAAAAACCATACGGTTACTTATTCATTGACTTTACGCAAGAGTGTCCGGAAGAATTTAGATTTCGAAGTGATATTTTGAAAACTCCCATGATTATCTACAAACTATGAGTTCTTATTCTCGCATGATTGTTATTCCTCAGGATGAATATGTACAATTGACTGCCATGCAGCAAGTAAAGCAACCTCTTGCAAATCAAATGTATAGGAAAGAAATAGATTATCAGCAAAATGTTCACATCAAAGATCCACATCGTGCTGTATTATTACAATCGGAAACTGTTGAGCAATTGAAAAACTTGAAGAATAAGATGCGTGACTCTGTATCGACTGCTACACCTTTAGCATCTCGCGCACATGCCATATCTCTTTTCAACAGTATTGAACCATCTCAATGTAAATGATAGAGGAGAAATCATTACAGATGAAAATAAAGTGATTGATGCTTCACGTTATGAAGACTTGATTCAGTATGCGACACGTAGAAAGCGCCGTCAGGGCTATGTTCCACCTGGTTGGTCATACTTTCTTAAACTATTGAAAAAGCATAATGTGCCAAAATTTGCTTTAAATAATGAGACATTGAAAGAACTTGATTCAACAGTGGCTACTACTCCAATGCTTCAGGCGATGAAAATGCCAACAAATTGGTTTAAGACGTCACCTGCTACATCCCCTCCCACACTCACTAAGCAAACAAGAGGAAGAACTCGACGTAGATCTACATCGCCACTAAAACTGGTAAAAGGAAAACGTAAAACAGCTCCTCCTAGGAAATACATGTTCTCAGACTATTAATATGAAGCAGATGTGTTGCTTGCCATGTAATGAGCCGCCAGAGGTGAATGTCGTTGTCACTTGCACTTGCTGCGCCAGCTCTCATAATGAAACCCCTAAGCAATGTGAACACGATCGCAAAACCGCTAAAGCTAAATGCTGCAGTTGTTGTAAATGTAGAAAGGCAAGAAAGAAAAAAGATGAGAAGGAGGAAAAAGAGTCAGCCGTCATCGACTGAACGTTTGAAGTCAATCTATTATGATGTAAAACATCCGGCAGGATTTGCATCTATCAAGAAATTATCAAAAGCGAGTGGTCTTCCACAATCACAAGTGAAACGATGGTTAAAGGGTCAGGCTACCTATACACTCCACAAACAAGCGAAAAAGAAGTACCGCACCCGCCATTATATTGTTCATGACATCGATGAACAGTGGCAAGCAGATTTGTGCGATGTTGCCTCCATTTCAAAACATAACTCGGGCAATAATTTTATTTTAACCGTCATTGATATTTTCTCGCGTTATGCGTGGGCTCAACCTTTAAAAACTAAAGAAGGGAAAGGAGTAGCAAAAGCATTCCAAACAATTTTTCGAGAAGGTCGCATTCCAAAAAGAATTCAGAGTGATCAAGGAAAAGAGTTTGAAAATCAGCATGTGACAAGATTATTTGAGAGGCATGACATTGAGTTGTTTAGTGTAAAGAGCGCTTATAAAGCTGCACTCGTTGAACGTTTTAATCGCACATTAAAAAATCGTTTGTGGCGACATTTTACTGCCAACTTGACACAAAATTGGACAAAGGTTCTACAAGATACACTCCATGCCTACAATCACTCTATCCATCGTTCTATTGGACTCAGACCAGTAGATTTAAATGCTAACAATGTAGATAAAGTGCGCGAATCATTCCAACGTAAACGCACTCATGTGAAAAGTGATGTGAAAATTGGCGATAAAGTTCGTATCTCAAAAGTGAAAAGTGTTTTTGCTAAAGGGTACCTCCCGAATTGGACAGAGGAGGTATTTACAGTATCAAGGATTAATCAAAAAGACTCTCCGACCACCTACAAGTTGAAAGATTACGATAATGAAGAAATTGAGGGTAGCTTTTACCGCGATGAGATTGAGGTAGTCACTGAAAGTGAAACATATTTGGTAGAGAAAATCATTCGATGTAAAAAACGGCAAGGTGAAGAATGGTGTCTTGTTAAATGGACTGGTTATCCTTCAAGTATGAACTCTTGGATGCGTCGTGCCGACATCTTTCATCTAAGTGATCGACAGTGATTCATGCAAAGTTGTAACTAACAATGTTTAGGGTTTGAGCTATGAATCCAACTGCCTCATTTTATTCACGACCCTCCTACGTAAGTGGTGGAGGACAAATTTACATCGGTGCTCGCCGCCAACGTGGAGGTAGCATACTTGGTGCACTGAAATCTGTTGTAGCACCTCTCATATCCAATGTCGGTAGATCTTTAAAACGAAATGTTTTAAGTAATGCCGTTTGCTTTGCTGGTGATGTTGCTAGTGATCTTTCCAGAGGTAGAAGTTTCAAGAGCAGTTTGTTGAATCGTGGGAAGGAACGCGGTTTAAAAACATTGAAGCAGACCATTGCTGGTGTTACTCAAGGAAAGAAATCACCTAAACGAATGAGAAAAGGAAGGAGGAAACATCGCGGAGCTGGTAAGGTGCAATCTTCAGTCAAAAGGCATTCACGCAAACGTCGCAGAGGCTCTAATCATTCATCAGGCGCTAAACGACGACGCTGCTATAACTTCTAATCATGGAGTGTAAAACTTCCGGTTTTTGTTTGTTCGATCAACAAGCCATACAGACAGATATTCTTAGTTCAAGTATTGTAGATTATCATCCTCGAACAGCTGAGAATGCTGGCCCCATTGAATTTGTTATTCCTGGTGGTAGTGATGACTACATAGATTTGAGTTATGCGATGCTTGATTTGAGGTTTAGAATTCAGCAAGCAGATGGAACTGCTATTGACGATGCACATAAAGTTGGACTGAACAATTTACCATTGACTACATTACTTCGCGATGTTTCTCTAACGATTGGAGAGCAGCAGGTGGAAGGTGGTCAAAGCGATTATCCCTATAAATCATATTTCACTCATGTATCGCAGTTTCATCCAGCAGCACAAAAAAGTCATATGGAAGCCATGGGATGGTACAGAGATGAAGCAGGAAAATTTGATGTTGAAACAAACAGTGGCTTTGTAAAGCGATCTGCTATGATTAAAGATAGTAGAGTATGTCAGCTATATGGTCCGCTGAATTTAGACTTCTTTAGACAGTCAAAGTTTTTACTCTGTAATACCAGCATGCGACTCAAGCTGACATTGAATAAGCCTGAATTTGCGCTGAATGCATTTGCTAAAGTTGACAATTTTAGAATTCATGTGGAAGATATTGCACTTTACATTCGTCGAGTAGTACCGAATCCAAGTGTCATTAGAGGACATGCTGAAGGTCTTAACCGCCAAAATGCCATTTACCCCGTTCAGCATACAAAGCTTCTCACCTTTACAATTCCGAAAGATCAAAAGAGTTTCATGAAAGATGGCCTCTTTCCATCGGAAGCACCGAAGCTCCTCATGGTGGCAATGGTTGAAAATGATGCATTTAATGGTAATATAAAGAAGAATCCTTTCAATTTTAAACACAATCAGTTAAGTGAAATTGCTTTACGTGTTAATGGTGTGAGTCATCCTGGTCCACCCTACAAACCAGATTTTGCTTCGGATCAATTTATGCGCAGTTATGTTGATTTTATGGATGTCTTTGGCTTTTACAATACGGATGATACCAACGGACTGACTATGAAAGAGTTTAAGAGTGGATATACTATTTATGCATTTGATTTGACTGCTGACAGCGATATTAGTGCACCCTATCGTCAAGCGAACGTGCCTCATAATATTCGTTTGGATTTGACGTTCAAAAGAACACTACCTGAGACGATCAATGTATTAATTTATGCAGTCTTCGATTCAAATATTGAAATTACAAAGTATCGTGACGTGATTCTTCAGTATAATCGTTAATGAGTTGGTTGACTGCTGACGATATTAAGACTAAAGTGCAGCGTAATGCAGACGAAGCGACGTTGAAAGCTTTCGATAATGTCTATTCACTCGATACCTTACCACCTGCAGTAAATCACTATCCCATCTTTATTGTGCTAAACACTCATTCACAGAATTTAGGCGGTGAGCATTGGAAAGCGATCTTTATTGGAGAAGACCGACGTGGTGAACTATTTGACTCTCTTGCTCAACCTCCAAATATACCAACACAGCAGTGGTTGAGAAAACATACGCGTCAATATCAGCGAAATGAACGCATACTACAACATCCACTTTCATCAACGTGTGGTGCTTTTGTACTGTACTTCATCTTAAAACGTTTACATGTATCTCGATTTGCATCTGTTATTCAAAACTTTTCATGTAATCCATCCTCTAATGAAAAAATGATTTGTAAGTTCTATCATGATTTGAAATAAAAACATCATGTTGGAAAAATTGTTTTTTATTTTACAATCCGCTGGGTACGTACATACTCAATGAGATAGTCTAGGATCATATTTGCTTGTTCATGAGATTTTAGTCCAGTAATGATCACTTTACTATTATGAAAGATTGCCACATGCACAGGCAACCAACAACTAATGAGAGCTGCAGGAAAAAGTTCGGGTTCATAACACAAACTGTAACTGCTGGTACGAATCTTCAAAAATGATAGACTGTCACTCAATTGAGTAGAGATCACCATATTGTCCACAGTCAGATTCGACATCACACACCTCTCCCTCTTCCATATCCGACGTAGTAGTCTTTGTAGCTCTAAGCGCATTGACTGCGCCGATGAATGAGAAAGGGCGCCGCGAATCTGTACAGTCCCATTTGGGAAGAGTTGAAGATTCCGTGAATTGTTCATCTTCACCACTAACATTTGAGGACGGCCCGGGTAATACTTGCTGTTTGGAAGCTGTTGGCGTAATGTTGTGAGATCGATTTTGGTGTAGAGTCTGAAGCGACGGAGAATGTTGACGATGGTGTAGCGATGGCGCTTCATGATGAAAGAATGAGTAAATTGAGCGATGTACCTTTCTTTTATACTTTTCCCAACTACCTTGATGAAATGTGAAGTTAGTATGAAGTTGGGAATGATAGAGTTGAATTCGCCGATTGTTGACGCGCAGCCAGATGCGATTTCCAATACGTGAATGTCTTTTCATATAGAAGTATTTCAAGTCCTTCATGATATGATGTAGAGATTGAAAATGACGATAAGATAAAACAAACTCTCTTCTCACATTTCCAGTTGAATCTTTGAAATAGACGTTTCGATCATGATCCGTTTCAATACGTTGTAGGGAATCTAATTTCCAACTCATGGTGCATGGTAATCATATCTGATTAAGATTTGCATAGTAGGGCGATGAACTCACGACGAATAAATGTCATGATGGAGCGATGTATGTATCTTCTATACTTCTCCCAATTGTATTTGCGAAATGAGAAACAGTTTGCGGAATGAGAATGGTAGATTTGAATTTCATTTCTGTAATGTTGAAGCCAAACTTGATCACCCAAGGAGATGAATCTTAATGTTTCAAAATATTCCAAATCCCTCATGATATCATTGAGGTTGACAAATTGTCGCCATGTTAATGTAATTCCTCTTGATGTATGACCATGAGAATTTTTGAAATGTACGTTTCCATCACGATCAACTCTGATATATTGTAGAGAGTCCAAAATCCAAGTCTTCATGATGTTATGCAAAGTTGCAGATTAGCAATATAAAAATGTCGTTTTATCATATTTTGCTTAGCAATGCGGCTACAAAGAGATTTACTAGCAATCGAGCCGCACTCTTTTCTACTCCCATTGATCATGCACAACAGCTAAATGGGAATTGGGAAGTGGGTGTCACTCAACTTGTTTATAGCAACTGTGTCTATACTTTTGATCATGAGGTGATGACTATTAATATGAGGCGTACAGCTGCTTATCAATGTGAAAAGGGGTGCCGAGTATACATTCCACAGTGGCCAAAGAAAGATCTCTTATCATGTAAAAAGTTTATATATGATTTCTTGAATAAAGCGTGTAAACATATTGTCCAATTTACTCCGCACAATGATGATTATAATTATGTACATCATGTAGTTGAGAAAGATTGGATTGTTGGTTTAAGTCCAAGTTTAAGAAATGATTTAGGCTACCTCGCTAGCGCCTTAACAAGCTATGATAATTTTAACGTTAATTACCACATAAGTGGTCATAAACAGTTAATATATCGAGAGGAAGCTTATTATGTAGATCTTATTCCAAGAAATGAGAAGACGTTGGTGAAGAAGATTGTGATTAAGCCAAGAAAGACAAACATGACTCCTGAAACATTATTGAAGAAATTTAATTATCTCCTTCGAGTTGATGACAAACAAGTGGCAACATTGACTTATATTAAATCATCTAATCATATTGCAATAAGCAAATTAAATGATGATGATCTAGTATTAGTTTGTTCAAAAGATTTTCATCAGTTCTTACGACATCGTTCTGCAGCTGTTCATGGAAAATCTGATAAGCAACATTTACCATGTGAAAGGTCAAATCAATTTGATACAGAATGGGCCGTATCTTTATACAGAAAGTGTGTAGAGCCTTTTGGTGGTTTCTTACATGAAACAAGAGTGTTGATGCCTCGCATTATTACTTCGGTTAAATTGGTTGTAGATTATTTAAATGAAGTGATTAATGAGCAACATATTTCATTTTCTGAAAAAGAAGGTACTTTGTCTCTCACTATAAATGGAAAAGGTATTGAACTAATTATGGATAAAACTCTAATGGACATTTTGGGTTTTGATCAAAATATCTTTAAAAGTGGTACTGTAACCAAAGCTAGCGCAGACATGTCGCTATCGCGTCGTATTAACTATTTTCAGATATATTCCAATATTGGTGAAGATGTACGTGTGGGAGATGTTGAAGCTCCATTGCTAGCAATGATACCATACCAGCCAAAAAGCTGCAGTATTTTATCTGAGCATACTTTCAAGAAAGTGCATTATACAAAGCTGAAATCAAACTACATCCCACAAATTGATATTGCCATTTATGATGATGCTGGTGCGTTGATTCCTTTTCATAAAGATGCTGTGACAAGTATTACACTCCATTTCCGAATGAAGAGTTAATGCAAAAGTATGCTAATATATTTTTCCAATGTGAATAATATGGAAAGTGAAAATAAGGACTCGTTTCTAATCTACTTGCCCAGTAATGCTTCTATGAATAAATTTCCCAAAAATAAACCATCAGACTATCGAGTAGAATTAAATCGGCCACTGCATTTAGAAGGTGAATGGGAAGTTGGCGTTTCTAGTATTTGCTATGATAGCAATATTCAGAATGTGAATGATTTGGAAGAAATGATATTGACTCCTCGCACCCATGATGGAATAACGATGAATAATGCATTTCAGTTCCCATACAATTTAACATCAGATGGAAAGTGGAACTATGAATGGATTCAGATAAAATCAGATTCTTATGAGCCATTTGGGAATGAGAAAATTATTAAGGCATTCAACAGTGGCAATACTTCCATCATGAAGAATAAAAATCAGAAAGCTTATGAGTTTACTATCTATCATTGGAGTGGGAGACAGTTCCTCCGCTTTCATTCTTTTACTAAAGGTCTTACGCTGAGGTTGGATAGTGAATTCTATCCACATCTTGGT
>CAJQUW010006352.1:0-154571 GCA_907163375.1 Prostheceraeus crozeri | reverse complement strand
TTTGGACGTTTTGGGCTGTAGAGCCAAAACGAAGCATCGGATGGGAAAACGGATTTCAGATTTGGAATCAGCATGAAATTCTGCATCTGTGTGGTGAGTTTCAAGTCAATCGGAGAGAAAAAGTTTCGCTGACGTCCCCCCCCTCGGGAGAGCTACCTTCCAACTTTGCTTCCAGTGGACGGATTTTGTCGTGCCATAGCTCGTTTGAAAGCTAAGAGTGAGACAAATTCAGTGAAAGAAACGGCTTGTTCATATCTGTCTTCGTTTAGATGTGAGACGCCATTTAAGATTTTGGGAGATTGTCGAAAAACGACAGAGTTAGAATATTGGACGTTTTGGGATCTAGCGTCAAAACGAAACATCGGATGGGAAAACGGATTTCAGGTTTGGAATCAGCATGAAATTCTCTATCAACATGGTGAGTTTCAAGTCAATCGGAGAGAAAAAGTTTCGCTGACGTCCCCCCCCCCTCGGGAGAGCTCGCTTCGATCTTGGCTTCCAGTGGACGGATTTTGTCGTGCTATAGCTCGTTTGAAAGCTAAGAGTGAGACAAATTCAGTGAAAGAAACGGCTTGTTCATATCTGTCTTCGTTTAGATGTGAGACGCCATTTAAGATTTTGGGAGATTGTCGAAAAACGACCGAGTTAGAATATTGGACGTTTTGGTCTCTAGCGTCAAAACGAAGCATCGGATGGGAAAACGGATTTCAGATTTGGAATCAGCATGAAATTCTGCAACTGTGTGGTGAGTTTCAAGTCAATCGGAGAGAAAAAATTTTCAACATTTTTCGAAAAAACGACAGAGTTAGAATTTTGGTCGTTTTGGGCTATAGCACCAAAACGAAACATCGGATGAGAAAACGGAGGCTAGATTCGGATTCAGCGTGAAATTCTGCATCGGTATGGTGAATTTGAACGCAATCGGAGAGAAAAAGTTTCGCTGACGTCCCCCCCCCCTCGGGAGAGCTACCTTCGATTTTGGCTTCCAGTGGACGGATTTTGTCGTGCCATAGCTCGTTTGAAAGCTAAGAGTAAGACAAATTCAGTGAAAGAAACGGCTTGTTCATATCTGTCTTCGTTTAGATGTGAGACGCCATTTAAGATTTTGGGACATTGGTGAAAAACGACAGAGTTAGAATATTGGACGTTTTGGTCTCTAGCGTCAAAACGAAGCATCGGATGGGAAAACGGATTTCAGATTTGGAATCAGCATGAAATTCTGCATCTGTGTGGTGAGTTTCAAGTCAATCGGAGAGAAAAAATTTTCAACATTTTTCGAAAAAACGACAGAGTTAGAATTTTGGTCGTTTTGGGCTGTAGCACCAAAACGAAGCATCGGATGGGAAAACGGAGGCCAGATTCGGATTCAGCGTCAAATTCTACATGGAAATGATGTATTTCCAGCTCAATCGGACCTCTAGAATCGGCGATAGAAGCGTTTCAAGTGTTTGGATGATGGATATTACGTCATCAGCTGATCGCCACACACTATATAAGCTGGGAACCGAGAGAGACTTGTCATTAAGACGAGAGCGATTGTCAGAGGTAGGTCGTCTCTCTGAGCTCCGATGATAGCTTCGGACATTCCAAATTTCGGGTTTCTGTAAGAAACCGACTTAGAAAATTTCATTGCTGATATCAGCTAAGGCGTCAGACTTAGAGGTTAGCCAGGAGATGGCCTTCGTCTCCAGCCCATAAAAGACTCCAAAACTTTAAAGGCTTGTAACTTTGCTTCTACAAGTCCGTTTGACTTGATTCAAAAAAGGTTCGGTCGCTGTTGACCTGCCCTCAGTGATAAACTACTTATAAAATTTCATAAGTAGTGCTAAAAAGTTGAAAAATCTAAATTCACTAGTTTTGGAGGTTTTCTGGGGTTTTCGACCCTGCTGAAGTCAATGAAAGCATTTTTAATGATGTCTGAGCCAGTCTTCTCATGGTATAAGCGGCTTTTCACTGAAAGCGAGCAAGACACGGAGAGTTTTGCTGTAATATTCCACTGACAGGGTGTTCCTTCGGGACGGCGGACGATGCCGTAGTGATAAGTGTGGCAAGGGAGTGTGTCATATTTTAGACCGAAACCGCTGGGACAACTCATGTCTCATGTTGGGCATTTGACACAGTTCTCAACGTAGCACTTTGAACGCCAATCGGTTGAGTCTTAGCTATCTTGTCATGGGTGGCCTCTAAACATCTCCATTGCAAAACGCTGGTGAATCAAGCTCTCTACGGCTTGCTATCAAGCTGCTCAAAGTCTGTCAACCTCTTACCAACTCTACAGGTTTTCATGTCTGGCGAATACTATCATTAAGTTGAATCTGCTATCAGTCAACTTGAACGTTGCAAATGAAGTTCGGTGTAATACTTCCTTTCGACGGGCGTTCCTGTAAAGGGCGGCGGTGAAACCCGTAGCTATGTATACCGCAAGGGACATTCGGCAATGGTCAATCTTGTTAAACCTCTCTGCGTCATGTTTGCAAGTGATTGCCTCTGTCTCAACGTAGTATGCATTCGCGCCAGGGCGACATTTAGCCAGCTGTCGAAGGTTGCCTTATAAACTATCCATTGCATACGTTATGAGAACCATGAGTTCTACCTGTCTCTATCAATGAGATGAATTGATGAATGGAATGAAATGGGAGGACACTCACGCGCCGCACGCAACATAACACACTTCTCTCTTCCGTAGTCTAACAAGCTCTTTACACATGGATCGCAGTCGATTGCTATCCCAGAATCATGTAAGCTATCTGAATTTTATTTAACACTATTTCATCTACCATCATCACCCATATGAAATGTTATAAGATTTACAAGTTAAACTAAGCGTGCTACTAATTCCAAATGAAAAAGTATACATGGTTAAATCATCCACTGAAGCCCCATTCAAGTAAGTCAGTATGAAAGCAAAGATAATACGAAATAAAAATTTATTATGGCATGTATTTCAAAAGGTCTTCATCGTCAATATCGTCCCAGAGTCTGCCTTCACACAGATCACAAAAACAGTTCACTTGCTTCAATCGTTCTTCTACCGCGAGCCTCACTTTGTCGATGTACTCCCACTCCGCCATAGTTCGTGGCTGGGAGTTAGGGGTGTACCATTCCCATAATTGATGGAGGAATTTGGTGCTGGTGATCTCCATCACATCATCAGTATCGTACTGCAGATACTTCCATCGTATGCCTGTTAGGTCGGGACACTCCTTCTCACATACACTCTCCTCTTCGTCATCCGCTGGTAATGACAACTTTCTAATGTTGTCGAGTCGTTATAATTTCTCCACCTTCCCCTTCGTTGGAGCGTTTGGTGCAACGAGCGCCTTTGGCGATGAGCATGGAGAAGAGAACTTCAATTTTGTGTTCGATGTTTTTGGAGGGCTTGTCATGTTGACTGTGAATAATGACTTTGAAATGTTTTCTAATTCTTAAGTATAAACAAGCAACCAATCAGAATGAACAGCCAATGAATGATGAATATGAAAGTATATATGCAAAGTGACAGTCGTGTCATTTCACTCTGTCTTTGAGACGTATAAGTGAAGTGTTCTCCAGCGAATTCTGTTATTATTTGAGGCGTACAAGTGAACTGCTCTCTCGTGAATTCCAAATTTGAGACGTATTATTTGAGTGAAGTCTCTATTTTGTTGAAGTATCAACCTTAAACTTGATTTCGTTGAAATGGTAAGTTGAAAATTTCTTCACTCATCTCCCTCAAACGTGTGGCTAATAGCATCTTCCTCAATTTCAGGCATCAACTTCATCACCAACGCCCTCCTTTCTCGAGGAAAGTTTAGAGTCGTTGAGTCAAGGTAGGTTGTAACAATACACTGAGACTTGAACAGAGATGATAGAATGATTTCTCTTTCAGGTGATGTGAGTTCCAGCTCAGGACTCTCGCGACAAGGCAACGAGTGGGAATGTGCCGACTGCGGACATATGTTTACAAGGAAGCACAGTCTCCTTCGACACATCAAACAACGTGTGTGTCAACGCAAAGCGGCATCAATCTCCGGAGGTGAAGTTGATTCTGACGATGACATCTCCTTTCCTTGCGATTTGTGCCCTCTTTCTTTTGATAGTCACTTTCAGCGATCTTCGCACAGACTTCAACACACGCATGCAAATGATCACTACACCAACGGTACCTCTACCATCTCCCTCATTAATGTTTCACATAATAATTTAGTACGCGACTACTGCATGGAGTCCAATACTCAAATAGTAGATTTTCCTGAGTGGCTCCTTCAAAATTCTAACATTATCGAAGCGCTCTTCAACAATTTAGACAATTTTAGAATGAAGGCGCTCATCTACCTTAAACTAAAATATATTAAGATAGATTTTCAAACGGGTCAAGTGACGGAGAGAATACAGTTTCATGTTCCTTCCTCCTCCGCAACCGAAGTTGTAGACTGCGAGTCTTGGCTAAATTTTCACATTCAATGTTTAAAATCAAATGTAGATAAATTCAATCAACGCGACAGCGCTCTCATTTTTGATGGTGTGGACTCAGCCATATTCAAAATTCCCTATTAGAAAGTCATGCAGCTCGAGGCACATTTAAACTACCAAAAACGTTGTATAATAAGAAAGCTGTCATCAATGTCGATTGTAAATCACAGTGTTTCAAATATGCAGTCCTATCCATCCTTCACTATAATGATATCAACGCGAATCGAAATCATACCTATAGCTATAGACAGTGGGAGGATGAACTAGACTTTGAAGGTTGTGATAGTGACAACATGAAAATCAAAGATGTAGAAACGTTCGAAAAGCATAATAAGATTAAAATTGTCGTTCACGTGTGGGAGAAGGGTTTGAAGGGTGCCCGCTATAATTCACGTTCAACTTGTTATGAACGTGTAGTCAACCTCTTATTAGTAAAACAAGATGATAGCGAGGAATGGCACTACTGTGGTATTCCCAAAATCTCTCGCTTGTACACTCACTTGGGGCACTCTAAAAGAGGTGAACATTTTGTATGCGACCGCTGCATCCGCTCCTTTTGGAGTAAAGATAAATTTGAAACTCACTATGAATGGTGCAAGCGAGGTAAATTACAAATGGAACGCATGCCCAAAGATAAAATATTTTCACATAGGGATAATGGTGACGAATTAAGTCCCCTGCGTGTCATTTGCGCAGACATAGAATGCTACATTGATGATATCATCCATAAGCCAGCAGCCATATCCTGCTATGAAGTATGGCATGACCACTTTAGAAATAGGCAAAACAAAATGCATACTTAGCAAGGTGAAGATTGTATTTCAAAATTTCTAGAATTTCTCGATAAAGCTGCTAAATTTCAACAATCATATGATTCCCAATTGCAGCGTAAGTCACTACATATGTCAGATGAAGACAAACAGAAATTTGAAAGTTGCACATCGTGCCCTAAATGTCATAAAACGTTTGATGACGATAAAATTAAGAAAGTGCGTGATCATGATCACATCACTGGTAAATTTAGAAACGCACTCTGCTCCAAATGTAACTTTTCACTTAGGTTGAGACGTCGTGTACTACCCGTCATTTTTCATAACTTTAAGGGCTATGACAGTCATATGCTCATAAAAGGAGGGTTGAGCCAGATGAAATCGTGGCAGTTTAATGTAATAGCGCAAACGAGGGAAAAATTCATGGCAATGACAGCAAAAGTAGCAGTAGATAAAACTAAAGAAAATAAGACAGTCTTCTTCGAAATAAAATTTTTAGATTCATTCCAATTCATGTCAGCGTCACTAGCTTCTCTCGTTCGTAATCTCAAGTTTCTTCCCCATAGTCAAACTTTGAAGAAACACTATCCAAACTTAACGGATGAAATAATCACTCGCAAAGGAGTCTTTCCCTATGCGTATTTTAGCTCAATGTCTAAACTAAATGAAACAACCCTTCCTTCCATTGACAAATTCCAAAACGATTTGACGGGTCAAGATTGTCCAGTAGAGGACTATGAACATGCTCAAGAGGCATGGTTAAAATTTGAATGTAAAACGTTTGGCGATTATATGATCGCTTACTTAGAATTAGATGTCATTTTGCTGGCTGATGTCTTTTCAGGAATTTCGACGAGTGGCATTAGAAGTGGACAAATTAGATCCTGTCCACTTTGTCAGTCTACCAGCCATGTCCTTTAAATCAGCCTTTAAAATGACTGGTGAGACCATCCATCTCTTACAAGACCCGGAGATGTATAACATATTTGAGCGCGGAATACGCGGTGGTCTCACATTTGTGAATAAACATCACATAAAATCTAAAACAGTAGGTAATGATCATATCCACCTAAAATACTATGACCAAAATAATTTATATGGCAGTTCACTGTCTAAACCACTACCTCATTCCGAGTTTAGTTGGTTAAATCAAGATGAGCTTGCGTATTACTCCAACCCTTCAAACATTCTGAAGATTCCAGATGAAGGTGATTGGGGATATTATTTTGAAGTGGATTTGATTTATCCAAATAGTATTAAAAATAAAACTGCTGATTTCCCACTCGCACCTGAATCTGGTGAAGTGACTGAAGATATGTTTTCACCATTCATGTCACAATTTCATAATAACTTAACAGAGTGTGGACAGCCAAGGTACAAACCATGCCGCAAACTTTTGCTCACCCAATATGATAAGAAAAATTATCTCGTACACTTCTGCATACTAAAATTCTATTTAGAAATGGGCATGCTTCTAAAGTCAGTTCACCGCATCATCAAATTTAGACAGAAAGCCTTCCTCAAACCAAATATTGATAGTAACAGCCAGAAATGTGCACTCGCCCAAAATAATTTTGAAAAAGATTTTTATAAGTATAAGAATAATAGTCTATTTGGTAAGACGATGGAGGTTGTTAGAAAACGCATGAACTACAAACTAGTCGTTGATGAACAAAAATATCACAAATTGACCTCATCACCTCTTTTCATTGATAGAGACATTATCGATGAGGACCTTGTAGGTGTTAAAATGATAAAATCTGAAGTTGAGTTGTGCAAACCCATCTATATTGGGCAAGCCGTTTTAGATTATTCCAAGCTTGAAATGTATCAACTCTTCTAGAAAATATTAAAACCATGCCCTCTCGTAAAAGAGGTTCGTTTGTTGGGTGATGATACAGATAGTTTCTTCTTAGGTATTACCAATCAAAAAGATTTAAATTTTAATGAAGTAGCTAAGTCATTAGAAAAATATTTCGACACATCTAACTACAATCCCACTCATCCAGTCTATTCCATACAGAATAAAGCCAAACTTGGTTGTTTTAAGGATGAAACAGCAGGAAAGGAAATAGATGAAATGATTCTCCTCCGCCCTAAAATGTATTCCATGAAATTAAAAGAATGTGCAGATAGTATTAAGCGTGCTAAAGGTATATCAAAATCCATTGTTCACAAAATGAAACATCGGTCCTATAAGAAGGCCTATAAAAATAAAACTATAACGTTTGTCAATATGACAATCTTAAAATCTCAAGTTCATACTGTGAAAACGCACACGTTCAAGAAACGAGCACTTTCAGCATGGGAAGATAAGAGGTGTTGGATAGGACATAACACATCTCTTCCACATGGACATCCTGACACAAACATACCTCCACCCAAAAGAATAAAACTCACGCTACCACATTCAGGAGATGTATTGACATAATCAACTTTAACTCAGTATTTTGATGTTGCTTTTTGTAGATATACATGGTTGTTTTATGTATCGCATGAGATCGTTTCTTCCTTGTGAATATATGCCTACAGTCAGCCCATTCCCCTATATCTGTGAAAAGACTTTTTCATACACATATTTTTATTTCAATAAACATATCACAATGACTTCACTTTGTTTTCCGAAACACTAAAGTTACGAGGGATTTAGTATCTTTCACATGGATGCACTCTTGTAAACCATTGGTAATTTTGATAGCAATAGAGGGTATAGTTTGTTTGACGACCGGATGATAGAAAATAGATTCAAACATCTTCTCGACTATTCCATATGAAGCGTCTTTATCATGAATGAAATCACGTAAAATGTATTCTTTTTTCTCACCAACAGAAATAGGTAGAATCAAATCACTTTGGGGCGATCATATCTTTTTCAAATGACTGTGGAACATTGATTTCCATGATGAAGATTTAAACAGTTAGATTCGATGACGAACAAGATTTACTAGTTTGCAAGTTAAACTAAGCGTTCTATTATTTGTAAATGAAAGATATAGTTTCAACAGTTTAACGATTACAAAATAAAGTTTCAATAGTGTTTATGTTAAAAATAAAGTTTAAGCTGTTTGTGTGTTAGAAATAGAATAAAGTTTCAACAGTTTGTCGATTAAAAATAAAGTTTCAACAGTGTGTACGTTAGAAATAAAGTTTTATCTGTTTGTAAAATGAGATTGTAGGATTTACTAGTTTGCAAGTTAGACTAAGCGTTCTACTATTTGTAAACGAAAGATATAGTTTCAACAGTTTACAGATTAAAAATAAAGTTTCAACAGTGTGTACGTTAGAAATAAAGTTTTAGGCGTTTGTGCGTTAGAAATAAAATAAAGTTTCAACCCTTTACAAGTTAAAAATGAAGTTTCAATAGTGTATATGTTAAGAATAAAGTTCTATCTGTTTATATGTTAGAAATAAAATGAAGGTTCACCAGTTTACAAGTTAAGAATAAAGTTTCATTAGAGTGTATGTTAAGAATAAAGTTTTATCTGTTTATATGTTAGAAATAAAATGAAGTTTCACCAGTTTACAATTTAAAAATAAAGTTTCAATAGTATGTACGTTAGAAATAAAGTTTCAATAGTGTGTATGTTAAGAATAAAGCTTTATCTGTTTGTATGTTAGAAATAAAACAAAGTTTCAACCGTTTACAAGTTAAAAATAAAGTTTCAATAGTTAACACGTTAAAAATAAAGTTTCAATAGTGTGTATGTTAAGAATAAAGTTCTATCTGTTTGTATGTTAGAAATAAAATGAAGTTTCATCAGTTTACAAGTTAAGAATAAAGTTTTATCTGTTTGTATGTTAGAAATAAAACAAAGTTTCAACCGTTAACAAGTTGAAAATAAAGTTTCAATAGTTTGCAAGTTAAAACTAATGCTTAAATAGTGCGTATGTTAAGATTAAAGTTTTATCTGTTTGTATGTTAGAAATAAAATGAAGCTTCACCAGTTAACAAGTTAAGAATAAAGTTTTATCAGCTTGTATGTTGGAAATAAAATGAAGTTTCAACAGTTTACAAGTTAAAAATAAAGTTTCAACAGTGTCTACGTTAGAAATAAAGTCTCAACCGTTTACAAGTTAAAAATAAAGTTTCAACAGTGTCTACGTTAGAAATAAAGTTTTATCTGTTTGTAAAGTACGATCGTAGGATTTACTGGTTTGCAAGTTAGACTCAGCATTCTACTAGTTGTAAATAAAAAATATCGTTTCAACAGTTTACAGATTAAAATAAAGTTTCAATAGTGTGTATGATGGAAATAAAGTTTAAGCGCTTTGTGCGTCAGAAGTAAAGTTTCAGCCGTTTACAAGTTAAAAATAAAGTTTCAACAGTGTGTACGTTAGAACATGATAGAATCAAATGAACTTGACATTCGCGTTTGTCAAGCTTGATTCTATCATGTCAGGACTACACATGTTTGATTTACAAAACATGCTTTGAATACTCTTACGATGAAGTTCTTACTTTCATTCATTTCTAACGTACACACTGTTGAAACTTTATTTTTCAACTTGTAAACTGTTGAAACTTTATTTTGTTTCTAACATATAAACAGCTAAAACTTTATTTCTAACGTACACACTGTTGAAACTTTATTTTTAACTTGTAAACGGCTGAAACTTTATTTCTAACGCACAAAGCGCTTAAACTTTATTTCCATCATACACACTATTGAAACTTTATTTTAATCTGTAAACTGTTGAAACGATATTTTTTATTTACAACTAGTAGAATGCTGAGTCTAACTTGCAAACTAGTAAATCCTACGGTCGTACTTTACAAACAGATAAAACTTTATTTCTAACGTAGACACTGTTGAAACTTTATTTTTAACTTGTAAACTGTTGAAACTTCATTTTATTTCTAACATACAAGCTGATAAAACTTTATTCTTAACTTGTTAACTGGTGAAGCTTCATTTTATTTCTAACATACAAACAGATAAAACTTTATTCTTATCATACGCACTATTGAAACATTAGTTTTAACTTGCAAACTATTGAAACTTTATTTTTAACTTGTTAACGGTTGAAACTTTGTTTTATTTCTAACATACAAACAGATAAAACTTTATTCTTAACTTGTAAACTGATGAAACTTCATTTTATTTCTAACATACAAACAGATAGAACTTTATTCTTAACATACACACTATTGAAACTTTATTTTTAACGTGTTAATTATTAAAACTTTATTTTTAACTTGTAAACGGTTGAAACTTTGTTTTATTTCTAACATACAAACAGATAAAACTTTATTCTTAACATACACACTATTGAAACTTTATTTCCAACGTACACACTATTGAAACTTTATTTTTAAATTGTAAACTGGTGAAACTTCATTTTATTTCTAACATATAAACAGATAAAACTTTATTCTTAACATACACTCTAATGAAACTTTATTCTTAACTTGTAAACTGGTGAACCTTCATTTTATTTCTAACATATAAACAGATAGAACTTTATTCTTAACATATACACTATTGAAACTTCATTTTTAACTTGTAAAGGGTTGAAACTTTATTTTATTTCTAACGCACAAACGCCTAAAACTTTATTTCTAACGTACACACTGTTGAAACTTTATTTTTAATCTGTAAACTGTTGAAACTATATCTTTCGTTTACAAATAGTAGAACGCTTAGTCTAACTTGCAAACTAGTAAATCCTACAATCTCATTTTACAAACAGATAAAACTTTATTTCTAACGTACACACTGTTGAAACTTTATTTTTAATCGACAAACTGTTGAAACTTTATTCTATTTCTAACACACAAACAGCTTAAACTTTATTTTTAACATAAACACTATTGAAACTTTATTTTGTAATCTGTAAACTGTTGAAACTATATCTTTCATTTACAAATAATAGAACGCTTAGTTTAACTTGCAAACTAGTAAATCTTGTTCGTCATCGAATCTAACTGTTTAAATCTTCATCATGGAAATCAATGTTCCACAGTCATTTGAAAAAGATATGATCGCCCCAAAGTGATTTGATTCTACCTATTTCTGTTGGTGAGAAAAAAGAATACATTTTACGTGATTTCATTCATGATAAAGACGCTTCATATGGAATAGTCGAGAAGATGTTTGAATCTATTTTCTATCATCCGGTCGTCAAACAAACTATACCCTCAATTGCTATCAAAATTACCAATGGTTTACAAGAGTGCATCCATGTGAAAGATACTAAATCCCTCGTAACTTTAGTGTTTCGGAAAACAAAGTGAAGTCATTGTGATATGTTTATTGAAATAAAAATATGTGTATGAAAAAGTCTTTTCACAGATATAGGGGAATGGGCTGACTGTAGGCATATATTCACAAGGAAGAAACGATCTCATGCGATACATAAAACAACCATGTATATCTACAAAAAGCAACATCAAAATACTGAGTTAAAGTTGATTATGTCAATACATCTCCTGAATGTGGTAGCGTGAGTTTTATTCTTTTGGGTGGAGGTATGTTTGTGTCAGGATGTCCATGTGGAAGAGATGTGTTATGTCCTATCCAACACCTCTTATCTTCCCATGCTGAAAGTGCTCGTTTCTTGAACGTGTGCGTTTTCACAGTATGAACTTGAGATTTTAAGATTGTCATATTGACAAACGTTATAGTTTTATTTTTATAGGCCTTCTTATAGGACCGATGTTTCATTTTGTGAACAATGGATTTTGATATACCTTTAGCACGCTTAATACTATCTGCACATTCTTTTAATTTCATGGAATACATTTTAGGGCGGAGGAGAATCATTTCATCTATTTCCTTTCCTTCTGTTTCATCCTTAAAACAACCAAGTTTGGCTTTATTCTGTATGGAATAGACTGGATGAGTGGGATTGTAGTTAGATGTGTCGAAATATTTTTCTAATGACTTAGCTACTTCATTAAAATTTAAATCTTTTTGAGTGGTAATACCTAAGAAGAAACTATCTGTATCATCACCCAACAAACGAACCTCTTTTACGAGAGGGCATGGTTTTAATATTTTCTAGAAGAGTTGATACATTTCAAGCTTGGAATAATCTAAAACGGCTTGCCCAATATAGATGGGTTTGCACAACTCAACTTCAGATTTTATCATTTTAACACCTACAAGGTCCTCATCGATAATGTCTCTATCAATGAAAAGAGGTGATGAGGTCAATTTGTGATATTTTTGTTCATCAACGACTAGTTTGTAGTTCATGCGTTTTCTAACAACCTCCATCGTCTTACCAAATAGACTATTATTCTTATACTTATAAAAATCTTTTTCAAAATTATTTTGGGCGAGTGCACATTTCTGGCTGTTACTATCAATATTTGGTTTGAGGAAGGCTTTCTGTCTAAATTTGATGATGCGGTGAACTGACTTTAGAAGCATGCCCATTTCTAAATAGAATTTTAGTATGCAGAAGTGTACGAGATAATTTTTCTTATCATATTGGGTGAGCAAAAGTTTGCGGCATGGTTTGTACCTTGGCTGTCCACACTCTGTTAAGTTATTATGAAATTGTGACATGAATGGTGAAAACATATCTTCAGTCACTTCACCAGATTCAGGTGCGAGTGGGAAATCAGCAGTTTTATTTTTAATACTATTTGGATAAATCAAATCCACTTCAAAATAATATCCCCAATCACCTTCATCTGGAATCTTCAGAATGTTTGAAGGGTTGGAGTAATACGCAAGCTCATCTTGATTTAACCAACTAAACTCGGAATGAGGTAGTGGTTTAGACAGTGAACTGCCATATAAATTATTTTGGTCATAGTATTTTAGGTGGATATGATCATTACCTACTGTTTTAGATTTTATGTGATGTTTATTCACAAATGTGAGACCACCGCGTATTCCGCGCTCAAATATGTTATACATCTCCGGGTCTTGTAAGAGATGGATGGTCTCACCAGTCATTTTAAAGGCTGATTTAAAGGACATGGCTGGTAGACTGACAAAGTGGACAGGATCTAATTTGTCCACTTCTAATGCCACTCGTCGAAATTCCTGAAAAGACATCAGCCAGCAAAATGACATCTAATTCTAAGTAAGCGATCATATAATCGCCAAACGTTTTACATTCAAATTTTAACCATGCCTCTTGAGCATGTTCATAGTCCTCTACTGGACAATCTTGACCCGTCAAATCGTTTTGGAATTTGTCAATGGAAGGAAGGGTTGTTTCATTTAGTTTAGACATTGAGCTAAAATACGCATAGGGAAAGACTCCTTTGCGAGTGATTATTTCATCCGTTAAGTTTGGATAGTGTTTCTTCAAAGTTTGACTATGGGGAAGAAACTTGAGATTACGAACGAGAGAAGCTAGTGACGCTGACATGAATTGGAATGAATCTAAAAATTTTATTTCGAAGAAGACTGTCTTATTTTCTTTAGTTTTATCTACTGCTACTTTTGCTGTCATTGCCATGAATTTTTCCCTCGTTTGCGCTATTACATTAAACTGCCACGATTTCATCTGGCTCAACCCTCCTTTTATGAGCATATGACTGTCATAGCCCTTAAAGTTATGAAAAATGACGGGTAGTACACGACGTCTCAACCTAAGTGAAAAGTTACATTTGGAGCAGAGTGCGTTTCTAAATTTACCAGTGATGTGATCATGATCACGCACTTTCTTAATTTTATCGTCATCAAACGTTTTATGACATTTAGGGCACGATGTGCAACTTTCAAATTTCTGTTTGTCTTCATCTGACATATGTAGTGACTTACGCTGCAATTGGGAATCATATGATTGTTGAAATTTAGCAGCTTTATCGAGAAATTCTAGAAATTTTGAAATACAATCTTCACCTTGCTAAGTATGCATTTTGTTTTGCCTATTTCTAAAGTGGTCATGCCATACTTCATAGCAGGATATGGCTGCTGGCTTGTGGATGATATCATCAATGTAGCATTCTATGTCTGCGCAAATGACACGCAGGGGACTTAATTCGTCACCATTATCCCTATGTGAAAATATTTTATCTTTGGGCATGCGTTCCATTTGTAATTTACCTCGCTTGCACCATTCATAGTGAGTTTCAAATTTATCTTTACTCCAAAAGGAGCGGATGCAGCGGTCGCATACAAAATGTTCACCTCTTTTAGAGTGCCCCAAGTGAGTGTACAAGCGAGAGATTTTGGGAATACCACAGTAGTGCCATTCCTCGCTATCATCTTGTTTTACTAATAAGAGGTTGACTACACGTTCATAACAAGTTGAACGTGAATTATAGCGGGCACCCTTCAACCCCTTCTCCCACACGTGAACGACAATTTTAATCTTATTATGCTTTTCGAACGTTTCTACATCTTTGATTTTCATGTTGTCACTATCACAACCTTCAAAGTCTAGTTCATCCTCCCACTGTCTATAGCTATAGGTATGATTTCGATTCGCGTTGATATCATTATAGTGAAGGATGGATAGGACTGCATATTTGAAACACTGTGATTTACAATCGACATTGATGACAGCTTTCTTATTATACAACGTTTTTGGTAGTTTAAATGTGCCTCGAGCTGCATGACTTTCTAATAGGGAATTTTGAATATGGCTGAGTCCACACCATCAAAAATGAGAGCGCTGTCGCGTTGATTGAATTTATCTACATTTGATTTTAAACATTGAATGTGAAAATTTAGCCAAGACTCGCAGTCTACAACTTCGGTTGCGGAGGAGGAAGGAACATGAAACTGTATTCTCTCCGTCACTTGACCCGTTTGAAAATCTATCTTAATATATTTTAGTTTAAGGTAGATGAGCGCCTTCATTCTAAAATTGTCTAAATTGTTGAAGAGCGCTTCGATAATGTTAGAATTTTGAAGGAGCCACTCAGGAAAATCTACTATTTGAGTATTGGACTCCATGCAGTAGTCGCGTACTAAATTATTATGTGAAACATTAATGAGGGAGATGGTAGAGGTACCGTTGGTGTAGTGATCATTTGCATGCGTGTGTTGAAGTCTGTGCGAAGATCGCTGAAAGTGACTATCAAAAGAAAGAGGGCACAAATCGCAAGGAAAGGAGATGTCATCGTCAGAATCAACTTCACCTCCGGAGATTGATGCCGCTTTGCGTTGACACACACGTTGTTTGATGTGTCGAAGGAGACTGTGCTTCCTTGTAAACATATGTCCGCAGTCGGCACATTCCCACTCGTTGCCTTGTCGCGAGAGTCCTGAGCTGGAACTCACATCACCTGAAAGAGAAATCATTCTATCATCTCTGTTCAAGTCTCAGTGTATTGTTACAACCTACCTTGACTCAACGACTCTAAACTTTCCTCGAGAAAGGAGGGCGTTGGTGATGAAGTTGATGCCTGAAATTGAGGAAGATGCTATTAGCCACACGTTTGAGGGAGATGAGTGAAGAAATTTTCAACTTACCATTTCAACGAAATCAAGTTTAAGGTTGATACTTCAACAAAATAGAGACTTCACTCAAATAATACGTCTCAAATTTGGAATTCACGAGAGAGCAGTTCACTTGTACGCCTCAAATAATAACAGAATTCGCTGGAGAACACTTCACTTATACGTCTCAAAGACAGAGTGAAATGACACGACTGTCACTTTGCATATATACTTTCATATTCATCATTCATTGGCTGTTCATTCTGATTGGTTGCTTGTTTATACTTAAGAATTAGAAAACATTTCAAAGTCATTATTCACAGTCAACATGACAAGCCCTCCAAAAACATCGAACACAAAATTGAAGTTCTCTTCTCCCTGCTCATCGCCAAAGGCGCTCGTTGCACCAAACGCTCCAACGAAGGGGAAGGTGGAGAAATTATACCGACTCGACAACATTAGAAAGTTGTCATTACCAGCGGATGACGAAGAGGAGAGTGTATGTGAGAAGGAGTGTCCCGACCTAACAGACATACGATGGAAGTATCTGCAGTACGATACTGATGATGTGATGGAGATCACCAGCACCAAATTCCTCCATCAATTATGGGAATGGTACACCCCTAACTCCCAGCCACGAACTATGGCGGAGTGGGAGTACATCGACAAAGTGAGGCTGGCGGTAGAAGAACGATTGAAGCAAGTGAACTGTTTTTGTGATCTGTGTGAAGGCAGACTCTGGGACGATATTGACGATGAAGACCTTTTGAAATACATGCCATAATAAATTTTTATTTCGTATTATCTTTGCTTTCATACTGACTTACTTGAATGGGGCTTCAGTGGATGATTTAACCATGTATACTTTTTCATTTGGAAATAGTAGCACGCTTAGTTTAACTTGTAAATCTTATAACATTTCATATGGGTGATGATGGTAGATGAAATAGTGTTAAATAAAATTCAGATAGCTTACATGATTCTGGGATAGCAATCGACTGCGATCCATGTGTAAAGAGCTTGTTAGACTACGGAAGAGAGAAGTGTGTTATGTTGCGTGCGGCGCGTGAGTGTCCTCCCATTTCATTCCATTCATCAATTCATCTCATTGATAGAGACAGGTAGAACTCATGGTTCTCATAACGTATGCAATGGATAGTTTATAAGGCAACCTTCGACAGCTGGCTAAATGTCGCCCTGGCGCGAATGCATACTACGTTGAGACAGAGGCAATCACTTGCAAACATGACGCAGAGAGGTTTAACAAGATTGACCATTGCCGAATGTCCCTTGCGGTATACATAGCTACGGGTTTCACCGCCGCCCTTTACAGGAACGCCCGTCGAAAGGAAGTATTACACCGAACTTCATTTGCAACGTTCAAGTTGACTGATAGCAGATTCAACTTAATGATAGTATTCGCCAGACATGAAAACCTGTAGAGTTGGTAAGAGGTTGACAGACTTTGAGCAGCTTGATAGCAAGCCGTAGAGAGCTTGATTCACCAGCGTTTTTGCAATGGAGATGTTTAGAGGCCACCCATGACAAGATAGCTAAGACTCAACCGATTGGCGTTCAAAGTGCTACGTTGAGAACTGTGTCAAATGCCCAACATGAGACATGAGTTGTCCCAGCGGTTTCGGTCTAAAATATGACACACTCCCTTGCCACACTTATCACTACGGCATCGTCCGCCGTCCCGAAGGAACACCCTGTCAGTGGAATATTACAGCAAAACTCTCCGTGTCTTGCTCGCTTTCAGTGAAAAGCCGCTTATACCATGAGAAGACTGGCTCAGACATGAAAACCTGTAGAGTTGGTAAGAGGTTGACAGACTTTGAGCAGCTTGATAGCAAGCCGTAGAGAGCTTGATTCACCAGCGTTTTTGCAATGGAGATGTTTAGAGGCCACCCATGACAAGATAGCTAAGACTCAACCGATTGGCGTTCAAAGTGCTACGTTGAGAACTGTGTCAAATGCCCAACATGAGACATGAGTTGTCCCAGCGGTTTCGGTCTAAAATATGACACACTCCCTTGCCACACTTATCACTACGGCATCGTCCGCCGTCCCGAAGGAACACCCTGTCAGTGGAATATTACAGCAAAACTCTCCGTGTCTTGCTCGCTTTCAGTGAAAAGCCGCTTATACCATGAGAAAACTGGCTCAGACATGAAAACCTGTAGAGTTGGTAAGAGGTTGACAGACTTTGAGCAGCTTGATAGCAAGCCGTAGAGAGCTTGATTCACCAGCGTTTTTGCAATGGAGATGTTTAGAGGCCACCCATGACAAGATAGCTAAGACTCAACCGATTGGCGTTCAAAGTGCTACGTTGAGAACTGTGTCAAATGCCCAACATGAGACATGAGTTGTCCCAGCGGTTTCGGTCTAAAATATGACACACTCCCTTGCCACACTTATCACTACGGCATCGTCCGCCGTCCCGAAGGAACACCCTGTCAGTGGAATATTACAGCAAAACTCTCCGTGTCTTGCTCGCTTTCAGTGAAAAGCCGCTTATACCATGAGAAGACTGGCTCAGACATCATTAAAAATGCTTTCATTGACTTCAGCAGGGTCGAAAACCCCAGAAAACCTCCAAAACTAGTGAATTTAGATTTTTCAACTTTTTAGCACTACTTATGAAATTTTATAAGTAGTCTATCACTGAGGGCAGGACATCAGCGACCGAACCTTTTTTGAATCAAGTCAAACGGACTTGTAGAAGCAAAGTTAGAAGCCTTTAAAGTTTTGGAGTCCTTTATGGGCTGGAGACGAAGGCCATCTCCTGGCTAACCTCTAAGTCTGACGCCTTAGCTGATATCAGCAATGAAATTTTCTAAGTCGGTTTCTTACAGAAACCCGAAATATGGAATGTCCGAAGCTATCATCGGAGCTCAGAGAGACGACCTACCTCTGACAATCGCTCTCGTCTTAATGACAAGTCTCTCTCGGTTCCCAGCTTATATAGTGTGTGGCGATCAGCTGATGACGTAATATCCATCATCCAAACACTTAAAACGCTTCTATCGCCGATTCTAGAGGTCCGATTGAGCTGGAAATACACCATTTCCATGTAGAATTTGACGCTGAATCCGAATCTGGCCTCCGTTTTCCATCCGATGCTTCGTTTTGGCTCTACAGCCCACAGCCATCGCGAAAATTCTAACTTGTCGTTTTTCGAAAAAAGTTTGTGAAGAAAAATTTTTCTCTCCGATTGACTTGAAACTCACCACACAGATGCAGAATTTCATGCTGATTCCAAATCTGAAATCCGTTTTCCCATCCGATGCTTCGTTTTGACGCTAGAGCCCAAAACGTCCAAAATTCTAACTCGGTCGTTTTTCGACAATCTCCCAAAATCTTAAATGGCGTCTCACATCTAAACGAAGACAGATATGAACAAGCCGTTTCTTTCACTGAATTTGTCTCACTCTTAGCTTTCAAACGAGCTATAGCACGACAAAATCCGTCCACTGGAAGCCAAGATCGAAGCTAGCTCTCCCGAGGGGGGGGGACGTCAGCGAAACTTTTTCTCTCCGATTGACTTGAAACTCACCATGTTGATAGAGAATTTCATGCTGATTCCAAATCTGAAATCCGTTTTCCCATCCGATGCTTCGTTTTGACGCTAGAGACCAAAACGTCCAAAATTCTAACTCTGTCGTTTTTCGACAATCTCCCAAAATCTTAAATGGCGTCTCACATCTAAACGAAGACAGATATGAACAAGCCGTTTCTTTCACTGAATTTGTCTCACTCTTAGCTTTCAAACGAGCTATGGCACGACAAAATCCGTCCACTGGAAGCCAAAATCGAAGGTAGCTCTCCCGAGGGGGGGGACGTCAGCGAAACTTTTTCTCTCCGATTGACTTGAAACTCACCACACAGATGCAGAATTTCATGCTGATTCCAAATCTGAAATCCGTTTTCCCATCCGATGCTTCGTTTTGGTGCTACAGCCCAAAACGACCAAAATTCTAACTCTGTCAAAATTTTGAAGAAACATTTTTTCTCGCCGATTGACTTCAAATTCACCATACCGATGCAGAATTTTACGCTGATCACGAATCTAAAGTCCGTTTCACCATTCCACCACGACAACCTAGACGGTCGCCCACGTCAACCTAGGCGGTCGGCCACGTCAACCCACACGAGACCAACACACCCGAGTCTCACACTCTGTCGTTTTCGAGGGGGGGGACGTCAGTGAACATTTTGTGAACGTGGACCAACCTGGCCGGCACACCACGACAGACCACAACCTCTGTCGTTCCAGAGGGGGGGGGGACGTCAGCGAAAATTCTTCGATGGCGGCCATCTTGCGCTATCCAGAAGGGGAGTTTTACTTACTACTAACGGACTTCTATCGGTACGTACCCAAGTACTCAGAACCAAGTCACACAAGTTCGCTCATAGACGTTCCGAAACACAATGTACTCGACCGAGTCTACCAAACACATGTACCTATCCAGTAAAACAGAAGTCATGCATGTTCCTATTAATAACACTGAATTCTACATGTACCTGTCCATGTTCCTATTGATACACTGAATTTTACATGTACCAATTCATGTACTTATCCCTCTCATAGTGGGGCACAGTTTTGACTACTTGTTTCATTTTAATATAGATATACACGTTATTTACATTTCATGGCTGATTTACATGTATGATGCTGATTATAGGTTGTGTCATGACTGATTACATGGCTGATTCAAGGCGATTTCAAGGGTTGATAGACACTACAGCGATGATAAATGAAATTTGTCAAAACTTTACCGAACTATGTTCTTTCCGGATCCGATGCGATGCATGAGTTGTGTTACCTAAGACTCAATAGAATATCGACAATGGCTTAGTCGTCCACATGATAATCAAACATATCAAATAATCAATCAATGATCATTAAATGTGGTGGCATCTTTACAAGCATCCATTACTGTTGACTGATAAATGCCAGTCGTCGTATTCATCTGAATTGTAATCGCGATAAATATAATTGTCATTTGGCTTTAATTACGCTTCTTCGACAGATTCAGGATTTGCGTAATCCTACTTGACCTCATGTTTTTCGACTTGCTTAGCCCACTCAATCGTAGTCATCAAGAATATGCCCACTAAATAATGCATGCAGCTTGTAAGTGGCTATTGTAGCACCTTTGCATTCACAGAAATATACATATTATATTAAAGCGCTTTTACTTTTATGATTCTAATAAACAAACAACTAACTTATCATCATAGTCCACTGCATGTCATATCTCAATCCATTTCTTATGACTTCTTGACGTTATACTAAATTATTGCTGCGACTTTCCACTGACCTTGTTTTGCCAAGATAGTTAATTGATGATTAGGACTACAGTAGGCATTTAAGTTCGGCTTTGGAAAAAGCCTTCGCAACTCATCGGAACTGAAACTAATTTTTCCTGTACTTTGTTATTTATGATATTCTGCCAATCAACGTGACAAAGTGCTAGAACGAACAACTAGATCAAGTTATTCTGTGGAAGCACATGATGTTAACTACTTTTGACGGGAGGTAATTATTCATAGCGATTGCTAAAACAAGTTATTCTGCTCCCTGTACTTTTATTGCAGGGTGAGATAATGTAGTTAAAATAAAAACAAGTAAGTAACTGGCAAAAATCCGACTTTTCGTCTCACAGAGACATACTCATGGTTAGCTGGTGAACACGAGAATAATAAATTTCAGTCTATACATGCAGCGATTGATGTTCATCAGCTCATGTTTCCTATTCAATCTTGTTAAACATTCTAATTCTTTGATCACTATTGATTTTATCATTGAATTTCTTGACAGTCAGACCGATACTGTACGCACTATAATTTCTGAAGCAAACTGTATTGATTTTTTGAAGCCTGAATTGAATAGGAAACATGAGCTGATGAACATCAATCGTTGTATATAAAGACTGAAATTTATTATTCTCGTGTTCACCAGCTAACCATGAGTATGTCTCTGTGAGACGAAAAGTCGGATTTTTATCAGTCACTTGCTTGTTTTTATTTTAACTACATTATCTCACCCTGCAATGAAAGTACAAGGAGCAGAATAACTTGTTTTAGCAATCGCTATGAATAATTACCTCCCGTCAAAAGCAGTTAACATGATACATGCGAAGTGTCCAGAACGTAACGTACGCGAGTTTGGAGGAGTAGTGGTGAACCCACTGGCTTCACTTTCCCGACATTGCGAGATGGACACGTGCGCAGTCTATCCATTATCCTAGTCAGTGGGTGAACCTAATCAAGACACTAATCCGAATCTCAAGCCATATATTGTTTCTACAAGCGTGTCTGGATTTCAGGGTTGCTCCGTTGTTTGTGGACAACTTAGTGAATATCCCCGACCAAATGGTGATGAACAGCGCCCCATGTCGAAAAGCGCTTTCATTGAAGATGGAGATTCTGCGAGCGGAATTGTGTTCACAAAGAACGAAGTTGTCTGAAACCAATAGCATGCAATCCTTTATGTATCTCAGCTTTTCAAGATTGTCAAATCCTTCAGCAACAACTGAAGTTGTGCTACAGTTGATTGAGGAAGCTGCGAAGAAGGAGCAAGAGATTGTCTATCAAAGACACTGCAGCAAGTGGTTGAAATTCATGGAAAAGTGCTACCCTTTGGTAGGAAGTACTTATGACTTTTCATGTAAACCTAAGTTCCATTTTGAATTCACTGACAACTTTTGGCTTGAAATTGATGTTTCATCAGCTCCCCCTAAATTATCCATTATGACGGTCTTTCAAATGAAACTGATATCAGCATTCCTTCTGACATGGAACATTTTTTGAGCAATGGGTCTAAGTATCGCTTACCTAACCCTCGTAATGAACGCTTCCGTAAAAATAACTTCCTTTCTGTAGATTATTTGACTTGTTCTCTTCGATGGCGCCAGCTTTTTGCCAATTCTCAGTTTGAGAACAACCTTAAATTGTACATTCCTTTTAAGGAAAATTCTGTTCTTTTCCCTAGTAATATGGATAGCACTACTGAATCGAATTTGAAATTATTTCAATACGAAGCTAAAAAAATCATTGACACTGAAGTAAGGTATATGCGCAATAATCCTAGATACAAGTATACTTACAACTTGATGCAAAAAACTCGCACTTTCTTGAGGAACAACAACCTCACTGCCGGTCCTTCTGATAAAAGTAACCGTTTGGTTATCACCGACCTAAAGAAATTTGAAAGTAGAGTCGAAACCGTATTGGATAATACTGACATTTATGAGCCTTTATTAGCATCTAAATGCAAAAATATTGAAAAAGAAGCTAACTCATTGATAAGGAAAAAATGCAATAACAACCCCCATATCAAAGTTAATAAATTTTTAGCTTTTGGCAGTAGACCAGCTAAGTTTTATTGTGCTGTCAAAGACCACAGGGATAAGGAAGATGATGATTATCCTTTGCAGCCCATTGCCTGTGCTATTTCAACTCCTGCTGAAAAAGTCGATGGTTGCTAAGATAGATAGCAATAGATAGATAGATTAGGTCAATTGATAGAATTTGTCCCAGCTAATATAAAAAGTACTCTCACCTTGATTGAGTCGCTAAAAACATGAGTTTCAATAGTACCACAAACTTTCATTTTTGACGTTAAGAATTTATATAATAACATCCCTCTGAAGCGTTGTCACCAAATTTGCTGAAGATAATTGGAGTAAAATCAATTCTTATGGTTTTGCACCAAACGACTTATCTCAATTCCTGAGATTCGTCTGCTTTAATTACGCTTTAATCTGTTTATTATCGGTACATTGACGATATTATTATCGGTCCGTTTACTAATAACTCAGAGACTTCTACTAACATCCTAAATATTTTTAACTCTGTCAATGAACATATTGACTTTACTTCAGAAACTCCAGCAAATAATACTTTGAATTTCTTGGATATTTGTATCTCTGTTTCGGACACTGTAGACTATACTTAGTACTATACTTAGTGCCTACCATTCTGGCATTTGTTTGAAGGCTAGCAGCTGGGTGCCTTCTTTTGCTAAAAGTGATTTTTCTAAGAATAGTTTTAGGTATGTTAACGATAGGTGCTCGAATGATGCTAACCTTAAAGAAAGTGATAGCAAACTCAATATCGTTTTGATTAGTAATGGATTCAAATCCATTCGCAGGCCTACTAGCAAAACTAAAATCACCAAAAATACAGATATCAAGACTAAAGATAATGCGGTCTTCCTAAAATTAAATTGTGTTAATGATCGTTGTTCTCGTAAACTGAAACACCTTAGTAAGAAGTCTAATCTACCTATCAAGATTGTCAATATACCAGGAAAGCAATTAGGCAAATCTTTTTCGAACTATATAGTAATTCCAAGGCACGCAGTTGCAATATTTGCAAGAGCCTAACAATACCGTAAACTGCAGCATGCGTTATGTTGTTTATAGGTTTTCGTGCAACATTTGCAGCAAAACGAATATTGGTTCGTTTACCGCCCCTGCTCTATCATTAGCATCGCACATCTATTACTAATCTCGACGGTTCGAGTGCTCTCGCACGTCAATCATGCTAATCAAGCACATCATAATGTGCATTAAAAATATCATTCATAGAAAATTAAACAAATGTCTGAATGATGACAACGAAATTCGGTCTTGATTGTCAAAGAATCCATTTCTCTTTTTCTACAGCTATGACCAATACTCTGGTGACAAACCCCCTTTTTAAGAAAATTCCGCAATTAACATTCAACAAGTCACATTTTCTATTATTATAGTCGTTCTTTGTGGTATATTACAATAGAATTAACCTCCCATGTTACTACAGATTAACATAGACCAATGAATTTATCTGATGTAAAGATAACCAATAAAATTGCGTGCAGGTGTCACAGTCAATATAACATTGATGGATTTCATTTTGGCGCCATCCTTGTCATGGATCTGTCGCAAACTTTCGCGAACAAATCGTTGTACTCGTCCAGTTTGGCATGACACAGTGCTGTTTCTCGTTACTTGAAAGCGTCTAGGCAAAATGTGAGTCGCACAGTACAACGGTATAATGATACAAATAGTTTTGAGTCGAAAACCCAGGGTGGTCCCCCAAGAATCACATCAGCAACTGCTGACAGGGCCATAAAACGACTTGTCACAGCAAATACTTTCATGTCATCGCACGGTATGGCTCCTGAAGTGCCAGGGGTATTCTGTCGCACCATTTGTCGACGCTTGAGCGACAAATTTCATCTCAAGTCGCGAAGACCGGCAAAGAAACCTCTTCTGAGCTCCAAAAATATTCGGGATAGATTGAAATTCTGTCACAAGTGCAAACTCTGGACAGCTGATGATTGGGATAAAGTCTTGTTCAGCGACGAAACGACACTGCACGAACAGCCCAGACCGTGACTGAAATTTCAAGTTTTTAAATCAATTTCCACCGGCATGATTTTATGATTCACAAATTCATGTTTTATTACTTGAATCTGAATAGTGATGTGGATCCATTTACATCTTTCAAAGTTAATTGAGATCATTGTCTTTGATTACGTGACTTTGCTCTGCCAGTGGCAGGCTGCCTGTGATATGATCACGCTTAAGAAAATACTCTTGAGGCTGAGCATGAAAGCAATAGCAACCTATCGAATTGTTTATTTAACAAACATGACCTCTCCAAGGCTGTCATGACACGGACGATCTGCAGAATAATATCATTTCCTTCTGCATTACTATCATGATCAGTCAATTCCGTTGTAATTTCTGAAAAAATGCAAAAATTTGCATATCTCACATTTGGAAACAATTCCGACTGCATCTCCGTTGAGTTCATTTAATAAAATCGAAAGTGTATGTACACATTGGGGATTTAATAAATGCGGAGTTACCACTCTACCTAATATATCTACTCTATGGCCCAGACTTTCATCCCATAGAGAATGAGTAGAACATTTTGAGGTCAAAAGGTCTCTCATTGTTCTCCAATAGGATTTGACGATCTCAAGAAAGTTATTAAGAACGTTTGGTGCACTGATATATTCTAAACTAAGTGATTTTAGTTGATGGAATCAGAGGCAGCAGCTATAAATATTATGTCAAACAATCAACACGTGAAAACAATGTCAACACACAGACAGTGAATACTGCGAAGACAAAAGCCATGAAGTTTGGAGATACTGACAACCTCGCACTTCTTGAATGGAAGGAACTTCTCGTGCATGGAATGAAAACACAATACTGTTTCTCAGCAGCTACTTTTTTCACTTATAATAATCATATTGTATCGTTTAATTTCTTATGTCTGGAATAGATGCATGGCGCGCATACGCATATACGTCCTTACCTTTTTCATCTACTAAGTTCAAATTGACTTATGGATCGATATCACAGCACTGCAAAGCGTGTCTTCAGGATTGTTGCTTCACATGAGCTTGCGGAAGTGATACGTCATCTTGAGATAAAAGTGCAGTCCACATCACCTTGCTATCAATGGAATTTGCATCGTGGTTTGAATAGCTTGAAGCACTTTCAACCAATTATTCAGAAAAAGGTCTGGGCTGATAGTGCAACCCCAGCCTTTTGCTTTGATGAGCATGAACATCCGAACAGCATCCATGTCGGAGTACATTTTATCGACAAAAATATTTATATTTCGGAAGTCGCATGTCAGATTCTGAATGACTGGTTAATAGCACGAGGTCCGAGGAAAGTTTTTCACCTGCAATCATTCCCAGATTATCTATGTCACGAAGGGATGTTTCCGGATTTTGACATAATCTATCATGGAAAATATAACGCGATGTGGTGCGTGGATCGAGTATCCATCCCAAATCTCGCCAAAGGATTTATGAAAAGACAGCTGCTACCGTCCGATGCTGAACGAATAGCAAATCTCTGGGAATATAGTGAAGGAGATTTCACTGCCAGTGTGTTCAAGAAGCTTTGGGAAAGAGGATCACCAGGACTGCAAGTGACCTCAGTTGGTGGAGAATATGCAGGTCACACAAATTTTTATGAAGGATTGATGACACATACACATGTTGCCGAAAAGTACCGCAGTCGAGGCATCGCTGGCACACTTGTTTCATCATTAATTAACATAGTATGGGATCTTGGCTGTCTTCCACTTGGCGAAATAGATATGAATAATGAAATTTCACGGAAGATGTTGGAGAAGCTGGGTTACACGGATGTAACATTTTTTCATTACATAATATTGCATTCTCGAAACAAAGACGCGTTGTCGAACTCATAAACAGACAGACATATTATAATCTTTTTCTCTCTCAATTGCGAACAAGAGAGATTCAAATTCTGTCAGGAGACATTCGATTTCGGACATACTTTCATTATTCCATTTCCAGGCCGCGGTAAATGCCGGAGTTGGTTTGCAGCATCGAAATAAGCTCAGAATTAATTGGAATGCAACCAGAACCTCCTGGTTTTATAAACCCTCTTTGATTACAATTTCTATCTGCTCTAAGATCTATGTACATGTATATATTGAATGAAGAACATTGCAGTGCACAGAAAGGAGGAAATAAAAGCTTTTCGATGAATTGATGACACGTCGTGATACTAATGTGTATGATTATCATTCGCCTGTAGCCAAGTAAACATTTAAGTCTACGTAATGCTTTGTCATGTCAATAGAAAACTGAGTGAGTTTTATTGATTTATCAAGTGCTTGGGATAAAACTGTGGGATAAAACCATGGTCCTCCCTCTGGACTGCGCTTTCATATCTATACATACTTCAATGCGATGATTCCAAAGAGCAGCCAAACCAATTCATCTGAGAGAGGCGACCAATGATATTTCATTATAGAAAAATTTTCATTGTTAGTGTTGTAATGAGCTTGACATTTTATGATTGGCATTGAGTCGCTTGTAAGTCGATGTGACTAATACCAGTCCAGTCGAGTCACCATTTTAGTTGTCCTTCCTAATGCCTGCAAGAAGGGTAAAATGCTCATTAAGCATGGATTCAGGTCAATCTCAGCTTAAGACTGGATAATTAACCCTAGTTTTTACCCGGGCAATTTTGAGTTTTGAAACCCGGGAGGTGTTCCTGCAGCATTCAGGAGCCTACACTCTCTGATGTTCCTATATTTCAATCGCTCCCAAGAGAATTAAACAACACAAACGGCGCATGCTTACTCGAATGGCGACAGCAGTTTAAAATTTGACTTCCACTTCTTTTACAAAGTTGATTTTTGATTATCTGGTGGATCGCATGAAATGTCCTAAGATAATGTTGGGTGTATGTCTGTATTGTGATAATCAAACCACACTGAGTAAAACTCAAATAGAGATTTTAGAAAATACATGCTAATTGTAGATAATCTGCAACTGTCTCTTATGCATGCATATTGAGCAGAAAAAAATGTAGTAACTACACTGTAAATTATAAAGTCCTATTCAGGTATTAATCTGAGTACTAAACAGAAGAGTACTAGAATTACCGAGCTTGAATTCTTGTTTTCTAACCCAAAAAGCTATAAAACGAGTACTAACCAGGGCTGTGCGTTAGCCGCACCTGCTTGCACCGGTGCACCGAATATTTTATAAGTGGCACTGAAGTGTAGACTAAATATAATTTCTTTTTCGCTCTAGGTTGATAGCTTATCAAGACTTCGAGATCTTGGAAGTAGGGTCTTTATCTTCCATTGTAAATGCTTGGAATTCAATGCAAATGTAATAGAGTACCAGGAAAATTAAACAAATTTATTAGACTTCTTTTAATTTTACTTTGCCAATCCTTGCAGCAAGTGACTCTCATCATACTTAGCCAGAAAATGACAAAAAGCTACATTGGCTATACCTTACTAAGTCAGTGGCGAACGAGATGTCCGCGCTTTAATTGTTTCTTATAAAAAACAAATGCACGTGCAGCAAAGGAAGACCTTATCATTGATACTTTTCAAAATCATGAAAAATACAATATCTGAAGACATCAAGAAAAAAAGAATGAGTCAAAGCAATGTCACCGCAATCTACAAATTACTATACAGGAGGGTCAACACATTGCTCGGCTTCAGGCAGTCTCCCTGTAATGATGCAATGTTACCAGATCTTGTGAAAAAATCTTTGACAGAACGCTGGATATATCTTGAGACTCTGGAAAATGAGATTCCCATAAGATTTTATGGGCCTAAACTGATTTCTCATGAACTTGAATCATCTATTTTCGTCACTTTCTAACATTTTCCCTCATCATCAGGAAATGCATCAGTAATTTAATGATCTAGGCTTGATTTTAAAATGTTTCAATTTCATCACTTAGAAATTTGAAGTTTAAAATGAATTGAATGATGCTCTTCTGTAGTTGGATGAATTACAGTTGGACGAATCATGTTGTATGCTTAAAGTTCATTCTTCTATATCATTTGCGACTAAGATTTTGCAGATAGATTTAATTAATTCTGAGTAAAACTGCGCAGTAAAATGTAAATTTGATCAAAATTCGAACGTTTCGGTGCACCGAGCCAAAAACCGGTTCCCGCAAAAGAAGTGGTGCCCTAGCACTAATATTTTCGATCTCGAAGAGTGGCAGATTCTGGGACTCATTTCTTAGTCGTTGTTAGCACCCATGTTCAATAAATTTAGTATGAGCGATGTGCATGTGATATTGCTATTACTCATGTAATGACTATGCAGTTGTAGATGAATGAACATGAATGAACTAATTCACATGCACTTTGTCATTGGAATTGATTAAGATGCCTAATTTTAAGAAATTGACAAAAATTCTCCTTCTCAAATAATTAGATTCGCAGCCATCATAGTTTTTGAGCAGCATCAAAACAAGGGTATCCGGATAAAATAGGATTGAGGTGATTTCTTGGCACGCGATCTGGAAACAACCTTAAGAATATGCTCGTTTCCGTGTTTTTTTTAGTCTCCGGACCAAGGTGAAGGTTGCTGTCCGACCGAATTCAGACTTCATTCCACTTATAGAAAATGCTAAAATTTCCAGACTGTTCTCCATTTATATAAAATAGTGCAACAGGAAGGAACTTATGAATAGGTTAATTCTCATTCTGTGAAATTAATCGGAAACAGTCTAATGCATTTGTGTGAAGGTTGGAAAATGTCACCCGAGAAAGGCATGAAGATGATGAATGTGTTACAGTAGATCGAAAAAGTGAAGGACTAGTGCACAGCTTACTGTGAAACATGTAAAAAAACAAGACGGAATTCAAAGTATAACAAAAGCCGTGATTACCTTCGAGAGTGGTTTTCAATGTCAAAGTGGTACATCCTCTGTTTAAAACATTCGTCGGTGATTGTCTACCGAACTGGTCATATAAACCGAAAGATTCAAACTACGATTGTCGAGGAAAAGAACTGTTCATTCGTCTGGCTTCAACTCCATTGATAGAATAGCCTGATTGCATCTGTATTTGGAATATTATTTTATCTTTTCCAAGGGCTCTAAAAATGAGATAGACAAACAACAGCTCTCGATTACTGGAAGCCAAACTCCGAGTTGGTTGAAAGCATTTAGAGACATATGAACAGATGAAAACAATATAAACTGCAGGTTGGGCGACAACATCATTACACTTTTTCCAAAACTGCCAAATTTTAAAGAATTTGAAAGTTGTTTAATTCTTTTTGTATGTGTGATATTTTATTCATATGCCAAATTTTAGTTCAACAAAACTTTACGAAGTTGACAATATTGTCAAAAATGCGGTACCTAACTTTCAAAGGGGGGACTTCAAATTGGCACAATGAAGAGTACTTAATTAGCACAATCGAAAACCAAATTGACAAAGTAGGCACACCAAATTGGCACAACTTCATTTTAATACAATATTAGATTATATACACACTAGCTTTATTTCATCAATACCTTTATTTCATATAACAGTTCATGACAACTGAACATTCACCAATCATCCAAACAACGATTTTATTTGGAAAAACATTATTTAACATTTATAGGCCTATAGTATTAATTCTCTTCCTGTGAGTCATACTTCGGGTTCATCACAGAACACCATAATCATTCGTAGATTATATAAATGAAGTTTTCAATGTACATGTATATGTAACACTAAATGGGCAGCTTTAATTGAGACATAAGATAAAGTGAACGATATTCAAGAATAAGCAAACTACTTAATTTCGTGATAAAAATTTAATTTTCATATTCGTTGTACAGATAACTTATGTAATCACGTTATTCAATGAGAAGTTCATCCATGCTAATGAGGTCAGTATAAAAAGTTATCATGAAAAAGTTATCATTAAGGTTATCCTTTATGATAGACATATTGGAAATCTTAATAGACAGCTGACCGACTGTATTCATGTGATTAGTCAGCAAGTAACTTGTGCTAAGTGTAAACCCATGCGTCGGACATTTAGCGGCAAAAAGTTAGATACATTAGAAGCACTTGTGAATGAAAATTACAATTTTGCAAGTTGTGATTTAAATCATTAGTTAATTACTAAATGAAATAACAACACACTAGTTTAATATTAAATAAATATCTATGGTGTTATGGTGTCGTACTGACAGTGATCGTGTGGCATTTGTAGAGTAGACCTAATGTGATGTCACTTTTTATGCAAAAGCGTGATAAAGATCAAATACAAGTCTTTGGATGTGATATCATCATCTGCCTATGCAAAGTATAGGCAATATAGCATGCAATATAGGCTTGTAGGAATCTTTCTTATTCTTCTTGAAAAATAAGCGGTTGTAACCATTGAGTCAGACAATTAGTTTGTCTGTCTTAATTCATGCGCGACGTTTGTTGCTCTTAAACAATCTGCATTTTATGGTTTTATCCGATCTTCTTGCAAATCAGTTTTGTAAAATATTTAGTTGGGTGCATTTGCAAATTTTCGATTGAGATCATGTGCATGCGGGGTTTGATTAAAGATCATGTGACTTGTAGCTTACAGTTTTAATCCCGAAAAGAAAGCTAATGAAATTTCAGAGGAATGACATTTGCAGCATTATTTGTGAAGATGCTCGGTTGATGATAAAATGTCATGAAATTAAAATATCGCATCAAGTTAAGTTAATTTATGACTGCAGTTCTTACTCATCCACATCTAAATACAACCAAATTTGTTGCATTTCGATGCGGATGAGTAATAGTTCCAAAAACATTTAATGTGCCATTTTGGCGTCACTTGATTGTCAATTTCCTGTTGTGCCATTTCAATGTTCCCACTATGTCAACTTGGTGTTCCTATTGTGCCAATCTGGTGTTCTTGTTGCACCAATTTAGTTGTCCATTGTCAATTAGCAAAATTACGTGGTTTGTTATTAAATATTCCACATTTGTGAATTTTAAACACTTCTATCCCGATATATACTATAGCAGCTGTATATTAATTCACGATATTGCTTCTAGCAAAAGTTGATGGTTTTCAAATTATTAGGGCTTCAAGAGTTTTAATAAGTATCAAAGGAATGCAAGAATAGCGCAAATGATAAAACTGATAACTCAAATAAAGTGCGCCGCCGCCTACAATTGGCAAAAATGACCGCATTTTGAAAAGTGCAATTTTACTTTAATACGGAGGAGCTCCAATGACATTCATTGCGTGGAATCATTATCAGAAAACTTCTTTAATTACCACTAGTTTCATTAATAAAAAATGCGTTCCTTCTAATATAAAAAGTTAAAATCTCCATCTGCGGAAAAAAAATTACCACCACCTCCGACGAGTGGGAGTGAAATATACATGTAACGTACGATTCTAATCAGAAAAATATGGCAATTTTGAGAAAAAGCAGTATTCTGATTTTTGTCATCGATTTATTTTGAACGAAAAAGTATTTGCATCCTCAATAAGTGAATGGAAGAAATCTGATGAGTTGAATGGAAATTCCAGAACAAAATAATGAAAAATCGACGATTACTAAGCTAAGATTAACAAACAAGAAGAGGCAATAACTAAGCATCAACCTATTGATTAAACGAGAAAACGGAGGTCCTTGCATCGTTTTGACTATTACAAAATAGTTTCTGTTTTCCAGTTTTGCTTTCTTCCGATAATATAGCAATTGGCGCCGCTTATTTTTGTCTGCTAATGAAAAGACCAAATTCTCATCAAAAATTTCTATTATGAAGTATCTTCTTACCGGATGGCACATTCAATTACAGAGACAATGCACTTGCATACTCACTGATTGTCTTAGGCAATATCCAGCCAGAGACAGGTGAATTCAAGTTTATGGTCGAGTCCTAATTGAACTTGAAGTATTGGAGTGAAAAAATTCAATTCTCAAGGGACCGTAGACATTGAATTTCAATTAAGTGATAAATTTTCTTTATCCGTCAATGAGGCATTTGATCTTCAGATATGTTGAGAATATTTCTATATTAATGCGAATAAACAACAAAAGGAAATCTCAAATGAATAGAAGATGATGAATAAGCTCTTTGACAGCTCTTTGTCAGAATTCTATCAAATTGCGTTCAAAAGAAATATTTTTGAATATTGCTCTAATGGTCTTCTTTCCAAATTGATGATGCGAAGCATCCATCATAGGAAATATTTTAATATTCAGAACAGATACACGTCGACTAATTTATTACCTATTCTGTATAAATGTTCATCAAGCAAGAGATATTTGCACTTGGCATTTACGGTTCTTGGATTCGGAGTACGAAGGGAACCGGCTCAGGTTCGGTTCTTACATTCCCGAAAGTATCGGTGAATAGAGCCATTTTCTCGTAGAACCATTTTATTGTCCTATTGATACGTCGATATATCTGCAATGTAGTAATAGTCTTTCCCCATACATTCAAGCCTCGCTGACGGGTTGCCGGAGATGCTGTAACCAACGGCCGGCTTTGCTGCAATCACCCAACCGGTCAGATCAATCTATTGTTTATGAGCATAATTTTTCTTAGTTTTTCTAATATTGAATAGCCTATCTTGCGAACATAATAAGTTTCCCACAACTACCTGTAAACCAACGTTGACTAAAACCAACAGCATTTTCTTAGACTTCAAACGAAAGAGAATCATGCCGATTAAAAAGTTTTTTTGCCATTTTTCCCTGCAGGTAACTGATTGATTATGTTACTGGTCAGTTTTGATGTCAAAGGTTTCGCAAATCCAATTGTATTAAAATATGCTAAAAACTAATACTTTTGCTCTTCTATCTTTGGACACTCAATCACAAAATTCATGCTTCTGCGGCTGAATTTGTGGCCCACTTTTCCCCTCATTGTTAAAAGGCGTTTAGCTGACAGAAATTGAAGCTGCTAATAAGTTAAGGATGTATTATTACATTATAAGATCTATTATAATTTCATTATTTATTATTTGTATAGCATGTATTGCACTACTACATGTATTTATTACCGGTATGTATTGCTACATATATTTCATTATGTGCTGCACATATTATTTATCATTTTATATTTGTTTCAATACATTTTATTTGCTGCAATTACTTTTTTTCTCCCTCACAACTTGATTGTGTTAGCTTACCTGTCATTATTTACCAAAATGAATGACACATAATGAACATATACATAATGCGTTTCTTTGTGAATTTTAGTGCAAAACTGGGCCTTTTATAGGAGCAACCTAAAGTTTATTGACCCATTTAACACCGACCTATTTTCAAAATTAAGCCTTTTCATATAAGTTCTTTCAAGCTCAGTTTTTTGGGCATTCTATAGACATCATACGGGGTTGGAAGTAACACCATTATAATCGCGCTGGTCTCCCTTTTCTTTTGGTCACAAATCTTTGCGCAACTGGGGATATCGTCGCAGTGCAAAAGCTTATTTATTCCATTTCAAAGAATGTAGAGTGTGCCTTTTTTAAATGCCGTAGGTTTCACTCGACTAAAGTCTGAACCCAGCTCATCCAGACGCAAAGCGAACATACTACCATAAAGCCACAGCGCCGATCACAAGTCTTAAATACGTGTGAAATGAAATCGGGCTTTATACAAGAGCTGAGTAAGTCTCCTCACTCTTTCGGCATATTTTCTCTTTACAAATATAGCGTTCAAACATTGGTAGCTTATTATCAAACTTCAACATCATATTTCATTTCTATCAGTCATTTGCGCCTCGTCGCTCTATGGGTAAGAAACTGTATTGATACGGCTCTATGGACTGGAATTTGCTCCCTGAAGCGTCTTCCAAGCATAGATAACTTCATCCCAAACCTCTACCAAGAAGCATTGAACCGGAATGGCATCTTCGTCATCTCCTTTTAAGCGTTATGGTGTTTATTCATTCATTTAGGAGTTCCAAAGATCCATGTGTTGTATAAGAAGTATGAGGAGAATATTGTGACTTCGCAAATTTCATTCACAATTTTATAATTCTAGAAAACTATGATTGTTGTCTAATTTTGTAACTGAATCTGACGCCTAAGAATATTCAAAAGATTATAACAACATTTGATTGTTTAGATGTCATCGCCAGCATATTTTAATCCTTCCATTATTAATGATATTCTAAAAAATCATGTCTATTATTGATGACACTAAGGAAGCAGACATGATTCATAATATTCATGTCTTAATCCCAAACGTTATAATTATGTTCTCAACGAACATCATTAGAGAGATTTGAATCATGACTAGTCTATACAACATTTCACGTTCCACAAGGAATTTTAAATCTTTGAAATCGTGAAGATGAAGTTACAAATATTGACATTTCCTCATTTCCGACAAGATAATCAGTGGAGCAAATCTCGTTACGATGAATAGACATCAATCAGAAATGATCAAAGAACGGATTTGACATCAGCCGTCAGGGTATCCTATTGATGGCCAAAGTGACGAATACATGAAATTCAAAAGGACTTGTCCATTGAGATTATGATCTCGAAGGGATTAACTTTTGATGGATAGCATTACTTAACCGGTGCATTCATGCAGGATAAGGTATTTTAAAAAGGTTGGACTTGAACCTTGAACTAAACGGTACTGACATAAATTTTCAAAATTGCTCAACATATCACCTGCAGTTTAAGTGCGAGTAGCCTATGGGGTTGTTTTTATGAAAGTGAAAACAACACTGATCAAAAATTGAAATCAATGCACATCTGATAATAAGCTCAAGACCAATCTGCTTTCTTATGCTGTTTCATGAAATTAATTTTCTACGCAACTTAAGGGCAATTAAGGCTTCATTTTCCATCGCTTTAACTACAAACTGCTTGAAGCTTCCCTCAACAGTTGCATCCTTCTGCGCTTATGTTTCTTTGTTAATAACCGTGTTCTCAATAGTCTACATTTATGTTTCGCGGATTGGCCTCGCGATGGCCTCGCCAATCAGAGAACCAGTGTGGAACATATTCATATGCATTGACCAAATCCACTGACTAGGATAATGAATAGACTGCGCACGCTCATCGCCAGATGAAGCCAGGGAAATCCACGGTCGCTGACCGGTCCATAATAAACGCGACAACGCGAAACAGATGCAATTCTCATACAATGATGAAAGTCATCCCAGTAGCCATTTATAATAGAATATAATGCTTACTAATTTAAATTATTAGTTAAAGTAGTCCTAAGGAGGACTGATGGCGTTCTCCAATCCGCAAGTGTACAAAAGCAATGCTACTGTAACCATTGGATTAATCAGTTCTTAAAAGAACTCAATGTAGCTTTCTCGTGGCAACGAATTAAAATTGATCAGCTTTGGCCCAATATCTGGTAAAAATGGAAATCTTAAGACTTGTAATACTACTCATTCTTGCTGTTAATATACTAATACCATAGATTCCAAACACTACCGTATACACGTTCAAAACAGACGTCTAATATACTGTACCGACTACAGATGCTGATAGTGGAAATAGAATAAGACAATGGTCACCATAGGTTAAGGAAATTAGAAATGGATATTATAAAACAACAGGAAACCGATGAATAAAAATTGGAAAAGTGGAGGTAAAATATGGAAATACAACGATGCTACTACACTGATTACAAGTGAACTATATCTGACACTACTCGAAGTGGATAATGGTAAGAGTGGATAAGTGGAAAGTGGATAATGGAGGTAAACAATAGAACTACAATGACACTCTACTACACCGAAAGCAATGAAACTATACACACTATACCTAAGACTACACATGGAAAATACTATTTCTTTACTTGAATTTGTTATCGCCAGTTTCTTCATCCGTCTATAGTACTTTATGTAATTCCACATTTCTTCATTTGAATTACAATACATCGACCACTACTTCAGTTACCGATTAAGGGATATAAAACATAATACTGCAGTCCGTCAGTCATCAGCAGGTACTCGTCTAGTTGTGTTTCGACCCCTAACCTGAACACTCAAACCCAGACGAGCGGGGTCCCACACATAGTGGCTGACAAAATACTGAATAGGTAATGATATGTCTTGAAAGATATGTCACAAAGATAAATCAGACATAATTCAATTGTTGCGTTTCCCACATGTAAACAGATCCTGTCATTAAATTCATCCCATCAATAAATACAGTATGCTTTTTGCGATCCTCACATGTAAACAAATCCTGTACATCAATCTTTGCCTTTTCGATTCCCTCAAGCAAACAGATCCTGTTCATCCTCGAATCCCATAAAGATGTAATCGCTGTGTGAAAAATATGTAATCCGCCTTTACACAAACTTCGCCTCATACATCAAGACTTAACAATGGGAGCTCTCTCATCTCCCGTAAGCCACGCTAAGCGCTCTGTATTCACTCTTCACCGCCCACCCCCCGTATGATGGCTACAAGTCATTGTTAGTCGTTTATTCACCTATGCAGCAAGGCATTAAGGAAAATGTGAGTCGTTTGTTGGTCGCGTGCCTCATTGAAATTCACAGAGTGAAGTGAATTGTCGAGCCGAGAAAAGACCATATTTGTGAAGCGATTCATTATGCCTTGTGAGAGCCTTTTCTGTGTAACTCATCAAGTCATGCTGAGAATAACCTCTAGATTTCATGATATTTAGTGTCTTGTTAGTTTTGTGTACAGCGTCTTGTAACTTCGAGCATATTCTACAATATCTGACTACCTGCGACGCGAAAACATGAAGGGCCATCTGTAATGGGATCATGCTCTCCGGAAAAGTCAGTTGCACTACAAAGAAAGAGAAGTCATCTACCTTGTGATATACTGAAGTTCTCAAGCTGTTCTGTGAGATTTGTATTTTCACATCAAGGTAAACTACCTCTTTATTGTTATCACCATTTCTCTCCGCCAACAAGTCAGGTGGATAAATTCTTTGAATCAACGAATTAAAGTGTTTATAATTGACAACACATATATCGTCTATGTATCTTGATGTAGGTGATAACAAGCGTGCTAAATGATATTTCTTAGTTTTTATCAAATTTTGCATAAAAACATATTCGCAGTGTAAGAGGAATAGGTCAGCTAGGAGTGGACTAGAATTTCCTCCCATTGGAATGCCTTTAATCTGCCTGAAAACTAAATTACCGAATGTGACGTAGGTCTGTGATAATAGGAAATGTATGGCTTCTTTTAACTTCTGTTTATCAAAACAGTGATAACCACTATATTTTTTCATTGAGCAAAAGGACTTATCATATCCAATGCAAATAAATTTTCTATTTGAGGAATTAAACACCAAATCCATAATAGCGAATATGTGATCTTCAATCAATTTTTGATCAAGATTCGTATATAAGGTTGAAAAATCGAAAACTTGCAATGAATGAACTTGTGTCGAATTTAATCTGTGTAGAAATTCTTGTGTGGACTTTATACTCCAGAAGCAATCGAAACCGCTGTTTCTCTTAATTGCCATACAATATCTCTGAAAATTGTCACGCAAAATACTTAAGGCTGAATTTACTTTGATGGAAAGCTTTTTCGATGTGCATTGTCGTGCTCCTGCTATGAATCTAAATTTGCATGGAGTTTTGTGAAATTTTGGAATCCAATATAATTTTGGTAATTTTCTGTCTTTTTCACAGACAGATAGTTTAAACTCGCTTTTCATAATTGTTGTGTGTTGTTCAATTACATTCTGCGCTAAAATTTGCTCTGGACCATAGGTATCATTACCCGATATGTTCGACGTGGAAATATCAATTCCCAACTCGGATAAGAGAATTTGGAGATAAAACTTTTTGCAAATGAAGGCATAATTATTAGATGCTTTATCAACTGGCGTAATTATGACGTCATTCTGCAATTCTTTCAGATTTTTACCCATTTTGACATTAATCTTGTGTCGATTAGTGTGTGCGCGAAATCTATTCGAGGATTTCTTAGCAAGATATATTCGATCTTTAATCAGTGCCATGATTCTTGATTTCCACGCTGAGAATAAAGTAGCCTCAAGCTTCTCTTTCTTACTTATTTTTGTAATATGCTCATCTAATGAATTACTAATTTGAGTTGTTATGGCACTCCAACTAAGGCTTTTGGGGATTCTGTGTTTGGTACCAAAACTGAAGAGTTGACGTAAGTCTTCATCATCCACAATATCCAGATCACCCGTTATTACGTGACCATAATGTGGGTAAACAAAAGATTGCCTCTTGCTACATGAGCATGGATTGTTCATGATGTGCATCACATCCTGAAACTTTAGGTTATTCAAAAAACGCCCATAATTGCAAAACATCAATGCAGTGGGTTTATCTAATTTATAGAATATTTTCGGTGGATAACGTTCTTGAATTGTGCTTGGAATTAGCTTGCACACACTGTGATCGCAGAATATAGACATGAGATTGAGTGAGTCTATTGTCTGAGATTCGAACGGGATGATTATGGTTGCTCGTTCTTTCACATTTTTGTTCTCCGAGTCTAGGTTAAGTTTATTTTGAATGTATGCTGTTAGTACAAATGTCATCATGTTTGCCTCATCCCTTGTCTTGCCTAGAATGGCTCTTAGCATAGTTTTAGGGAGAGATTTTAGAAGATGATAAAACCTTGACATCCTACGCGTCTCAAAAGAATCTTGTAATTCTTGATAGGTATTGTCAAGTTCCATAATACCTGAGCTTTTTCTACCCGATTTTCTTATTCCATGACTCCTTTTTCGTCTGCTAATCGGATAACTAAAAAATTGATCATTGGATATGGACTGCTGAGATACACATCCACCTCCCAAAACTCTATCATTCAAACCCAAGGGGTATAAGGTATTGAGCATCTTGATATGCATGTCTTCCTTGCGGTTGAGCTCTCTGTTTATCTCTTCCGGTGATATGTATATATTGTCATCAACATGATCAATTATTTGCAATTCAACATCAGTCCAAGAATGATGATCTTGCTTAAAGTGATTGCTAAGATATGTGTTTAAGTGACCTTTTAATACTGAATGACGATGACCATTTAATCTACAATGTAGCGGTTGCTTTGTCTGTCCTACATATTGCATTCCACATCTGCTACATGATATAAGATAAATAACATTTCTACTTTTACAAGTAAAAACACCTGGCTGATCAAAGATAAACCGGTTGCCTGTACTGAAACTTTCGTAGCAATTTTCGGTATTCAAAGATTTACAGCAAAGACATCTATTGCTACCACAAAATCTAATGTTTTTCAAAGTAGAGGGCGCTATCCACTCCTTCGCATTAACGCTGAACACTTTTCGTACCATATAAACCATGAGAAAATTTGCCAGAGCCTCGAAAAGAGCGAGGAATTTGCCGAGGTTGGACTTTCAAATTCCTGCCATCTATTGGCATTTGCGCCTAAGTGACTATGTATGATAATTATTAAGATGTGGGACAAATTAGGCATTTCGCCAGCTAGCAGAGGTCCAGTAGCGGGGTCGTGAAACCACCTGCATCTGAAGACATACTATCCAAGTAATTCTCATACAATGATGAAAGTCATCCCAGTAGCCATTTATAATAGAATATAATGCTTACTAATTTAAATTATTAGTTAAAGTAGTCCTAAGGAGGACTGATGGCGTTCTCCAATCCGCAAGTGTACAAAAGCAATGCTACTGTAACCATTGGATTAATCAGTTCTTAAAAGAACTCAATGTAGCTTTCTCGTGGCAACGAATTAAAATTGATCAGCTTTGGCCCAATATCTGGTAAAAATGGAAATCTTAAGACTTGTAATACTACTCATTCTTGCTGTTAATATACTAATACCATAGATTCCAAACACTACCGTATACACGTTCAAAACAGACGTCTAATATACTGTACCGACTACAGATGCTGATAGTGGAAATAGAATAAGACAATGGTCACCATAGGTTAAGGAAATTAGAAATGGATATTATAAAACAACAGGAAACCGATGAATAAAAATTGGAAAAGTGGAGGTAAAATATGGAAATACAACGATGCTACTACACTGATTACAAGTGAACTATATCTGACACTACTCGAAGTGGATAATGGTAAGAGTGGATAAGTGGAAAGTGGATAATGGAGGTAAACAATAGAACTACAATGACACTCTACTACACCGAAAGCAATGAAACTATACACACTATACCTAAGACTACACATGGAAAATACTATTTCTTTACTTGAATTTGTTATCGCCAGTTTCTTCATCCGTCTATAGTACTTTATGTAATTCCACATTTCTTCATTTGAATTACAATACATCGACCACTACTTCAGTTACCGATTAAGGGATATAAAACATAATACTGCAGTCCGTCAGTCATCAGCAGGTACTCGTCTAGTTGTGTTTCGACCCCTAACCTGAACACTCAAACCCAGACGAGCGGGGTCCCACACATAGTGGCTGACAAAATACTGAATAGGTAATGATATGTCTTGAAAGATATGTCACAAAGATAAATCAGACATAATTCAATTGTTGCGTTTCCCACATGTAAACAGATCCTGTCATTAAATTCATCCCATCAATAAATACAGTATGCTTTTTGCGATCCTCACATGTAAACAAATCCTGTACATCAATCTTTGCCTTTTCGATTCCCTCAAGCAAACAGATCCTGTTCATCCTCGAATCCCATAAAGATGTAATCGCTGTGTGAAAAATATGTAATCCGCCTTTACACAAACTTCGCCTCATACATCAAGACTTAACAATGGGAGCTCTCTCATCTCCCGTAAGCCACGCTAAGCGCTCTGTATTCACTCTTCACCGCCCACCCCCCGTATGATGGCTACAAGTCATTGTTAGTCGTTTATTCACCTATGCAGCAAGGCATTAAGGAAAATGTGAGTCGTTTGTTGGTCGCGTGCCTCATTGAAATTCACAGAGTGAAGTGAATTGTCGAGCCGAGAAAAGACCATATTTGTGAAGCGATTCATTATGCCTTGTGAGAGCCTTTTCTGTGTAACTCATCAAGTCATGCTGAGAATAACCTCTAGATTTCATGATATTTAGTGTCTTGTTAGTTTTGTGTACAGCGTCTTGTAACTTCGAGCATATTCTACAATATCTGACTACCTGCGACGCGAAAACATGAAGGGCCATCTGTAATGGGATCATGCTCTCCGGAAAAGTCAGTTGCACTACAGAGAAAGAGAAGTCATCTACCTTGTGATATACTGAAGTTCTCAAGCTGTTCTGTGAGATTTGTATTTTCACATCAAGGTAAACTACCTCTTTATTGTTATCACCATTTCTCTCCGCCAACAAGTCAGGTGGATAAATTCTTTGAATCAACGAATTAAAGTGTTTATAATTGACAACACATATATCGTCTATGTATCTTGATGTAGGTGATAACAAGCGTGCTAAATGATATTTCTTAGTTTTTATCAAATTTTGCATAAAAACATATTCGCAGTGTAAGAGGAATAGGTCAGCTAGGAGTGGACTAGAATTTCCTCCCATTGGAATGCCTTTAATCTGCCTGAAAACTAAATTACCGAATGTGACGTAGGTCTGTGATAATAGGAAATGTATGGCTTCTTTTAACTTCTGTTTATCAAAACAGTGATAACCACTATATTTTTTTCATTGAGCAAAAGGACTTATCATATCCAATGCAAATAAATTTTCTATTTGAGGAATTAAACACCAAATCCATAATAGCGAATATGTGATCTTCAATCAATTTTTGATCAAGATTCGTATATAAGGTTGAAAAATCGAAAACTTGCAATGAATGAACTTGTGTCGAATTTAATCTGTGTAGAAATTCTTGTGTGGACTTTATACTCCAGAAGCAATCGAAACCGCTGTTTCTCTTAATTGCCATACAATATCTCTGAAAATTGTCACGCAAAATACTTAAGGCTGAATTTACTTTGATGGAAAGCTTTTTCGATGTGCATTGTCGTGCTCCTGCTATGAATCTAAATTTGCATGGAGTTTTGTGAAATTTTGGAATCCAATATAATTTTGGTAATTTTCTGTCTTTTTCACAGACAGATAGTTTAAACTCGCTTTTCATAATTGTTGTGTGTTGTTCAATTACATTCTGCGCTAAAATTTGCTCTGGACCATAGGTATCATTACCCGATATGTTCGACGTGGAAATATCAATTCCCAACTCGGATAAGAGAATTTGGAGATAAAACTTTTTGCAAATGAAGGCATAATTATTAGATGCTTTATCAACTGGCGTAATTATGACGTCATTCTGCAATTCTTTCAGATTTTTACCCATTTTGACATTAATCTTGTGTCGATTAGTGTGTGCGCGAAATCTATTCGAGGATTTCTTAGCAAGATATATTCGATCTTTAATCAGTGCCATGATTCTTGATTTCCACGCTGAGAATAAAGTAGCCTCAAGCTTCTCTTTCTTACTTATTTTTGTAATATGCTCATCTAATGAATTACTAATTTGAGTTGTTATGGCACTCCAACTAAGGCTTTTGGGGATTCTGTGTTTGGTACCAAAACTGAAGAGTTGACGTAAGTCTTCATCATCCACAATATCCAGATCACCGTTATTACGTGACCATAATGTGGGTAAACAAAAGATTGCCTCTTGCTACATGAGCATGGATTGTTCATGATGTGCATCACATCCTGAAACTTTAGGTTATTCAAAAACGCCCATAATTGCAAAACATCAATGCAGTGGGTTTATCTAATTTATAGAATATTTTCGGTGGATAACGTTCTTGAATTGTGCTTGGAATTAGCTTGCACACACTGTGATCGCAGAATATAGACATGAGATTGAGTGAGTCTATTGTCTGAGATTCGAACGGGATGATTATGGTTGCTCGTTCTTTCACATTTTTGTTCTCCGAGTCTAGGTTAAGTTTATTTTGAATGTATGCTGTTAGTACAAATGTCATCATGTTTGCCTCATCCCTTGTCTTGCCTAGAATGGCTCTTAGCATAGTTTTAGGGAGAGATTTTAGAAGATGATAAAACCTTGACATCCTACGCGTCTCAAAAGAATCTTGTAATTCTTGATAGGTATTGTCAAGTTCCATAATACCTGAGCTTTTTCTACCCGATTTTCTTATTCCATGACTCCTTTTTCGTCTGCTAATCGGATAACTAAAAAATTGATCATTGGATATGGACTGCTGAGATACACATCCACCTCCCAAAACTCTATCATTCAAACCCAAGGGGTATAAGGTATTGAGCATCTTGATATGCATGTCTTCCTTGCGGTTGAGCTCTCTGTTTATCTCTTCCGGTGATATGTATATATTGTCATCAACATGATCAATAATTTGCAATTCAACATCAGTCCAAGAATGATGATCTTGCTTAAAGTGATTGCTAAGATATGTGTTTAAGTGACCTTTTAATACTGAATGACGATGACCATTTAATCTACAATGTAGCGGTTGCTTTGTCTGTCCTACATATTGCATTCCACATCTGCTACATGATATAAGATAAATAACATTTCTACTTTTACAAGTAAAAACACCTGGCTGATCAAAGATAAACCGGTTGCCTGTACTGAAACTTTCGTAGCAATTTTCGGTATTCAAAGATTTACAGCAAAGACATCTATTGCTACCACAAAATCTAATGTTTTTCAAAGTAGAGGGCGCTATCCACTCCTTCGCATTAACGCTGAACACTTTTCGTACCATATAAACCATGAGAAAATTTGCCAGAGCCTCGAAAAGAGCGAGGAATTTGCCGAGGTTGGACTTTCAAATTCCTGCCATCTATTGGCATTTGCGCCTAAGTGACTATGTATGATAATTATTAAGATGTGGGACAAATTAGGCATTTCGCCAGCTAGCAGAGGTCCAGTAGCGGGGTCGTGAAACCACCTGCATCTGAAGACATACTATCCAAGTAATTCTCATACAATGATGAAAGTCATCCCAGTAGCCATTTATAATAGAATATAATGCTTACTAATTTAAATTATTAGTTAAAGTAGTCCTAAGGAGGACTGATGGCGTTCTCCAATCCGCAAGTGTACAAAAGCAATGCTACTGTAACCATTGGATTAATCAGTTCTTAAAAGAACTCAATGTAGCTTTCTCGTGGCAACGAATTAAAATTGATCAGCTTTGGCCCAATATCTGGTAAAAATGGAAATCTTAAGACTTGTAATACTACTCATTCTTGCTGTTAATATACTAATACCATAGATTCCAAACACTACCGTATACACGTTCAAAACAGACGTCTAATATACTGTACCGACTACAGATGCTGATAGTGGAAATAGAATAAGACGCGTGTATAAGTAAGCACGCGTGATAATTAAGCACGCGTAATAAGTAAGCACGCGTGAAGAGAAAACGGATCGTTCCTGAGATTATTACCCACCGAGTTTCACCAACAGCTATGAGTTAATTAAGTAACGATGTTGTCATTAACACACGTATTTCAATACAAAGCCGAATGATGGAATTATTTAAGTGCTGCATTTTGACAGTGAAAAGGCAATTGATTAAATAATGCATGTGTATTGATCCATTATCCTAGTCAGTGACCAGATCTAGTCAGATGACGTGAAGAGCTTGGAATTTTCTTCCTGAGGTTTGATTAGAGCACCCACAATCGTTTGGGAATCATCTACGGAAGCAGGGGACCCACGTATTCCAGCTTTCTGAAAGATGTGAACTGCATACCTATTGACAGTGATACACCGAGTGAGCTTATTCGCTAACTCACCAAAGAAAATCTTCTTATCCCTTTCGAAGAGAGAGATAGGCCTGAATTGACTTATCGCTTTCGGCAGAATGTTAACAAGACATCCTCGGCATCTGTTCTTGTGATTCATCATTTTGAAAATAGCCTACATTTCATCGATAGAACAAGCAGAAACAGGATCATTGAATAGATGCCTCCTGAGTGTCAAAATATCAAGAGGTTATTTTTATAGAAGTTATAAAGAGAAGTTAATCTCACGTTTTCATGTTTCCTCTTTCGTGAAACCTGATCAGTGTTCACTCAGTGAATTTTACTTAGAAATTTCACAAGAAATTTGAATACATATGTACGTATGAAGATTGTTCTTTGTTATTTGACATGCAATATATTTATGAACAAATGTTTAGACTTGATATCATGAAATTTCCTTTTCGATCCATCCTCACATATAGGGATTTAGAAAACAGCAACTATATACCTCAATCCTGATTATCTTAAATATCCAAGCAGCAAACCAAATCTCTCTCTTCTTTAGAAGTGTACAAATACCGTATGTGATAATGATTTTATGCTATAGTGCATATCGAAGAGAAATATTAAATTCACGCAGTCATTGTTCTGCTATACAATCAACATTCAATGAAAACTTCCTCTCAGATGCGCTTTGGTTTTCAATCTTATAAAGATTTATTCTAAATTGAGAATTTTGTACTATTATTTACTTAGGCTATATGCATGCAAAATTTACACTATCATATCTGTCACAGCAAATTATGATCTTCTTCACACTTTGGAATTCGCAGCATGCAAACCCTTCATGTAGCCCGCGGTTAAAAAGTCTTGCCCATGCCCCATATCACTGATATACATGTAAATGAGAAACTGTTCCGTACTGCACCACTCCTTGCTTCCCTTTTCATGACCTCATCAACCTCTTTTAACTTAATGCGATGACTTTAAGCTCTTTTTGCTTGATCTCCGAAAAAGAAAACAGTGCGTTATTCTAAATTGTTTATTCATGACATGAATCACATATTTATAGAATTGATCAGAATGCTGAATATTAAAAAAACTCACGACAATTTAATGAAATATAGATGTAGCTAACTAAAGAGTATTAGGTGCTACTATTTGATTGTCGACAAGATGGAAAACATCAACCTTTCTTAACTTTCTAGCAATGCTCAATTCAGCTTTTGATGACATCTTTGGTGTCATAACTTTGGTCTTTGATTATGGAACTGTAATTTATTTCATTCTGTCTTGAAATACCTTGCGTCGCAAATGACAAATGCCATAAAACTTTGAAAGGATTCCCAAAGTAACAATCCTCTCCAAGATTGGAAGAGTAAATTTCATTATGCATTTGTATGAAATGGTAATCAGTATACAAAAAGAAGATGAGAGAAGATTAGAAAAGGATGACAGCCAGGCCGACGAACTGAACTTAACAATCGAACGGAAAAACTGTAGCGTGCGAAGCTACTACTGATAAACTACATGTATATGTGTACCGATAAACTCAATTGTCAGAGACGAGGATAATGTAGTGAAGATAGAGAACTATAGTCCTTTCATCTTCACTACATTAACCCCTTCTCTGTCAATTGAATGAGTTCGTTTACAAGCCAGAAAAGTGATCTAGGATCCAAAGTGAAGATAAGCAACATATAAGTGTATGGTTAGTTCAGAGCTATAAGTTAATTCTTACCCCCATAATAAATGAGACTTAAAGACGAGAATATGATATACTCAATCTTGAAAAAAAGAACATGTCTATAGTATGAGTTAGTTTGCTCGCACTCGCTCATCCCTACAAAAAGATTGATTATTGTAAAATCACTGAGGTAGAACCGGTTGAATTCTCAGACACCGGCATCGGTACTAATCACCATGATCTACCGGTGCGATTGATAATTGATATTAGACTGAGTTAGCTATTGTACAATGCTGCATCATCGGTCCAAATGAGAACGTGATTGAAAGTCATCATAAAGGAAATCTTTGTGTAGAACCTACGAGCATCACATAGCATGTAGCACACAAGAAATGGATTATTTAAAATACCACAGCAAATACATGTAGGTCAGAAGAGAAAAAGAGCGGTCACGAAAAATATTCATTGATGATCGTTCTCCTTTTAGAACTGGTTTATAATTATTTTATCACAATAGAATTGCCTTAATAAACCCAAGAACTCGAAAGCGTCTTCGGTCCTCATCAGCCACATCATTAAATACTTTAAATTACTAAAAAATTTTATTCAATTGTTGGCATTATTTTCATCATCGCATGAGAATAATGGACTTAGTGCTGACAATAATTATGTTGTTAGCATGCAAACTAACAATGTGCTAGTAAAACGCTGAATATACTTGGCTGCTTCATGCGTTGTACCCGAGACAATTTGAGACTTGTCACCGCAGAATTTAAATAAAGCACATTTCAATACAGGGAACTGTGGAGAGTCTTCTTGAAAACAGTCACTTACGCACTGGTTTTTCATTTAAATGCAATAAATTCAATGTTTCACTTTAAATTAATAAGTAAAAAATACCGAGATTTCTGTAATGTGGGTAATTCTTCAGAATCAGCAAGCATGCGCTGTTACGCTAATAAATCAAAGCTGTTCAGAGTGACTTATTGATATCTTACCCTCTCAACACTTCCTCAACCGGCCTTTACAAGAGATGTATATAGGCCTACTATTTCTAGCCTAGAGCTTTTCGAACGTAAGTCAACTGTTTTAATGACACCGGACTCTGAAGCGTAGGGAGTTCTCGAAGGGACAATTCGGTCTTTCTACCTAAGCCATGCCCATAGCAGGCTCTAAAGCGATGCAGCCTAGCAGAAGAAGCAGCACGATAAATTTTTTTAATTTTCACAGGAAAAATCTCGATGGCAAATTTAGCGAAAATTTACATAGTACTTATGATTTTTTATAAACGCACATTGAATGCAAGAAAAATGTAATTAGAACTAAAAATATTTTAAACAAACAGTTTTCTCCTGAGAAACAAACATGCTTTCTCTGATTAAAGTCCAGTGGTTCTCACCGATTTTTTTAGCCGACCCCATTTCCGCCATAGCTCATCTAATCGCGACCCCATGGGCTTTAAAAGAACTATATTTCAAAAACAGTCAGTTATCGCTATACATGTTATATTACTGAAACAGACTTGAATTAAGTCGGACTCAAATGATAATTACAACAAATAACTATTAACTAATAACAAAAAACATTATTTCGATAAACGCACGATGTGCTCGTAGCGAGGTTCATAAGTTCTTAGAGAACAAACCAAACAGTCAAAAAGATGGGCATCAGTAATGCGTGATCGGTACTTAGTCTTTGCTTGCACAATATGTGAGAAACCTGCCTCGCACACGTAGGTGGTACCAAACCGAACAAGAGTTCTGCGGGCTTCATCAATGAGTTTCGGATACTTCTCGTCATCAAGCGTGAACCAAAATGTGACGGTATCACTAGTCTTGAACATTATTTTAGCATCATTGTCCTCTTGAAGTTCTGCAATTTCCAGCGCTATTCTGCCATCGAATTTCGTCGCATCAATATGGAACGGTGACTTGATATGGTAATATTCGGCCTGCATGTCTGGAAATCTCTCTACAAAATTGTGTTGTAACTTTCCGATGTATGTCAGAAGTTCAGTGATTTGATTCGGAAAATCGTCAAATTCGCACGCTGTTATTGCGATATACTCGACAAACATAGGAAAATTGGAGAAATCCTGTCGCTTTATTTGCTCTTGCAGGACATCAAGTTTTCTCATAAAGGTTCTCAGTGAAGAATGAAGGTCAAAGATCGGTTTTCCGCGTCCCTGTAGTTCTGTGTTCACTGAGTTGACGTGATGAAGTATATCGACCAATAGTGCTAATTCGGACAAGAATTGTTGATCACCAAATTTGTCTGCATGTTGATGGCCTTTCTCAGACAAAAACTCGTGGATCTCTTCACGCAGAATAAAGACTCTTTCCAACGCTTTGCCACGCGATAGCCAACGAACTGTGTTGTAGAGTAGTAGAGCGGAATGGTCTGCAGCACTCTCAACACAAAGTTGGCGGAACATGCGACAATTAAGCTCACGAGCTTTGATGAAATTTATTATCGTAACACAGACATTCATAATCTCGCCAAATTTAGCGGAAAGATCCTTAGATGCCAGCGCCTGCCGGTGTATAATGCAGTGATTGATGCTTACATGCGGGTGATGTCTCGACAGTAGGCCGTTGAATCCATTCAGACGCCCGACAGTAGGCCGTTGAATCCATTCAGACGCCCCATCATGGCTGGAGCTCCATCAACATTAGCCTCAAAAATTTTGTCCCATGACAGGCCATGATCAGTGAAAAACTTGTTCACGATATTGTAAATATCTTCGCCTTTCGTAGTAACTGCTAGGGTCAACAACGCGAGCACTTCCTCCTTCATCATGCCACCGGTTTCGTATTTTCCATACAAGAGAAGTTGGGCGTTCCCGGTGTTGTCTGTGAACTCGTCAAGAGCTATTGTCGCCCAGGAGGATCTTCGAAAGTCGTTTAGTATTTGTTCCTTTAAGTCTGACGCTACCTTTTCGACCCGGCGAGTAATTGTGTCGTTGCTCAGTGGAATGTCATTTATGGTCTGAACCAACTTATTCCCAAAATTTTCATCTTTGAAAATGTCCGCAAAGTGCAGTAGTGATGGTTTGATAATCGTTTCACCCTCCGTATATGGACGATGAGTTCGGGCACTTAGGAAAGCTGTCTTGTAGGTAAAAATATCTATTTTCTGGTGCTTTGTAAGGGCTCTTGCCATGCAATTCCTGGATTTCTGAAGCTCATCTTTCCGTTTGACGAAGACACGTTGGCGGGCATCTACTCCAAGAATAGAGACCATCGGGTGATTTTGTAAATGTCGCTGCAACTTCTTCGGCTTCAATGATTCCTCCGCTATTTGTTTATGGCATATCACGCACACAGGGACTCCGTCGACGTCCGCAATTCCATATTGGGCAAGAAAATCGGGATTTATGCTCCTTGACCTCTCCTTTGTAGTTGAGTCTGCGTTCGTCTCTTTCACTGCTCTTTTCGTTGCCCCTTTCCTGCTGGGGGTCGTAATTGAAGATGATTGTGGTTCACAATCCGTACTCTTTCGTATCAGAAAGCGATCCATTATTTAAAATAATTTCACGATAATCCGAAACTGTAATCATGTACTAGAACCACCAGTTTGCAGTCGCGCAATAACTAAGTGATACAATGAGGCATCATGAGTCAATCATGCTGCAGGAAATATTGCAAGTGCGCCTTTCGACCAATTGGTGGTCGCTTACCCTGCTTACTCACACCATGAACTAGTAGAAAGAGAAGGACGCTTCACCTCTGTCAGCTGTGACCAACAGTAGGCACATGCAAACGCATTATATGAACGGGAGAAAATGAAAGTATTTGTACCTGAATGGCTCTATCTTTTGAACCACCTGCCCGATTGATTTCATATTTGAACTACTGATGATTCAGGGTGAGAGCATCAGTTCTTCTATTCATGCCACCTTAAGATTCTCAAAACTAAAAAAGTTAGTCAGCGCGCGAAAATTAGCAACTCGATAAAAATTGAGAAAATACCTTGATTTTTATCGAGTGACTAATTTTCGCGCGCTGACTAACTTTTTTAGTTTTGAGAATCTTAAGGTGGCATGAATAGAAGAAATGATGCTCTCACCCTGAATCATCAGTATTTCAAATATGAAATCAATCGGGCAGGTGGTTCAAAAGATAGAGCAATTCATGTACAAATACTTTCATTTTCTCCCGTTCATATAATGCGTTTGCATGTGCCTACTGTTGGTCACAGCTGACAGAGGTGAAGCGTTCTTCTCCTTCTACTGGTTCATGCTCACACACATATAACGAAGGTCACTGGAAAGATTGAACCACTGATGTGTCACGGAAGACTAAAGGAAATATTCGATGATCAGAGACCGGTTGCAGAATGCAATAGTTTAAATTTAAAAAGTCTCGCTGAGTTAGCGCAAATAGCAACCAACAGCGTCACACGTACGAACAAAGTTATGAATATACCACATCAGCTGATTTACTTATAGGCCTACATTGTTCGTGTGAGTGAGTAAACTGGTGTCTATGCGGTGATATTTTGAAAGAAATCAACTGGATTGGAGATGCTCGCATAGACACACCATTTGAAGCAGTGCTGCCACACCAGAACTGATAATAATATCAGCTCTTAATTTCATGAGAACGGATCCTCATCCAGCATCGGCCGGGCCTGCAAAGATTATATCATTAGGTACAGAAATGGACCCCGCGACCCCCAGCGACCCCAAGCGTATCTCGCGACCCCACGAATTGGTCACTGCGACCCCACTTGGGGTCGCGACCCTGCATTTGAGAACCACTGGAAACGAAAAGTACTAAGCTCAGAGTCATAATTGTTGGCATGGAATGTCTTCAGGTCATTTAATATGATGTTCATGCACCATGTCTATGAAGCTAAACACGTTTAGATTTGGTGAGCTTCTTAATGTCAGCAAACACAAACATTTTGAGCAACTTTATCCACATTCAACCACATTCTCACATACATAGTCGATCAGAAGCATAGTAATAGCACATGGACATCATATTCAATGACCTGAAGACATTATAGACCAAAATTTATGACTCTGGACTTAGTACTTTTCCGTTTAATCAGAGGAATCATAGAAAATTTCACTTTAGCCAAAAACTGCAATCTGAGTCCCATATTGGATTTACATGTGCTTTTCTTTGATCCTGTCTGACAAGAAGAGGAACTAACTCGAACTCGGCAGACGCGCAGATTCATAGTAGGTACAGGGTGTACATCATTCTGTGAAAGTCTCATTTTCGGCCTCGCTCCCTGCAGAAACTCGTTCTGGCTGCCGGACTGCGAGATAAATCGAGAGTTCTGCTACAATTGTTGTACACTGTTTTACGCCATCCGAGTTTGCAAGTGATATATAAAACTACGAGAATTTATTTCTTGCTAGACTTGCTTTAACAATAAAGAACAATTGCCAGATGTCTATAGATTTAATAGCACCGACATGTATGTAGGCGCATGGACATCTGACATTTAAACAACAGAGATTGATGTCTGTGGATGTCAAGTAGTCAACGGCGTTTCCATTAAACAATTACATTTGAATAACTGCAATCAAGTGACATCAAATAATTCCACTTTGACTTAAAAAAATTGCAGTTGCTGGCAAAGAATAGTTGTTGATGAGTAAAACTGGCTGTTCTTGTTATGAAAAGCGCCATTGATATACCAGTAAACATGCATCTCAATGTAAATTTGCTGATATAGACATGGATGTTTGACAATTAACTGTTCAATGAATCATGGATGTAAATAGCCAATAGAAAAATAGTGAAAAACCGAATATTTTCACCAGTCATAGACAGTAACCTCTTCAGGTAAAAGTCCTTGACCACAATTAAATGTCGGTTGGAGCGTTGCAGAAGGGACCCTCATCAGTAACTGAGGCCATTGACAGCGAATGTCTTAGAAATGCTGTTGAACTACGTACATCAAGTTGCAACAATAGAAAACTTCAATCAGATATCGAAGTTGTCAGATATATGCGCCGTTAAGGTTACTGGTTAAGGTGTTGGAAGCAGCACGTCTTTGACCGGCACATATAGCATCAGTCCTCCTTCATTTACAATAGAAGAATCCATGTGGTCACAAAACGAAAACTGACGGTTTGCAAGTAATTTGCTGCTACAGCCCTTGCTGATAGTGCATCTGCAAGTAAACCGGGAGCTACCAACATTTTCCCCTAAATTCGAGCACACAAGGTTTGTTATAATGGAAGTGTCACACCCAGTCTCGCTCGGTCAGAGGTCAAGCTAAAACATGTAAAAAGTCACATTTCCTCTAAATTCACGCACAAACACAAGAATTCCATTTAAATTATCTTTGTATACTACATAATCGCAATATATACTTAAGAATTGCAGATTTCAGTCCTTAACGCATTTAAGAACGATTTTTTGCCTGGCTGTCGACAGATTTTCCCTAACAACGGTTACTAGCAACGACTAAAATGCGTCTATAATTGTACTAAAGCGATTTGCAGGTTGAGTTGGAAGAAATGAAGCCGACACTGTGACAGCATTTATGCAAAGTCAGTGTGCAACAATACCGGTCATAAATACACTGCAAACCGAGTTATACAAAATATTCTTCTGATCAACTTTTGTCTGATCTAATTCTGTGAAGCCGACACTCTACAATAAATGAGGACTAAAATGGATCTGCACATTGAAACATTGCTATGTCGTGGACATGGCGGCTAACCCAGAGGCGGTTGTGATTCGATTTTTGCACGATTCCAAATCAAATATTTAGACTTAGCGCACAATAAATCAAAAATTGCGCGATTCTGAAAATTTTAAGATTCAGAGATTAGAATCTCGCAATTAGTCTAGCTTGCATTATTTTTAATTTCCAGACCATTCTTCTTTCACAGTGAGATAATGTTCATAAAAATTGAGAATATGAGACACTACAGTCCACTAATATTAAAACTGCCCAACAAATTTATACGATACTCTATTTGCAAATGTTTGGGAATGTATCATAATAAATAAAAAAACATAAAAGTTACGAAATGTCTTGATGATCTATTTTCTTGCAAATGTGCTATCAGAGAAGGCCTATCACAAGTCCACTACATGCACCTACAGGAAGTACATTATTAATAATTCTCATTTTCCAGCTTTGTTTTTTCTGTATGGTCTTCATCTATCATATCTTATCGAATTTACCTGTAGGTATTTGCCGTTCCTTCTATCGGTCTTGAAATGTGGATGCGTCAATTAAATCAAACCATTAGATTTGCAACGTTTGCAAAACATTAGAAAGCATAATACAGGGTAAGTCAGAAAAAGCGAAATCTGATTATAAGGCGAAATAGTTATACTGTATTTCATTTAACTAAAAATTAATATCCATTTAAATATTTATTGAAACTGTCTCAAAACATAAGCTGAAAATGTCTCAAAAGCACTCTAAAGAACTGACTCAAATTGAGCACCTTCCTGTTCGATACAAACCCTGCATCGGCGAACAAACGAATCGTAAACTTTTTGGCATGTGTCGCGACTGAATACTGTAATCTCCTCACGAATATAGGCGGCCAACTCCGTCGTATTATTTGGACGTCGCGCATAAACTGAGTCTCTTAAAGTGCCCCACAAGAAAAAATCGCAGGTACTGAGGTCCGGAGACCGTGGAGGCCATTCGATGGGTCCTCGTCGACCGATCCATCTGTTGGGTAGATTACTGTCGAGAATAGCGCGGGCAGCAGAACTGTAGTGCGGAGGAGCTCCATCTTGTTGATAAAATCGGTGTCTGTTTTCAGCCCGTTGAAAAAAAGGATGACATGATCCTTTAGAATACCACAGTAGCGTTCACCGTTCATTGTTGTGCAGCTGATGTCGAAGCTCAACACTCCTGTGTTGTCCATCATGGCCCACACTGTCACTGATCTTCGATCTTGAGGCTTTTCAATGAAGACGTGATGATTTTTTACACTCCAGTAGTGAATGTTGTGCTTATTGACGGATCCGTTAACATGAAAAACTGCTTCGTCCGAGAAAACGATAAGCAGATGAAAGTTCCGTTGGCGTTCAAGTCGTGAAGTTATCCACTGACAGAACTCAAGGCGTCTATCGTGGTCATCGTCAGACAGCTCTTGTACATGTGTCGCTTTGAACGGATGATAACGGATGATATCCTTTTCGGTGTAGGCATCGAACAACACTTCGTTGAGATACACCAACTTCGCGACTTAGTCGGCGTGTTGAGATGTTTGGATCACTTTCCACAAGCGGTTTTATCGAAGTGAAAATATCGTCTCCGCTTGCAGATATTGGGCGACCGCTACCTTCCTCACGATGGTTAATGTCACCGTACACCAGGAATCTCTTCACCCAGCGATGAACCGTTGAAGGGACTGGTGCTTCTTCCTCAAATTCTTCGCGAAACTTGCGCCTCGCCTCAGCAACGTTTTCGAATGCGACTGCCCAAGCGACAAGTTTTGCTTTCCTTTCCATACCTTGAATGAAGTTCAAATGACTTAGACCAGATTTCTTGGATGGATCAAAGTAGTTAAAAATGCGAACGCAAAAAGTGAGGATTAAAACGAGGATGCGAACATGGCGTTCCAAACATGTAAATATGAACATTTGAATTCGAACCGCGTTCCGATTGGGATTTGAATTTGAGTTTATGTTTCGAGGTTTGGTACAATCAATTGTGTACTGGGGTTGTAACAGCCTGTTCCGATTTTGAATTAAAGTGAGTGAATTAGAACAGGGATGCGAACATTTATTTCGAAACTTGAATAGATAGTTGTTTGTTTTGAGACTGCTTGCTCAAATGCGACAATTGTGGCCATTGTGACTATGATGACAATTTTATTTATTTTCATAATGCGTTTACAGATCAGAAATTATGTTCAATTATTTGCTAATCAGAATCCCATTTACAGAATTTGTGAAATAAAAACAAGAGGTTTACAATGTAAGTGTAATTAACCATAAAAAATGAAAGAAGGTAAGTCACGTCCCTCGGGGGACTCCGTTAACTTCAAGAAGTCCTCAGCCCATTCGAGGAATGTTGCATTGTTTGTGAAGTCGTGATCACACTCGTGTATAGGGCACTTCGCCGACAGTCCTTTTCTCCTTTGGAGTGCTGTCACTGTTAAAGTCTTCCAGAGTTCCACTTTGCATCCGCAACACAAATTAATCTTCGCATCCAACGCTCCACCCATAATTATTTGGCTTTCATTGTGGTAACAGAACAGTTGTTTCTGGGTACTCATCATGAAGTTGATTCGTAATAGATTCCTAATGTCTACTCAAGTCACGAGGATTAGAACTTGCTTAATTGGAACAATGTCATCCTTATATATCCCTTTAGGGAAAATCGGAACCTCTCTGATTGGCTGTTGGGAATTCCTTTGTTTAAAAAGTATATAAGTCCTAGCTGTGTACCAATTCTCATCAAAGGTTCTAATCCTCAAGTACCATATTATCAGCCATCTTATTCTAATCACATTGAAAATGGAACGTATCACAGCACCTCCCACTTCTCCAGCTGAAGTTGAAAGGATCGAATCGGAACAGGTATTCAGAACAGGACCCATAACTCCTCCGGAGTCATCCGAAGATGAGAATTGCATGGTACAGAGTAGTGTGTTCGAAACACCGGTGGAGGCCTTGATAACGGTGAAGACACGCTGTGGAAGAGATGTTCGAAATGCGCCCAGGAGGATCCACACGAAGCGAATAAGTGTGCGTATGGAACCCGATGAGGAAAATCTCACAACTGCGCTGGAGTTCAGCATTATAGAACCACCAACGCCTCGCCGCTGCCCTGGTGCCCCCAAGAAAACAAAAGTGTGTGTTCGTGTTGACTTAAAAAAACTCATTCCTTTTCCCAATATCAACAACATGTAACTTTTTATCTTAAATATGACTATACATAAATGAACAATCTTGTTTTTATAATTTCACAAATAGAATTTCTGATAGGATTTGAATGGGAACTGGGGATAGATATATTCATCTCTGAAATAGCTACCTATAAGTATTTCTAAGTTTAATATTTCGAAGATATATATTTCAAATCACTTGTTTGAGACTTTGAAACAGCACCGAACATACTAGAACAAATTTGAAATGAATATTAATGTGTAATTCAAATGATAGTCAAATTGGATGAAAGTTTGAATAGATTTACAGTGTTTTTGAATGCTTTTTTTAACCTTAGGATGATATCATACATATTGCATACAATACATCATTAGCTAGAGAATGAAAAGATCTTTCTAATGATATAAGGTATGTACCCATTCGATGAAGAAATCCCTGTTGTATGCAAGTGTATGCAGGAAGAAAAATTATGATTTCAATTTTTAAGTTTCTCAACTAAATTCTACCTATCTTTCAAAGGGCTATAGTTGCTTCGGATGGTGTCATACATATTGCATACAATACATCATTGGAATCAGAATGAAAAGAGCTTTCGAATGATATAACATATGTACCTATTCAATGAAAAAATCCTTGTTGTATGCAAGTGTCGGAAAATCCGAAATTTATTTGTTAATGACATTCTACGATTCTTTATTTGTGTGTGTCTATCGCTTCTCTCTCTCCTCGACTCGCCAATTCCCAATGACTGACTATCGGAAAATCCCATCTGCGCGTTCGCTGCATCGTGACTGCATGCACATGTATCAAGGACGAAGGTGTGAATCAACTTGTATTTCGTCACTCGCTGAATTTTATCTCTTGTCAGTGTAGTATGTGGGCTAACCGCTTGTTAAAGTGTTATCATGTGATGTGTGACGTATTGGGAAGGTGACGTTTTGACCTTCAAATGTAAAGCAACTTGATTGTCAATGGATTATTCTTCAGATCGCTAATAAACTTCCAACGTACGCTCGCTGTTTTTCATTTCTCTCGCTAATAAACATACAACTTACGCTCGCTGTATTTTCTCATTGTGAGAACATGGTGCCGCGACCCGGGAACAATTTACATGTATAACATTATTCGCTTCATCGAATTATCGATTATTCTCAGTTATACATTGTTAATTGAGATACTCCGCTAAACGACTATTCGCTGAACGACTAAATGAAGGAGGATGGATCTCGAACCGGCTCAAAGATTGAAGAAGACACGAGTTCAACGTACCCAAACTCGTCGTCTAGTAACCCGAGGACTCAATCAAATAGAATTATTCGACGATTCTGGTTGCAGAACGGAAGCAGCCATTACTGAACAAGTAGAGTTGCTCATCACAAAACTGAACTATTACAAGGAATGTCTTGATAAGTACAATCAAGACATAATTGACTGTTTGTGTATTTTGAATTCCGAGGACGAATCAAACTACAGTGATCAAATGATCGACGACGAAGCAGCCAGATCGTCCGACATCGACGACGAAATCACCACGGCGATAACGATGCTGACCTCTCGATTGGAGAAAACCAAACTCGACGGTGGTAAGACAACGAAAACTTTGACTGTGACTGATAATAACTTCATGGGCCCTAAAATGCCCATTGTAAAAATCCCTTATTTTTCGGGTGATATTTTGTCATGGCCCACCTTTTGGGATTGTTTTAGAGCTAATGTACACGAAAACACATACTATTCCAAAGTCACCAAAATGACATACTTACTAGACCATTTGAAGGGTGAGGCTAGTAACGCAGTTAAGAACTTTCAAATTACCGATGTATGCTATGACGAGGCCATAAGTGTTTTGAAGGAACGTTTTGGTAGGGAACAAGAGGTCAAATTCGCACACATGCTAGAATTATTGAATCTGCAACCCGCTACTAAGGAAACTGAACTCAGAGACGTAGTAGATAAGGTCGAAGGTCATTTGCGATGCCTTAGCGCACTGGGTTTTCGAGAAGAAGAAAACTCCGAACTGTTTACATGTCTATTGTTGGCAAAATTACCTACAAAAGTTCGCACTGAGTTGACGAGAATAAAAGGTACTGGTGATTGGAATCTTATCGATTTGCGCAGACTACTTGCAGATGAATTACGCGCATTAGAAAGTTGGAAATTAACTGCTGGAATAAAGGATTCAAATGTCAAAATAAACAAATATTCACCGAATGATCCCTCGCGTCGTTTCACTACGCGTCCGATTTCTACTACTCAAGCTCTTGTCAGTAATGCACGTACTACTCCTAAATGTGCTTTCTGTCGAAGTGAAGAAGCACCACATTTCTCTGATGAATGTAAACGATTCGTTACGGCATCTGAGCGAAAGAATCAGTTAAGAAACGCGTGTTACAAGTGTTTAAAATCAAATCATTTCGCTAAAACATGTATCCGCCAACGCCCGTGTTACCACTGTAAGTCTTTGGACCATCATTCGTCCCTTTGTCATATTAAATATCCTGATTCGAAATCAAATGAAACCACGAGTTCAAATTCGACCGCTCTAGTTGCCTCTGCGAGTGAGTCTTCTGAACACACGTCGTCCATATTGCCTCTCGCTACTGTTACAGTTCATACGCAGAGGGCTAACGGTTCACCTTTCAAAACTGTTCTCGATATTGGGAGTGGTCGTTCTTACATAACCGAACGTGCGGCAAATCAATTGGGTTTAAGGCCAATGAGTTACGAGTATCTCTCCTATTCATCCTTCGGACGTGAAAAGTCGACTACTAGGAAGGTTCCTATCACAAGTTTATCACTGCAATGTTCTGATGATTCTACTATCAATATTAACGCAGTTATCGTACCAATAATTACCACTTCGGTGATCAAACGAGTTGTCGACAAAACCAAATTCCCCGTACTCAATTCAGTTCATCTGGCTGAGCCTTTGGTCAACAAGCCGGAAGCGATTAGTCTCGATCTACTTATTGGTTTGGACCATTACTTTCAAATTGTAGAGCAAGACAGGATCAAACTCACAGATAGATTGGTTTTGATGCTCACACGTTTCGGATGGGTCTTGGCAGGGGCTTTGAATGAAACTTCTGCTTCGCCGTCTGTTTCTTTGTTTTGTCAGCATTCTGATCCTGTTCTACTTACTCCAACACCCGATCCGATGAATTTGTCAGTGGAACGCATGTGGACCCTTGATTCGCTAGGTGTCACAGATGATAGCAACATAGACAATGATAGTATTGCAATAACACAATTCAATCAATCGATCAACTTTGCTGACGGTCGATACAATGTCAGTTGGCCTTGGAAAATTGAGGACCCTGAGTTACCAGACAATTTCGCACTTTCTTTAGGAAGACTGAAATCACTATTGCAACGGCTAAAACCCTCACCAGCCATTCTAAAGAACTACCATAATACTTTTATGGAACAATTACAATCAGGCGTAATTGAAAGGGTTGACAAAACCGACTCGACTGGCACTGAAACCGAAAATTCTCCTGTTATTCACTATCTCCCTCATCATTATGTGATGAAATCAGACAGCTCTACGACGAAATTAAGAATAGTATTTGATGCGTCGGCAAAATCATCAAAATTCGCTTTGTCGTTGAATGATTGTCTATTGAAAGGCCCAACTAATTTACCTCAAATGACCGGTTTACTTCTTCGGTTTAGATTAAAGCCGGTTGCTCTGATTGCAGATGTAGAGAAAGCTTTCTTACAGATTGGTCTTAACTCACAGGATCGCGATGCTTGTCGGTTTTTATGGATAAAGGATCCATCGAATACGCAACTACACAATAACTTACAAATTTATCGATTTAAGCGCGTTCCTTTTGGAATAATTTCCAGTCCCTTTCTGCTAACGCAAACGCTAATCCACCACATCAGAGAAACTGAATCAATGAATTCTGATTTGATTTTGAAGAACATGTACGTTGATAATTTGGTGATCGCCTTTCCAGATTCAAATGCAGCACTTGAATTTTACAAAATCGCAAAAACCGCTTTTCAATCGGCCAATATGAATTTGAGAGATTGGGGCTCAAACTCGCAAGAATTTCTGCAAAATATTCCCTCAACGGATAGCGAAATTAAACCGGAAACTAAGGTTTTGGGCTTGTTATGGAAGAAGCATGATGATGTACTTCTGATGTCTGAAATGAAAGAACCCACTGTCTCGTCGATAACTAAACGCAACGTTCTCGAAATGACCTCTCGATGCTTCGACCCCCTGGGAATATTTACCCCTGTATTGATCAAAGCGAAATTGTTTATTCAAAAACTTTGGAAAATGGATTTAGAATGGGACACACCTATCAATAAGACACTCACCGATGAATGGACAGATCTTCAAAAGGAAATGTTATCACTACCGTCTATCAGTGTGCCTCGATATATTGGCCCTTCTGATCAATCACAGTATTCGGCAGAGTTACACGCCTTTTCAGACGCTTCGCAAAACGCTTATGGCGTCTGTATCTACTTACGCATTACAACTGATACCGAAGGAAAAAAGGTGAATCTGATTTTTTCAAAGTCAAGAGTCGCGCCTATAAAGGAGTTAACCATTCCAAAATTGGAACTGATGGCTGCACTGATCTCAATTCGTGCAATGAACTTCGTTACCTCAGAATTATGTCTAACTATAGAACGCAAAGTTGTTTGGATAGATTCAAAATGTGTCTTATTTTGGATAAAGAACAAGCGACCTCAACAGATATTCATCGAGAGAAGATTGAACGAAATAAGAGCAAGCGATGCGAATGAATTCCGATATGTTCCATCGCAGCACAATCCGGCAGACCTCATAACTCGTGGTCAAGCAGTTGAAGTATTTTCGAATAACGATTTTTGGTGGCAGGGTCCTCACTGGTTAATTGAGGATAAAGCAAGATGGCCTAAAAGTCTGACAATTGAAAATAACGCCTTTGCCATGGATGCGAAACATGAAACTGATTCGGTTTTACTTGCTGACGACTCCTCGGAATTCAAGCCCCCGCCTCCGTTCGATTTGAACATTGATCACTACTCCTCCCTTAAACGATTATTGACTGTTACCGCATGGTGTCTGAGAGCCGCTGCTATATTCAAGAGGCAAGTCACAACAAAATCAGATTACATAACAGCGCAAGAAATGGAATCGGCACGACGTATGTGGATACAATATATACAACGTAAGCATTTCTCAAACGAATTAGCAGTCGATAAAAGGAAAAGAGGAATTAATTTACAATTTCAACTCGGACTGGTGAAATCACAGGACGGAATCATTCGATGCACTGGGAGATTGCAAAATGCAATGATTGACGATTCAGCGAAGTTTCCAATACTCTTACCAAAAAACGATTCCTTTTCCAATTTGATGATTAGAGAATATCATCAAAAAACACTTCACGCCGGAACGAAGCAAACTCTATCAACTTTCAGAGATAGCTATTGGATACCTTGTGGCCGTTCTCAAGTTCAAAAGGAAATCAGACGTTGTCTAACATGCCGAAAACACGAGGGTGGTCCTTTCAGGAAGTCCTTACCTCCTCCACTACCTCCTCACAGAGTTAACAGACCTGATTATCCGTTTCAAGTGACGGGTATCGATTATTTTGGCCCACTGTTTATCAAATGTGAATCGGGACAACGAAAAAAGGTTTGGATTTGTTTATTTACATGTTCGAGTGTCAGAGCGGTTCATCTAGAAATAGCTGAGTCCTTGTCAACCATTGATTTCATAAGTTGTCTCAGGAGATTTATAGCAGCTCGCGGAACACCAAATACAATAATATCGGACAACGCTAAACAATTCAAATTGGCCAAGACTTGCGTCGACAAGGTATGGTATGAAGTTACGCACAGTACAGAAGTCCAACCTTACATTTCACAACGAAATGTCGAATGGAAATACACTGTAGAATTGGCCCCCTGGATGGGCGGCTTTTATGAGCGCCTAATAGGGTCTGTGAAACGCTGCTTAAAGAAGAGCATCGGAGTCTTGTTACTCAGCATCTTTCAGTTGCAAACTATTATTAAAGAAGTTGAGGCAGTGATAAATTCGCGTCCATTGACATACTCAGGCAATGAAATTGATGACTTTCCCATCATAACGCCATCACATTTTTTAGGTGGACATGCTACGTTTTCAATATGCCCAAATGTTCCTTCTCAAACAAATTTACAAAAAAATTGCGATCATGAGTCGGCGAAGCAAGTTTTGAATTTATGGAAAGCTGGACAAAGGCATTTAGACAGATTTTGGGTATCTTGGTACAAGGATTATTTGCACTGCCTTAGACAGTTCAAGTTGACGAAAACGCGAAATTCAGTTGAAATGAGACCAAAGGTGGGACAAGTCGTTCTAATACACGAGAAGAATATTCCGCGAGGACAATGGAAAATGGCCGTTATAGTATGTTTGAATGAAAGTCGCGATGGTGAAATTCGATCAGTAATGCTGAGGACTTCGAGTGGACGGACACTTAGACGACCGATCACCCTTTTAATTCCCATTGAACTAGAGTCAGAGACAATTAATGTGCGGTTAACGCAATAAAATTTCGCCATTACAATTCATCCTCACACTTTATTAATGCTCACTCATCACTCGCATACACATACAATTATAATTACATGCACATCGTTTCATTCATCTCTGTATATTGTACGAGTATATCTTCTCTGTTGGGAATGTCGGAAAATCCGAAATTTATTTGTTAATGACATTCTACGATTCTTTATTTGTGTGTGTCTATCGCTTCTCTCTCTCCTCGACTCGCCAATTCCCAATGACTGACTATCGGAAAATCCCATCTGCGCGTTCGCTGCATCGTGACTGCATGCACATGTATCAAGGACGAAGGTGTGAATCAACTTGTATTTCGTCACTCGCTGAATTTTATCTCTTGTCAGTGTAGTATGTGGGCTAACCGCTTGTTAAAGTGTTATCATGTGATGTGTGACGTATTGGGAAGGTGACGTTTTGACCTTCAAATGTAAAGCAACTTGATTGTCAATGGATTATTCTTCAGATCGCTAATAAACTTCCAACGTACGCTCGCTGTTTTTCATTTCTCTCGCTAATAAACATACAACTTACGCTCGCTGTATTTTCTCATTGTGAGAACAGCAAGTGTATGCAACTGGAAAAATTCTAAGTTTTTCTCAAAAATAACTAAGTTTCCAAGTTTTTGAAAATTTTCAAAGTTAAAGTTTGATCACTCAAAATGATCATAATGCATAAACTTCCACATGAACTTGACCTTGACCTTTGACTTGACCTTGACCTTTGACCTTCATACACTTCATACACTTCATACACGGCGGGGGGGGGGGCCTCAAAATTTCTCGGGCGCTTCGCGCCCTCGAAATTTTTCGGATTATAGGGTAAATAAATTTTCGAGTGCGCTTCGCGCACTCGAAAATTTATTTACCCATGGGCTCCGGGTGCCACAGCTATTCTTTTTTGCATAACTAAAACCTAACCCTAACCCTAACCCTAACCCTAACCCTAACCCTAACCCTAACCCTAACCTATTATTTGAATTTTGGCGCGAATTTAAAATTTCGAAATTTGGCGCGAAATTTAAAATTTCGAAATTTGGCGCGAAATTTGAAATTTAGATATTTCAGATTTTAATATTATCTCCAAGAGTTTTAAGCCAATATTTTGGCGCGAAAATTAAACTTTAGAAATTGACATGCAATTCAAATATCTTAAAATATTGACTTCAAACATGTTACCATATATATTTACGAATTGAATAATTGATTTGTATGTAATAATGTTCAAACTCTCTGAATTCATTTGAATTAACTTGCTTGTGTTTATAATAGATACATATAGTAGATTTTATACTATTTACAAGAGTCATATTCATAGCATTTGATTGCCATTCCATTCTAATGGATAAAATGAGCCAGCTGATTATTATTTTGTTTAAAATTGTCAAGTTTGTTTTGCTGTACCAAATTGATGACATGATGTCATCAAGTCTTTGTTCATGGTTCCTTTGTTGAATCTATATATAAAGAACTTGTAGAGCTCCGTTCTTCACTCAGTTTTGAATTATTTGGTGTGCATACAAGACCTCGTTCTCCGCTTCTCCGTTTCGTCGATTTACAATAATATTTCTGAAGTGAGTTTCATCATTTAGTATTTACTGCTTTCTAAGTTTGGGAAATAGGTACATTACTAACTTCTTATAACCAAATAGTTTAAAATACATGGTTGGCTTTTAGGATAGGAAACAACACAATGTTATATTATTAATCACAAATCTTTACTTCGTTTTTTTATTATAGCATATGAAATACACATGAATCAAGCGATCTTGATTGATGTAGTGTTTGAATTTAAATAAACATCACAAGATTTCGTTTCTAAATAATAAAACACTAACACATTAATTTCATTTTCAATCAGCTGTTCTTCTAATTAAAATACTTTTAATCAATCTCTACACGTTCGTTTTTTCGAAAAGTCAGTTTCGTTTCAATGTTTTTTTTTTCGAAATTAAATAACATTTACTCAGCTGATTCCAAACTTGATGTTTCTATATTAAAAACACCTCTTAAAAATTGATTTAAGAGTTCGAATCTCGGTTTCTGTTTCATCTTAATATTTTTCTAATTGAGATTATTAAACTTTTTAATATTACTTCTTTAAGTTTGGAAAATAGATTCATAAATGAGTTCTAATCTACAGAGAGATAAGAATATAACAAACGATTATTTCCTTTGTAGAAATGGTTCGAACGTCAAGCATTTCCCGACAGAGACTTATTTTTCATTATTGCAGTACTTGCAATTTGCCAGTTCGCCACGCTAGCAAAAGCAGTCATAAGGGTTGCTCTTTTAAGGAGGATGGTACATATCTGTATTGCCTTACATGTAAGGCATATCTGAAGAGTACTGAGAAGGCGAACAGTGAGGAAGATAAGACTTTTATTCAAGCCCATACTACCTGTGCACTTGGTAATGGACGCAAAGGCATCAATTTGACCTCGACCGCAGAGAAGCGGAAATTGGAAAGATTGTTTGCCAAGGAGGACAGGCCGGCGACAGGAGTTTTGAGTCAAAGTGATGAGGTCGCGAAGACTTCTAAACCTCCAAAAAAGACGCGATCCATCAGAGTAAAGTCGAGAAAATTCATTGATAGTGACACGTCACTATCTGATTATGAAGTGAGTACTGTTAAATGCTTATTTTAAATTAGGTTTTAATGAAACAATGATGAATGCCACCTACGATTCTAGTGCAAGTATGCATGTAGTAAACATATTTTTTAACATTACAGAGTTCAGAACTTCCAACGAAGAGTGCCAAGGTACTTTTAAAGAAATTACCTACAGCAAGAGATGTAAGTATTTTACAGTTAAAATTTTATGATTTTAAATATGTTTTACTACCAAACTCTTTCTTTCAGCATTTCAACAGTCTGCCACCTGTTCCGAAATTGACAATGGTGGAGAAAAAAGTGAATCCACATCCCGTAAGTAATTTTTACAAGGTCTATACGTATATAACTAGAAATTTTAAAACATTGTTAACTTTTCAGCTGTTTCAAAGTCTACCCCCTATTCCCAAGTTGAGAACGGTGGAAAATAATGGATGTCAGACACCTGTAAGTATGATTGTTGCAGTCTACACTCATGGAAATCTATCATGTCTTAATAATCACTCTCTAATCATTTTGTCTTTATTCCTATTGCAGGCAATTCGATCTTTATCACTGAAAAAGACTCGAGATCGCAGTGTCCTCTCAACGCCACCTACCTCAACGTCTATGGAGGACAATGAGGAAAAACCCTACACCATCCGCGAGTCCTCATCAGATGAGTCCTCTTCGGATGAGTCCTCTTCGTCAGCGACATCATCGCCAACTTCTTCTGATGATGACAGTGATGATAGCAGAATTGCTAAGGTAAGTACAATATAAGGAATGAATATGAAAGCAGATAATTGAAATGTAAAAGATTGTAACAGTTAAATTCTGATTTTAGAATAGTTCATACAACGTTGCGGTGGAAGATGGATCTGATCATGAGATCGTCATGACTTCTAAGGTAAGATAGCTTTCAAACACTAGAAAACATGTTTACATTATTTAAATATTATTATATTGTTAATTCTACAAACATTATTAACTTCTTTCCCATATAATGATGCATGGATAATACAAATATTTTCTATTCTCATTACAGGATGCAGCGGTCTACGCATCACAGGAGGAAGAATCCTTCTCCAACATTCGATCGTCTCCAACCTGCAGCGTCCGCTTCCCCTTCACTCCTATACTGGAGTATAGGGGTGCATCACCACCGCCCACAACACGACCACCTATCCCAGGGACTGCTCCTACGACTTCCCACGATCCTACTCCTCCTACTACACCATCACCTACGACTTCCCATGATCCTGCTCCCCCTACGATCTCCAACACTACTATCAACGCTCCTGCTTCCATCATGCTGCAAACCAAGGAGTACAATGTTGATCTAGATGAAACCAATGACAATAGTGAGTTGAGGCGCTGTGAGGAGCGACTGCGACTTGCTGAGGAAAGAGAAGCAAAGCTAAGGACTGAAAATCGTGATCTAATTCAATCTGTGCGAAATCTAACACAGTCAAACTTGCATATGGCATCACTCCTTTCAAGAGGCAACAAGCCTTTTGAAAAAGAGACTTTAATGCATATTGAGTATGCAAATTCAAACATTGAAAAGGTGAGGCTGACTCACATGGAAGACAGGGGTGCTTGCTCTGCACAGTGTCAGCACATCAAGATGTGCCACAGTGGCATTGTAAAATGCATAAAAATGTAATGTAATGTACTTTACTTTTTTCTTTTGGAAAATGAAAATTGTTGTAAATCCTGAATTTTTTTCCTTTATATCATCGATCGGTAATACTACATCTATCTCAAAAGTGAAGAGATCGGAACAAATTCTATTGGGTGGTAATAGCTCTGACGTCATAGAATGATGAAAATATATAAGGACTATCAAAAATTATAATCCTTATCATTTACTATTAAGAATGGTTGTCTGTTCCAAGTGTGGAAAATCTTTTACTCTTTATGGCAATTTGCAACGTCATGAAAAATTTTGTAAGTTGGGGATAACATATAAGTGTAGCAAGTGTCCATATCAAACGAATAGGAAGGATAATCTAAAGCGACACAATCTAGTTTGCAATTTAAGTTCAAATTCTCAAAATATGTCAGTTGTTAATCAAGTAGAATCACAAAATAATCACATATCCAGATCTAGTATTGTTGAACCAACGTCTAGACATACATCAACCAGCGCTTCAAATAATACCTTTATGCAATGTTGCTCCCATTGTGGTAAAAATTATAATTCTGTTAGCAAATTTCGTCAACATATGAATGTACATAATACAAAAAGTGAGATGAATATTCATAATAATCATGGAACTCTAAATCTCAGTGAAAGCGCACTTAATGGTCACGCTCGTGTATATGACATCACACCATCAACACATACAATCGACATTAATTCTTTTTTATTGAGTATGCGACCTATATTAGGGGACTTAGTGTCAAACCTTCTAGAACAATTTCAACTACGTGGCCGTCTAATTGCACAAATTCGTTATGTGCGATCAAATCCTCAAGAAGATGAAACGTTTCTCGCACACTTTACATCATCATCTACAAACTATATTTATGACTATGATACCTGGTTCCAAGATAATTTGAATAGTCTTTCAAGCCATATTGAAGCATTTGCAAATAAGGGTAGCAACTGGGTTATAGATGAAATACTTAATATTGAATTCAATGTTATTACCAGTCCACTACTATCCGGTGGACAAACATTTACTCTACCAAAGAGCTTGAAAGATTCTAAGGCTGTAATCAATGTACACTCAAATGCAAATGACTGCTTCAAGTATTCAGTTTTATCAATACTACATTATGATGAAGTACTTCACTCGAGAAATGAGATGAAATCATATAGCAAGTGGACATCTGATCTGAATATGGATGGCATTGCCACACCAGTATCAATAAAAGATATTTCTAGGTTTGAGAAAAATAATGACATCAAAATTAACATTCATTTTTATGAAAAAGGACTCAAAGGTGTTCGTTATAGTAGCAACTTTATTGGTAAACGAACTGTCAATATACTGTTAATTGTTAACAATGAACGCGCACATTATTGTGGAATCAGAAAGATATCGAGACTATATAGGAAAATTAATAAAAGATTTAAACATTACTGTGATCGATGCACCCAATCGTTTACATATAAGACAACTCTAGACCGACATTATCAATTTTGTGTTCGAGGAAAAGCGCAAATAGAAAAAATGCCTAAACAACTAGAGGTAAGTACAAGTAGCATGGAATATCATCTAAGTCCACCTTTAGTAATTTATGCAGATATAGAGTGCTACATCGATAATAAAGTGCATAAACCTGCAGCAGTTGGAGTTTATCATGTTTGGCACAACGCTCTCCAATCAAAATTTGATAACGAATATTATGTCTTTAAAGGAGAAAATTGTATTATGAACTTCTTAAATCACCTAGAAAATGTAGCACAAAATTTGTATGACAATCAGCGTGCAATAAGTAGACAACCGATGTCTCTATCCCATGATGAAGAAGAAAAACACAAAAGCGCACAGAGTTGTAGTAAATGTAAATCTAAGTTCAGTGATGATTGTATCAAAGTGAGAGATCATGATCATATAACAGGAAAATATAGACAAACATTATGTAGCAAATGCAACCTTCGATTGAAACTGAATAGGCGGGAACTGCCCATATTTTTCCACAACTTCAAGAATTATGACAGTCACATCGTTTGCTACAAAGCAATTGGAAAGAAGAAACCATGGAAATTAGAAGTGGTAGCAGCCACAGCTGAAAAATACATAACTTTATCCGCTAGTGTACCTGTGAACGAGTACAACGGAAAAACAATATATTTTAAATTAAAGTTCTTGGATTCTTTTCAATTTTTAAGTGCATCACTAAGTGAATTAGCAAAAGGATTACAAGTGTATAAGCATGTAGAAAAATTAAGAAACGAATTTCCACTGATTAATGATGACATCCTATATCAAAAGGGAGTGTTTCCCTACTCTTATTTCAAAAGTCTAAATACATTGTTGGAAAATAGTCTACCACCACAATGTGAATTCTATAATGATCTCACACGAGAGCATTGCTCAGACAAAGAATATGAACACGCTTGTAATGCGTGGATCGCTTTCAGTTGCTCCAATTTTGGTGATTACATGCTTGCATATCTCAAATTAGATGTGTTATTGCTGGCAGATATTTTTGAAGTCTTTAGATCATTGAGTCAAAATGAAGATGAGGTGGATCCTGTGCATTTTGTCAGCCTTCCACACCTTAGTTTTACTTCAGCTTTGAGTTTTGCTTCATCTGATCCTCCACACTACATACAAGATGAAAACATGTACAATCTATTTGAAAGGGGAATAAGGGGAGGTATGACATTTACAAATATTCACCGAGCGCGTGCACGCATTACGGAATTACAAAATAATACAAATGAAAGCCGTCACTTATCCTACATAGATGTCAACAACCTTTACGGCTCGTCACTCAGCAAGAGTCTACCACATTCAAATTTCAAATGGTTGAATGAAGATGAAATAGGCTACTTTTCAAACGAAGTTAATATTCAAGCCATAGATGATGATAGTGAAATCGGATATATTTTTGATTTAGATTTGGAATATCCTGCAAGCATACATGATGACACTGCCGATTTTCCATTGGCACCAGAAATGCAGATGATAGAACAAAAAATGTTTTCAAGTTATATGAAAGACTTGTATAAAAAAGTAAGACCAAATACTAACTTTTCTTCAACTAAGAAACTATTGCTACACCAATTTGATAGGGAAAATTATGTTGTACACTATTCAATATTAAAATTTTATTTATTTATGGGTATGAAAGTCAAAAAAGTTCATAGCGGTGTAAAGTTCACTCAAAAGCCCTGGTTAAGAACGTTCATCGACATGAATTCCCAAAAGAGAGCTCAGTCAAGAACTGATTTTGAAAAGTCATTTTACAAGTTGAAGAATAACTCTTTATATGGCAAGACAATGGAAAATGTAAGACGAAGGAGAAAATTCAAATTAGTTAATAGTGTTGAGCAATGTCAAAAATTATCAAATCATCCACTCTATGTTCAGCATAAGATCTTCGATGAAGATCTAGTTGGCATGGAAATGTACAAGCCTTCAATAATGTTGAATAAATTAATTTATGTTGGTCAAGCAGTTCTTGATTATAGCAAGTTGGAAATGTATCAACTATTTTACAATGATTTAAAAAGATGTCCACTGATAAATAGAACGCGACTTTGTGGCGGTGACACTGACAGTTTTTTCCTATGTCTATACACCTCACCTTCTGTCCGTCTGGAGGACATACTTCTATACTTTGGTGAAAAATTTGACTCTTCAAACTATGATGTACATCACCGACTATATTCAACTACAAACAGAGCTAGGTTGGGCTGTTTTAAGGATGAGTGTGCGGGAAAGTTGCTTGAGGAAATGATCTTATTAAAACCGAAAATGTATTCAATGAAATATCTAGATTCATCTTGTCACAGCATCAAACGTGCAAAAGGAGTGCAGAGAGCTGCAGTTAAAAAACTACAACATAATGATTATAGGACCGTGTACTACAGTGAAATGGATACAAGTGAAGAAATGACAGTAATTAACTCGAAAAACCACTTAGTTACTACAAAATCATTCAGGAAGCGAGGACTTTCACTGTGGGAGGATAAGCGCTGTTGGTTAAATAAAAATTTGTCACTACCATATGGACACTATAGCTTGGGACTTCCCCCACCTTCAAAAAGAAGGAGAATCCTTCCTGCTATAGGTGATGTAGAATAAGTCTAAATAGATTCAACAAGGTAATTTACAAGTAAACTAACCAATCGTCACATCTTTCTGCTTAGTTATGCTTACTAATATATAGGTAGTCTAAACACAAAATGAAATTTCTACATTTTTCCGATGTGTAGAAATTATTACTAAAATATAGGTAGTCTTATTATGAATTTAAGACATAGCACTCAACATCATTCCGATATGTTGAGATGTGAAATAGCAAACTTTATGCAAACAGATGAATTAGGTTTATATTTGAAAACATGCCTCATTACACTAGAACATGGAAACTAAACGACTTACAAAGCGTTCACATAACAAATTCTAAGAAAGTAGTCTTTCGTCACTCAATAGCAAATAGTGGTGGAAGACATCGTGGCGTTTGCATTAGCCTTGACGCATTATCTTCACTGAAAGACTTCGCTGATCTGATTGACAACCATAAGACACGGATGAAGATTCCCCTCGATCAAAAGGTATGGATAAAGTGTGACTCTACCGTCAAGCTGTACGTCTGTTCACCAAAGAGAGAAGATATTGACTATCGATTTTTCCGTTTCAGTGACGTCACATGGAGAAACTTTACAAAAGAGATACTACCACATATGATTTCATTTATTAAGGATGGAGGACATCAAGCGGATGGAAGTCGTGAATCGCATGTTAACTACAAAAGTAAACTCAAAACTCAATCTTCAAGAAATCGAGCGGAACATTCCCAATCGAAAGCAATGGTTATTAATAAAACACAAGATGAAGCCGACAACGAATCTACATCTGGGAAGACCCTCAATGTTAACATGGAGGATACAGAGGAAGGATAAATATGTGACTATCCTATTCTTTCCAAATGGAACAATCCAGTGTGTTGGTGGCTTCACTGATGGTGATCTACCATATCTACATTCTACATTGGAAAATTTACTTAGTGACTCATTATCTGAATGGGAAGTGAAGACAATGACTGTGTTATGTGAATTGAACTATCATTATGACTTTCGTAAAGTCACATCATCAAATAATCTCACTTATGAAGTGGAACTATTTCCAGCAGCACAGATGACTAACTGGCACCCATATCATGTTCATGTATTCCATAATGGAAAGATTGTGATAACCGGCATTAAAGACATAAATGATGTTCCTCCCATCCTATGTGATTTGAGAAAAATATTTGTGAAATCTACATTGTAGCTATGTAAATATTTAGAAAAGAACTGTATATTTGTAAATACATATTGAAATGTAAACATGTTTTGCTTTCCCTCTAAACCCAACGATTTGGAACATAAAACAAGGATATTTACATATAAAATAAAACTTTATTACAAAACAGTTTCAATATACTTTGTAAGAATTACATCATTTTTATAGCAGTCTTTCGAAAAAAGTTGTAAAACACTTTTACAGTTATTTTTCAATGGTCTCTCGTTGATGAAATATAGCACATAACCGCCGCACATGAGAGATACATTGCTTTGAAGTGGAAACGATGTAACTTTCTTAATCGTCCAGGAGAACCTATTCATCCATAATGCAATGTCATGTAAGCGAGGTAGATTAAGAGAGTCAAAATATTCAGCCACTTTATAGCGATTGATGTACACTGCAACCCAATGTTTACCAGGAAGATTGTTGCTGTCCGTATTGATGATAAGCGAACAAGGATAGAAAGGAATTGAATTAGGTAAATTATCTCTAGAAAAGACATCAAGAAATATTGACTTGGAGTAGGGATGAGCATTTCCCATTTTCCTCAAGATTTGTATGTTGCTTAAGTTACTCATCTCTGATAGCTGACAGTTACGTCTCGCATTCTCGTTATTTCAACTTTGCTATCATAGATAGCATAAATGAGGCAAGTAATTGTTTTCTTCAAAGGTGACTCAAATGACACCTCTAGTCGTAGATTACCAGGCTTTGTAACTCCTACGCTTTCACCGCCTAGATCTGCATCTGCTGTGAGATTGTATATAATGAAGAAGTAACCATTTTTATACATATCCATTGTAATTCCATTTGAATCATCTGTGTTAAACATGCTCAGTGCAGTGAAAGTAGAACCATATTCACGTGCAAATTTACCCTCTTTAAAATTAGGCTCATAAGCTTTGCAAGCAACAAATTTTCCATCCTGATAGAGTGCTAGTTTACTAACGTTAAAGTGTTGGAAATTAAATGGATTCTTTTCAAAAGCACCAATAAATGACTCATTTTCCACAAATGTGATATACACCGCCTTCGGCATCGCAGTGGGAAAAAGATTTGGGTAGGCATGAGAGGATGATCCCGCACCAATTGTGAAGTTTGTTAACACACTGTGATTAACTGGATATATTGCATTGCTTTTCCTCAATCCTGTCGCATGCTCGTTGATGACTGACGGGTTCATTGTTACTCTCCTTACATTGAGCACGGCACTACTTATGTTGATTTGATAGTTTGTAGCTCCAAAGGCCATTAACGCGAACTCAGGATTTGCACGAATAAATTTTATTTGCATTTTAACCTGTGATAGTAGATATCTAGATTGACGAAGGAAATCAAGATAGACAGGTCCTTTCAAGTATAATTCCTTTGAATCTGCTGTCAATTCCATTCGTTTTTTTAAACCTCCATTTGAAACCTCATCAAATTTCCCTTGCTGATCATCATACCAGCCGGCAACTTGCAAGTGTGACTGTTTAGCTTGCTTCTGAAATTGCGTCATTGTATTTATGTATGCTCCATAGGGATATGCTCGATCCCCTCCTTCAATCTGTTTGTCATTCAATATTAAATACACATCTGAGAATAGACTGGCAATAGGAAGATTTGTCAATCCCACTTTATCCTTAGTTGAATCAATATTGGTACCATCAGTCTTCTTAATTTGTATACACAATTCTAAATCAATGGATTGACAGTCAATATAATCTTGAGGATTAGCAGGTATATCAAACTGAATAGGCTGTTGGTTACCATCGATATTTGTTGTGGGGACTATATCAACAATAGTTGAGGAAATAATGTCAGTTTGATGAGGCGGTGAATCGAAGAAACACAAAGCCGAATTGATACTCTGCATCGTATTAGCTTTACAAATATGTTGTCTTCCTTCGTTTTGACTTGTTTCCAGTCGCTGTGGAATTTCGTTTGCGCTTTCTTGCTTTCACACGACGTCTTGATTTAGAACGTGCTGCTCTGGTGGGCTTTTTACTTCTCCTACGCCTTTGCTTAGTAACTCGACCTGATCCAACTTGTCTTGACTTCCTACGTTTCTTCCGAACTGTACGCCTCGTCTTTGTTAAATCATCTAATGCGTCTATGGCAGATTGCTGTGCACGCAATTTCATGGATTCACCGATATTCTCCCCTTGAAGTGCATCAGCTGCAACATTTGCACCAAAGTCTAAAGCTCTGTTTCCAACCCGCTTCATGAATGGTACGCCATACTTTTTGAGTGTTGGGAGAACCATACGTCTTAGTGCACCGAATATGCCTCCTCCAACTTGTCGTCTACCTCCAGCAAACACGGGATAGCCGCTCTGATAGGATGGACCACTGTAAATGCCTGACATTATGTCCTGTAGATAATTATAGATCCCACAATAGCGTAAAGCCTTAATCTCGTGTCCTGATGTGTAGTGTTAAAACAGTAACACCACCACAGAATGGTACTACTTCACCTGTATCATCATGAATTGATATGTCAATTCTATTGATGACATTTCTGCTCATTGGTACATACATCGTGTTAATAAATTCTCGATTGATTAGTTGCTTCCTTACGGATGAGAGAGGAAATGTGCGCAGAAGTGGGGCCTCAATGTCGCCAACCCTTGTATATTCAATAATGTTACAATAGACGTATAAGTTACTTATATCACGCTCTAGTGATGGGGTTGTATCACCTATTGATGAGCCTTCATAAATAGTTGATTTTGAGAATCCCAATGTGGACGTTAACACGCTATCCAGCTTGATAAGAGAGTTCTTCCCTACCTTTAGAATCATGCGTTTCTTATGTGGATCATAAGAAAAGTGATATTCATCTGCATCAAGGTAATCTACACCAAACTCATTTAACTTTGTACACAATTCAGATGGCGTTTTCAAGCTTTCAATGTTCAAATTAACTCTTTTTACAAGTTCACTGGAAGTAGACAATTCATCACCCAATATGTCTTCGCTGTATATGTGGATATCCCATGAAGCATTTGTTGATGCTTTGAGTTTAGAAGAGGACAATTGAACCTTGAATGTATCATTTAACTCTGTCAACCAAGGTGCGCTTTCAAGGCCCTTAAACATCCCAATCATTTCAGATCCGAATTCAATAACAGCGGACTCAGACTTTTCCAATGGTGTCTTTTTAGTAAAAACAATAAATTCTACCTCCTTTTCAACAGTAAATAAAGTTACTTTCTCTTTCTTATATTCACAAGTCATTAACGTTTCTGGCACTGATCCTTGAAACTTTCTTGCAAAGTCTTCAACACTTCTAATGACCTCAAATTTATTTTTTACTCGGATGCTCCTCTTTTGTAATGCATACAATGGCACAATTCTACATTGAAAATCAGTGACTTTCCTCTCCGAATTCCACCCACGTCCATTGTACCAATACCTTGATGAGAAAGTTGTTCTGGAATACCCAAAAGTATGACTCAAATCCTTACCTAATACAAGAAGAACATGCTTCCCTTCCTTCATCAATTTTGTTGACCCCTTTATGACTGGTTTGTAGAATTTATTCAAAGTCAGCTTGAAGAGATCATTTATTCGTTCAAACATTCTACCGATTTCCTTTTCTGTATCTTGCAAGCTCATTGTGGGAACCTTAGAATCAAAAGTTGACGTTGCAAATGCCTTTTGAATTTTAATCATGTTTTGGACAGATGGTAAAGATGTTGAAAAAGGATGTAAAGTTAGATGATGAAAAGCCCATGTACCATGTAGACTATTTTGAAATATGCGAAAGCAATCATCCTTCTCTCGTACTTCTTTATGTAATTCAAAATAGTTGTTCTTTAGCAAACTGATATCGTTGTAATAAGTAATTTCAGTTAGAGCAACTTCATGGGGTCCATGCAGAGTAATTGGATTAGCGAATTCAACAGAGTATAGAGATGGTTTGTTACTTGGGAATATCTTGGGGTTGCTATTGCTTGGAAGAATGATATTGAAGTTAGTAGACATGTTAAACTCATATATGTAAGAAGACACATGCTATATTAGCTTAAAAGTTACGAGTGTCTCCCACCTCCACATTTTGTAGATCCTGGTGCGTTATCCAGCTATTGAATGAATCAGGATATCCTTTCCATTTAACTAGATATTTCCTTTGATTGCCATGACCTTTCTTCCTAATTATTTTGTCAATCATATACACCTCTTCACTTCTGTCTACTACTTGCAATTCATAAGAGTAAAATTTTCCTTCAATTGGATTGCCATGGTAATCTATTAATTTATACATGGTGGGTCTAAATTTTGTATTTACTTCATCTACAAAAAACTCTTCTTCAGTCCAATTAGGTAGATACCCCTTCTCAAATGTAGACTTAACCTTTGAAATCCGAACTCTATCGCCAACATTTATTTTCTTTTCATTGGAAATGTTTTTCGCTTTCTTATCATACAATCGAAGCCATACATCCATCGCATTATCTGGGGTAACATCGACAGGTTTCATCTTAATGATTCGATGGTAGCTTTCATTGTAATTCTTAACAAATTTCTGCAGCTCACCTATCCAAACATGTGTATTTTTTGCAGTGAAATAGCGCCATATTTTTGTCTTCAGTGTGCGATTGAACCTCTCAACCATGGCAGCTTTATAAGCACTTTTGACACTAAACAATTCCACATTATGACTTTTAAGGAGACTTCGAACATGAGAGTTTTCGAATTCCTTCCCTTGATCGGTCTGTATTCTTTGCGGAACACGCCCCTCATCGAAAATGCTCTGAAAAGCCGCTTCAACTTCTGGTCCTCGTTTAGATTTCAGCGCACGTGCCCAAGCATAGCGAGATAAAATATCTATTACGGTTAAGATGTATTTATAGCCATCATTGTACTGTGATATCTGTTGCATGTCAGCCAAGTCCGCTTGCCATTGACTATCTATATTGTTAACAACATATTTTCTCGTTGGAAACCGCTTTCTCGCATTTTTGTGAAGAGTGTAAGTCGGTTGACTCCTTAACCACTTCTTGACTTTCTCTATCCCCACACCTGCTGCACGAGCTAGAACCTCCGGACGACTGAAACTTGCGGGGTGATTTAAGTCGTAATAAATCTTTCTGAGTTTCACTGCTGTACTCATCGTCTTTGTTCTGATTTGCACGCGTATTACTCCCACAGCAACTGCTAACACAATTGATATCAACCTCTATTCCCTCTTCTCCTTTACCTTCGAGCGCAGATTTCAAACAGCAGCAAAACTTTTGTAGCGACATGATATGAGAGAAGCAAAGCTTAATTTATATTTGCTTAATATTTACTATAATCCTTTCCAACACGCATTGAGCGCCTAGTAGCTCTTTTTGGTTGAAGATCATCGGGATCATGAAGCTCTCGCTTGACCGCCATCGTGGGTGTTTTACTTTTTGTTTCATCTTGTAAGTGACCCTTGTCCAACTCATTCACAGTCGGTCCTCCAATAATATTGTGTGGTACATTTTGATCAGATAAAATTTTCTGAAAATATGACCACCCTTGTGGTGCACCTAGTTTTCGCCTTACATCTCTAACAGCATATTGCAGAAGGTCATCTATGTGACTATTTCTAATAACATCACCAGTTGTTTCATCTATTATCTCCCCTCTCTCATTGAACTTCACATGTGGATCAATGAAGTCAAATAATCGCTCAGCGCGCACACGATATGGTCGAGGTGTTGACAAGGTTATAAATCGTCGCAACTTATCACGAATCTGTCGCCTCTCATCAATGTTTTCAGCTGCTAACTGCATTCGTCGATAGGGATCCTTAATCTTCTGAATTTCCATATCCTTTTGTGTTAGTTCCTTAAGTTGATTCGTAATAGGTTGATCTATATTTTTGACTTCCTGTGCACTTTGTAATGTAGTCAATTGTACATACTCCTCTTGAGGAATGACTACCATCTTTGAATACGACATGTTTGAAAATAATAAGGCAACAAAGTACATTGCTTAAAACTAACTGTGAACCGAGAAAACTGTCATTGGTTCAGCGGAATTAGGTATGATATTTGTTCGAAATCGAAGTCGTTCCGGACATTCCTGGGTTAGATCAATAAATAGATAGCCATGTGGTTTCTTAGTTACATCTTCATATATTTTTGAAAGAACTTTAGGTTGTTGAGGTAATATCTGTCTACTGAGATGATGTATCTGACTACTGTCTCTTGGATTTTTAAATATTACCAAATAATGTGTATTCAAACTCCTAGTTCTTTGCTCTTTCCCTCCATCAAAAATGTTTTGGGTGATATAGATAATAAAAGCTTCCCTATGATGTGCAGTTTGAATGAACATTTCAGTTACATCCTTTGAAGATTTGCTTTCACGTAATAGATCATCTAATACTAGTAAGTCACCTGCTTTGATGTCTTCAGTTGTCGGTAACCCTTGCTTCACATCATAACCTTTCTGGCGAAGTGCAGAATGTAGTTGTGGTTGAAATATGCCATAACACCATTTAACTCTTTTAATTTCTTTATTAAACATCTCATTTCTAAATTGTAGTAATTGAGTTACAAAAGTAGTTTTACCGGACTGACTTGGTCCGGCCACACACATTGTGCGATCAGTGAATAGGCGGAAATCTGTCATCCTGAAATTTCAAAAGCTTTAAAGACCAACACCCACCAGTTTGCTTAGAATAAAACAAGTCATGTTCCATAACAACTTTATTTACATTTAGAAACTTTCATTTCACATTCACAGCATTTGTGTTTCCTCATCAATGTCAGCATTAAAATAACTTCTCGCGTCAATTTGAGCATCTTGGCGTTTCAATTTCAACTTAACACTCCCTTCCTTGGATTTCCGTCCCCGCTTTTTGCTTTCTTCAACATCCTTCCCATCTTTTGAAGCAGGTTTATCGATGGTGATTAGACACTTATCAATCGGCATTGGCTCATAAACCAACTGTAGAACTTTCATTTGTAACGATGCCACTTTTCCGGTTGAGCCGTGAGCACCAATGTATAGTCCGTTGACGTGTATTAAACCCATGTATCGTCCGCGCTTAAGATCATCACACTCCATTGTATTTCCAAGTAGATCGAATGCTTGAAAGTGATCGGACAATTTCAAGAATAGCGTATCGAACTCGGGTAAATCCTTATAGCCACTTCCTTCCTCTAACGCCTTCCTCCAATGTGTAGGAGCACTTTCGGGCAACACAACGCATTCCTTCGCCAAAGAGTCGATGGTTTTGAGTATCATCTGCTGCCATTTCGGAAAGGTCACTCGCATTTGTCTCATGTTGCTATATCCAGATGAAGACATACCATTACTATGGAAAAATGGAACTTGAAGGTAGAAACCATCGTCACCATAGCTCAACGTTTGGAAGTAAAAGGTATTTCCAATCCCTTGAACCTTCCTTGTCGGTCGGAATTTAAAGAGATCACGTTCAAATGAGTCGCTCTCCTCTCTAACTATAAACATTTTTTGAGACATAATTCAATGTTGTACTTATTCGGAGCTTTTCAACCGTCAGCGATGAATGATAGCTTGAAAGTGATTAAAGAGTACAAGCGCGTCTCTCTTATATACATATTCACATGAGTCATCAATCAATGATGACGTGTCAATCCATGATTCGTCGTCTATAGCAACACTGCGGCACCTGCTACAACTTTCCCTAGTGGACTGTTGAGTACATTGTAAATGCTGTTTCCAATATCATTCAGCATATTCAAAAACCCACCACCTCCACGCTGAACTAAGTTCCGCCTTTTCATATCACTGCTTCTTGGATTTGAAAATTTTCTAATGCTGTTTAGAGAATCAGTACTCAATAAAGGCTTGTATATTGGGAGGCATTTGTGTATTGCAAAAGCCAAATCACGGATGAAATCATCACTTGAGTTTTGAATTAATTTGCACTTAACTTTATTGTTTCGCATGCTGTTTAACTTTCGCAATGCCTTCTTAAACTGACTTGAAGGTCTAAAAGAACCATTCTTCCGAGAAAAAGATGCCTTTCGTTTTGCAGTCATTTTTATTGTGTTAAAAGCAAAGCATTTATGAAAATATACATTTTTGCCTAGTTCCATGCAACAAAGTCAAACGGTAACAGATGGTAGGTCGTAGTCATCAACATCACTCAAAGTCTGAGTCGTTGCAGTTATAAGCTGTTCTATATTACACATTAAATCCTTTGATAGAGGACAGCATGAACAGCATGGTTTTGAAGCGAAGACTTTTAAAAGATTAGCATAGTATGCTCTAAACTTGATTATGTCCCGGTCATCTTGCACTGCCACATTGACGCTCATCGACGGGGGTCCGGTAAACATGTCCACCTTGAATTTACCACCATTTTCGTCATAGTGGCTAAATACGATTATATCATGCAAACAAGTCTTCAATTTCCGTGTTCTCATTTCACAATAGCAACGAGAACTCTGTGGAATAGCTTCCGTCAAACTCAGAGGCTTGAACACTTCATCGAGCCAAAATCGTAGTACTCGCGTAAGGGCATTGGTCAATGTCCTCATTAAGAGTTTCTGAAGTTCAATATCATCTTCACAATGATAGAATGTGACAATATCCTCCATCAGATCTATGAGATCAGCTTTGTAACCAATAACATCATTTGCAGAGTAGAAAATCTTGCTAGTAAACAGATTGTCTTTGTGAATAATTGAAACAGGAATGATCGTGGTAAATGGCATGTTTATTAATGTCTACAATCCTCAACAAGTATGGTTCTAATAGAAGTGTGATAACCTTATATACAAAAGCTGCACAATAGCAACCAATCACAGACACGCATGATGACTCATTATGAACGATATACAGTGACTGTTGAAATTATTTCTTCATCACAAAGGGGACAAAATGTAGTTTCCAAGGGTATATAGCATGTAGAACACATGACAAAATGAGAACATGGTAAGAAGAGAAGGGATTTTTCCCGTTCAAAACACCTAATGCAGTTCCGTTCACATAATAGTTTAAACGTCTCTGTTTCTAATTTCTTTCTGAAGTCACTTTCATCGATAGAACATTTCGATAAATCAATTGAAGGTTTCACTTTTTTTATCTCCGTTTCAGAAAGTTCTAATTTCATCCTCCTAATTTCACTGTCTTTATGATGTAGCATTGAGAAATCTTCTATCCAACTACGATCCAAATTAGCATTCATGGTATGCTCATCCAGATCCATTAGTCGTTCAACTAAATCGCCAGCTTTGATATTTTCATTTAGATTTGTAACAGTTTCTATGGCCTTTAGCGAATAACCAAGGTCTCTTGCAACAATCCATGAAATTGGGAAGCTAACCATGAAGCAACTTCCACGTATTTATAACTTAACCTAGTTATGAAAATAAATAAAATTGTCATCATAGTCACAATGGCCACAATTGTCGCATTTGAGCAAGCAGTCTCAAAACAAACAACTATCTATTCAAGTTTCGAAATAAATGTTCGCATCCCTGTTCTAATTCACTCACTTTAATTCAAAATCGGAACAGGCTGTTACAACCCCAGTACACAATTGATTGTACCAAACCTCGAAACATGAACTCAAATTCAAATCCCAATCGGAACGCGGTTCGAATTCAAATGTTCATATTTACATGTTTGGAACGCCATGTTCGCATCCTCGTTTTAATCCTCACTTTTTGCGTTCGCATTTTTAACTACTGATCAACTATCGACTTCATGATTTGAATTCCAACTACGAATAATAAAAATACTGCCCAAACGATATAGAACGCGACCATAGATATAGAGCATCAATAGACGAAGAAAATCAATGGCAATTGAAGACTATTTTTCGACATAATTCAGATATCGCTTTTTTTTACTCACCCTGTATAAAAGTCTTTAGACGTGAACAATTTACGCACAAAAATTCCTTGGCAGCCATAGACGCTCCGTTTCACCCAACAGGATTCGTCAGTGCAGCTGGGAATGGTCCAAGTTATATAGTTCAAATTATCTAGAACTGGCACTCTGCAATCTTTATGACTATCTGTCGCAATGCAAAACCAGGATAAATGAAAAACACAGAATTTAGACGTTTTAGTTGTCCGCAATTAGCATGGTAATGTCAAGACAAAGATTTTTAGAAAAAGCAGCAAATATGTTGTTACCAGGCGTCTTACAATTTTGTTCCGATTAAGCATAAGATCAGTATTGCGAGAACCTTATTTTATGGAGCTTTATTTTATAAATTTCTTTGTTGAGACAGAATGGCTAAAATTCCTCAGCAATACAAATTTTAGGAATTATTTGTTGTAGATATTGCATGAAGCGCCAGTTTCTTGGGACGTCAGCAAGGTTAGTTTGCACTCAAATAACATCCTGCACTCTATTTTTCCTGCTTCTCGACCGATTGCTATTTTTTCGACCAGACGTATTCCTGTGGCCTCTGTTAAAGATGCGCTGCCGATGTCTGCGAGTTCCAAAGTAATCTACATGTAGGGCCTACTCTTGTAACTACTGTGGAGGGTGGAGACAGTTACATTGGCTGAAGTCGTAGGCATTTGGAGACGGGAATCAAACAAGGAAGCTTGTGCCACTTTGGGCAACAAGTAGTTGAATGGGGAAATCTTGAACGTGCGTGACTCGTCATTTCGTTGATTGTTCATTGGTTCAATGTGACGTAGTAGATAATAGATGTAGGTTTGTCATTTTGTCGCGTGCACGATCGAAAATCCTTTTGTCCATTCTCGAGGCGCATCAAATGACAAAGCCGATTTTGCATTCACAGAAAGAATTCGCGCTGTAGCTATGGTGCCTTGGTGAATGCAAAATATACTCACCTGTCATCAGTCTCACAACTTTGTTGTTCATCCAATTCAGTAACTGGGTCCACTTTGAAAAGACCAGAGAAGCATTCTACATTTGTTTTTTTTCAAAATTGTCTTTCCGAAATTAGTAGATTACTGTGGTGCTTCTTTTTGATGTTATGAATTTTTCGCATTTCCTGTTAGTTTTCCGCGTTAATCTAATTTTCTGTCATTGTCAGCAATAACTAATAACTTGGTTTTGGTGTCTATTTCGCAACTAATATAAGTCATTTTCTAAGGCGTGGGCCTCTAATTTCTCGTGTGGGAGGCGCATAATACACGTTTCCTTAATTGAGAATTCCTTCAAACACTCAACCTGCAACTACAGTCCGTTTCATAAAAAGTGGATCATCCCAAAATTTGACTAAATAAAACATAAGTATGATACAGAAAGCATTTTTCATGTTATTTCATGTCCCTAATATATTTAAATGTCCTTATATAATCTGATAAGCTATGATACAGTAACGGTTCTTAAGAAGCTGATATTTTGTGGCCCTACCCTTATTGTCATCAATGACATTACCAATTCGTCTAGGCATTGATTCGATGATATCGTTGATTTTTGACTGATCTAACTTTCTCCACTCTCTTTTTAACAGTGACGTAAGTTGTGATACGCCATCTGTAGGTAGCAGTGAACGACGAACGTTACGTTTTAGAATGCTCCATACATTTTCTATGGGATTCAGATCAGGAGAACGAGCTGGCCAAGATATGTAAACAGTAAACAATTAAACAATCACAGCAATGAAGGTCAGTGACACTTAGACACAATGAATGCCTCACAAGTCACTTCTGTATTGAATGAAATCACAAGAGAGCTTTGTAGCAGTCACCCTTTTGTTTATGATAAACATGACGAATCCTTGGGATTCATGTGGATGGAGTCAAAGTTGGAGTTTGGGTTTAGCATTAGCTTTTTCGGTGCCATTCCCTAGGTTGTGAAAGCAAACCTTTCCCAAGTTTTGAAGAGTGTTTTGGCTAATTTCTGATTAAATTTACAAATTATCCCAAAACATTAAAAAACAAAATCAATATTGTTAATGCCTAACATCAATGAAAATCAACTGCAGTTATTACATCATACCATAGGAAGAATAGTGTTCATAATTAAGGGACTCCTATGATCATTGAAATTAAGAAGACTTGATTTTATTATGAGCTCTCGCTAATCGCTATTAGTATAAATGATGATTTGTCGCATTCAACTGCCACTGGATTGGGTTAAGCAAGGTCTCATTAGTCAATATTAGTACGAGAGTACTGACGTTTTCTTTCTAAATTCGCGCACGAGCTTCTTACTATTCTTGATTTGCAAATTGCCATGCATTATCAGTAAAACGAAAATTCTTAAGTTATACTTCCAATTGTCTTGCAAGTTAAGGGCATAAAACTTCGCAAACTCCCATTTGTTTTTGTAGATCCATGTACTTTGGAAGATGTCTGCTTTAAAACTGCAATCATAATCATAAAAATGACAAATCTCATTTTGAGTGATTGAATGAATGCTTGATCATTACGTCATTAAGTGCACCAAACTCGGAAGCACAGGGTCTCCCAAAATTAGACTAGCTCAGTTTTTGATTTTGCCTCGAGAACGAGACTTTAAGTTCAAAAATGATATTTGTGATGAAAAACGGAAAGAGTGATCAAGAGGTTTTAGTGTTTATCTATAGAAGTAACTAAAAAATCCGTTCACGTTCGGACAGTAATATCGCCATTTATATCATTAGGCGTATGATATGTGTAAACTTGTAATAAAAGTGTCAAAAGCACATCTGAGCACACGCGGCTTCTTTGATTGTTCAGCTATTAAATAGAACACCAGACAGCTTTGACAAAGGTTCTAAGTCAGTGGTGGGCAACCCAGTTGGGATAGCGGGCCACAAGGAGTGGCCCGCGAAAAGGCTCGCGGGCCACCAATTTTAAAAGGTAGTGTTGTATTTTTGTCATTACTACTATTTGTCTTCTACTAGAGACACAACCTCATCCTTGCTTCTATGCATAATTTTATATTTTAAGTCAGCTTACTGACCAAGTACATTCAAAATCAAATACATATCTAGAACTAGATATTACATAGAAATTATGACATGTAAAATAAGAGTCTATGATATCGTAGAACATAGAGTCGCATATACTCGTAGATATTAATCAGGCCGATGCCACATCCACCCCATCAAGCCTAGGATCCACGTCAGGATAAAATCGCGTGGGGTCCTTGTTCTGCTAGACCTTCGTAACCCTGAAGGCACAATTTTATCACTTTCAGGTTCTGCTATCGTTCGTGTAGCTTGAGCATTTGGAAACAATTGGGAATCTTGTGCGAGTACCGACCTCCCATTCTCATTCATTACTAATGAAGTATTTTTCCCTTGTCGGTAGATAAATGTCACTGCTCTCGGCGCACTACTCACATTCGGCTTGTACATAAGTCGCTGCTGAGGTACGTAATGTGACAGTATTGGGCAGCGAAGCTTCCGTCCAAACAAAATCTCAGCATGAGATCCATCCTTCCTTCTCACGGTATTCCGGTGAACAAAAAGTAACCTTGACAAAAAAGCATGAATTGAGGTCTTTTGTGGATCAAATGCCTTCAAACCATCTTTGAGATACCTAACCATACGTTCTGCCAAGCCGTTTGAACAAGGATTATATTCCGGGGTATGATACAATAAACAACCTATATTATGTAACCAATTCTTGAAGTCCATATTGTAAATTCAGGAGCATTGTCCGTTACTAATACATTTGGAACACCGAACCTTGCAAATAATTCTCTCAGTCGTCCGATAACAGTTGCAGTTCTTCTGTCTTTACATAAAAAGCATTCTAGCCAGCCTGATGTAGAATCTGCGAGAACTAAAACATTTCCAATTCTCTGACTGTAAGCCCAGTCAAGATGTAACTTTGTCCATGGAAGATCCTCTTTATTCCACGTATCAGTCGATTTGATTGTTCTTGGTCTACTTGAATTACAGGTGTCACATCCCCGAACCATATTTTCGACATACAGATCAATCTGAGGCCAGAAAAATTCCTTTCTTATAAGTTTGACAGTTGCGTTCATGCCACAATGAGATTGATGAGCTATATCAAATATTTTTCTGTATAGTGATTGCGGCGATGCTATTTTAGAGCCACATCGTATAATTTCGTCCTCAACTGTTAAAAGTGGAATAACTCGTTGAAAACCTTTTTCCAAAGTGGTTAGTTGTTTCCAATTTCTATTTATTATTCGTTCTTTCAAGCGGTGCAAAAATGAATCCTGGTTATACTCCGATTTGATTAATTTTATATCAATGCATGGTTTCAAAAAGTGAACAGATGGTATCTTTACTTCATGATCTTGTTTGAAATCAATATACGCGACATAGAATCAGCAGCTGCATTTAATTTGCCTTCCACATGGTATATATCGTAATCATATTTCATCATTTTTAAGCTAAATTTCAGTAATCTTGGGGATATGTTATCACGAATCGAACATATAGGATTAAAAATAGTTGTTAAGGGTTTATGATCTGTCTCTATGGTAAATTTTTTACCAAGAAGAAAATGTTCCAATCTTCTACATGCCCATAGAACTGCCAAGCTTTCTCTTTCGATGTTGCTGTATCTTGTTTCTGCATCAGATAACTTCCTTGATATATAGATAATCGGATGTCCCTCCTGAGATAAAATTGCACCTATAGATTTGTTAGAGGCATCTACCGTAAGCATGGACCTTTTATGCATCGAAAAAGTTTTCAGGACCCGGTTCAGATATGAGAGATTTCTCCAATTCCATGAATGATTTATTACATCCTTCTGTCCATTCGAAACTTTTAGTAGCTTCATGTAATGGAGCACAGAGTTCGGCAAAGTTTCTCACAAATCTGCCATAATAATTCACTAAACCAAGAAAACTTTTTAATTCATGAGCATTGTTGGTAGCAGGGATTTGCTCAATTCTAGAAATCAGAGATTTATCAGGCTTTATTCCATTAGCACTGAATACATATCCTAAGAATGTCAAGGAATCACATGAAAGTTTGCATTTGCTTCGATTAACTGTCACGGAGTTTTCTTCTAATCTTTTTAATACTTGAGTGACACGCTTATGAAGCTGTGAGTCCGATGCAGCATGTATCATAACGTCATCTTGATATACGATGACCCCTAGCAAATTCTTCAGGATTTGTTCGATACACTTCTGAAAAATTGATGAAGAATTTTTCATGCCCATATGCAGTCTATTAAGTTGAAATAGGCCTTTACTGGTGTTTATGATAGACAGCTTTTCCACAGAATTAAATATTTTGTTTATCTGCTTCGGTTTGCTAGAAGTGTGATTAATACGAAACTGACGGCACATAGAGGAACCTAATAAGTGGGCAAGAAGGAATTCCTAATACCTTACAGAGATAGGAAAAAAGTCGTGCGTCGCTTGCAGATTAATGTGAGTTCCAGCAAAGTGCTTCGATTGCCAAAATTCCTTCAGATTTGAAGAATTCAGATCATTGCGTACAAGTTTTCTCCATAATGTTGACCCTTCCGATCATTATTAAAGAAACTAGCAGGCGTACGAAAATTAGTTCACTTGATGATCCTCTCCTCGGCATTGCTCACTGTATAGTGCATACATTGAATCGAAGCCTGGCATCGATGTGTGTTTTGGTGTGTGCGAAGTGATATCACAGCACGCACGCCTCTCTCACTGGCTCTGGTGTCCTCTGCTGACAGCTTATTGCTTGCCATTTCCAATAGCAAGTGATACATGAGTTATCCATTCGAGAAGGAGCAAGTTGTCTAATACTCTGTGATGTGCCATTTCGATATTGAGGTTACATACAATTCTTCCTTTCTAGGAAACCGAAGCGCGCGCAGATGAATCTAATTCTGTGGCTTTTTCGCATCATCATCTAATTCAATTTGATGGTAAGCGCTGGTTAGATCCAGCTTTGCGAACTTCGTGGAGCAACCGATTGCAGCAAATATCTCCTCGATAGTAGGCATTGGGAAAGCATCGGATTGTATATTCCTGTTGATTGTCGCTTTGAAATCGACACACATGCGATATTTACCATTGGCTTTCTTGACCCAAACTACAGGAGAAGCATGGACAGCGTGATCGATAGGCGTAATAATACCACGAGCTTGAAGTAAATCCAGCTCTTCATTTATTGACTTTTTTAATGTATCGGAACACTACGCGCTTTCCAAAATCAGTTGGATCTATCAAGGATATATGAGCTTTAAAGTTTTTGATAACAGGTAGATGGCTTTGTTCTGTCGATAGGATAGGTAGATGGGTTTGATCTTTATCAAATCTCTGCCCAATAAGCCATATCTCTTTTCAGACCCGACAACGATAAGGTCAATGTCCTTGCTTTCATCTTCTGTTCGCATTACAGCTTTTAAAACTGCCTTTAACGTCTAAAAATGATCCATCATACTTCCATGCACAGAATTAAATATTTTGTTTATCTGCTTCGGTTTGCTAGAAGTGTGATTAATACGAAACTGACGGCACATAGAGGAACCTAATAAGTGGGCAAGAAGGAATTCCTAATACCTTACAGAGATAGGAAAAAAGTCGTGCGTCGCTTGCAGATTAATGTGAGTTCCAGCAAAGTGCTTCGATTGCCAAAATTCCTTCAGATTTGAAGAATTCAGATCATTGCGTACAAGTTTTCTCCATAATGTTGACCCTTCCGATCATTATTAAAGAAACTAGCAGGCGTACGAAAATTAGTTCACTTGATGATCCTCTCCTCGGCATTGCTCACTGTATAGTGCATACATTGAATCGAAGCCTGGCATCGATGTGTGTTTTGGTGTGTGCGAAGTGATATCACAGCACGCACGCCTCTCTCACTGGCTCTGGTGTCCTCTGCTGACAGCTTATTGCTTGCCATTTCCAATAGCAAGTGATACATGAGTTATCCATTCGAGAAGGAGCAAGTTGTCTAATACTCTGTGATGTGCCATTTCGATATTGAGGTTACATACAATTCTTCCTTTCTAGGAAACCGAAGCGCGCGCAGATGAATCTAATTCTGTGCTTGCATGGCTTCACATTAGTAGGATTCAAATTTGGTGAACCTAAACTTTGCCATTGCCAAGTCGATATTAAAGACACAGATGCACCAGTATCTACTTGAAAAGCTAAAATTGCGACCATTAATGCTTGCAGTTTTTTTATAATCATCAGAGAGAGCATCGAAAGTATTATGTAAGTAAATTGTGAATATGTCAACATTATGTGTACTGGTTTTCTTTGGATAGTTGTGATTGTAGGAATTATTTGAATTGCTCTTCGAATTACAGCATTTCGAAAAATGATTTGGCTTACCGCATTTATTACAAATCTTACCATAAGCAGGACAACTCTTTGGTTTGTGTTTTGCATCACATCTGGAACATTTATTAAATGATTTTGTATAATTGTTTCTAAATTTGGACACAAAGAGAGTGCTTTTGACATCTTCATTTGTGTTTGATGTTTGACTTATTCGCGAAGTTGTGCAATTGGTGTGACATTTGGCTTAAATCTATTATGTCTTCAATAGTACTTTTCGGGTTCATTTGTAATTTATCCAATATGCGCATCTTCAGATTGTCGCTATGCAAGCCTGCAATGAATCGCAGCTTGACTTTTATTTGTATACACCAATTTTGTATCTGTGACTTCGACATAATTTTGCATGACTTTGTTTCTACTTAAACGTTTTACAATGAAATATACGTTTCCTAAAAAAAATCGCAGCTTGACCATTTCTTCTGCAGGGTTTCCTGTGTTCAGTTCTTCCCATTTGCAATGTGAGGAGCACTCATTCAATCTTCATAGATAGTCTGACTCAGTTTCGTCAACATTTTGAGAAATCTGTAAAAAATTTGTTCTATCTGCAATTGTAAGTCTTACTTTGGGAGAGATGTAATTCATAATTTTTAGTTTTATCTCTTCATATGTTTTCTTTTCTATGTTTTCGTTTGGAAAGAAGGTTATCAGCTTTTTGATGCATTTTGTTTCACATTTTTCAAACAGTTTATTTGCTTTTGGGGAAGTTCCATCGTCTCCCAAAGTATCTGCAATGACATGACTTCTGCAATGTACCTCAAATGCAATCAGCCAGCAGTGTGCATCCTCCGCATTGTCCAATGATAACGCGATAATTGTTGCCTGAAGCGAAGCCATTGTTGTATTTTTTGTCATTACTACTATTTGTCTTCTGCTAGAGACACAACCTCATCCTTGCTTCTATGCATAATTTTATATTTTAAGTCAGCTTACTGACCACGCACATTCAAAATCAAATACATATCTAGAACTAGATATTACATAGAAATTATGACATGTAAAATAAGAGTCTATGATATCGAAGAACATAGGCCGGTAGTTATAAACGTCTTTGCTACGTAGACATGTTCTACTTTTGAGTCATGTCTCCCGATTCGCAGTTATAAACATAGTCATGTCTAAGAGATGATTAGACAAGTGTAGATTCTGTTGAGTCATGTGTCAGCTGACTGATTTTCGTAGTTATAAAAGACATGACTAGGGTAGTCATGTCTCATTTGAACGTCAGAGTTGCCAGATCGTGGTGCGCTCTCTGTCGTGGTGTGCCGGCCAGGTTGGAATGGCGAGACCACTCCCATCGTGTTTCTCGTCAAAAGTTGAGTTAACAAAATTTTTCCTCCCCCCCCCTCGGCAGCGTTCTTCCAACTTTGGTTCTAGAGCTAGTAGAAAGTCGTGCAATAGCTCGTTTGAAAGCTAAGAGTGAGACAAATTCACTGAAAGAAACGGCTTGTTCATATCTGTCTTCGTTTAGATGTGAGACGCCATTTAAGATTTGGGAGATTGGCGTAAAACGACAGAGTTAACGGCGAATGTGGGATGTCTTGGGCTCTAGCGTCTAAACGGCTGCTCCAATGGTAGATCTGAGACCAGATTTGGAATCAGCGTCAAATTCTGCATCTGTGGTGTGATTTCCAGCTCAATCGGCGAGAAAAAATTTTCGCTGACGTCCGTCCCCCCCCCTCGGCAGCGTTCTTCCAACTTTGGTTCTAGAGCTCGTAGAAAGTCGTGCAATAGCTCGTTTGAAAGCTAAGAGTGAGACAAATTCACTGAAAGAAACGGCTTGTTCATATCTGTCTTCGTTTAGATGTGAGACGCCATTTAAGATTTGGGAGATTGGCGAAAAACGACAGAGTTAACGGCGAATGTGTGATGTCTTGGGCTCTAGCGTCTAAACGGCTGCTCCAATGGTAGATCTGAGACCAGATTTGGAATCAGCGTCAAATTCTGCATCTGTGGTGTGATTTCCAGCTCAATCGGCGAGAAAAAATTTTCGCTGACGTCCGTCCCCCCCCCCTCGGCAGCGTTCTTCCAACTTTGGTTCTAGAGCTCGTAGAAAGTCGCGCAATAGCTCGTTTGAAAGCTAAGAGTGAGACAAATTCACTGAAAGAAACGGCTTGTTCATATCTGTCTTCGTTTAGATGTGAGACGCCATTTAAGATTTGGGAGATTGGCGAAAAACGACAGAGTTAACGGCGAATGTGGGACGTTTTGGGCTCTAGCGTCTAAACGGCTGCTCCAATGGTAGATCTGAGACCAGATTTGGACTCAGCGTCAAATTCTGCATCTGTGGTGTGATTTCCAGCTCAATCGGCGAGAAAAAACTTTCAACATTTTTCGAAAAAACGACAGAGTTAACGGCGAATTTGAGTTGGTTTTGGGCTGTAGAGCCAAAACGAAGCATCGGAGAGCAAAACGGATTTCAGATTTGGAATCAGCGTACAATTCTGCATCTGTTTGGTGAATTTGAAAGCAATCGGAGAGAAAAAATTTTCGCTGACGTCCCCCCCCCCCCGGCACCGATCTTCCAATTTTGGTTCTAGTAATCGTAGAAAGTCGTGCAATAGCTCGTTTGAAAGCTAAGAGTGAGAAAAATTCAGTGAAAGAAACGGCTTGTTCATATCTGTCTTCGTTTAGATGTGAGACGCCATTTAAGATTTGGGAGATTGGCGAAAAACGACAGAGTTAGAATTTTGGACGTTTTGGGCTGTAGCGTCAAAACGAAGCATGGGAGAGCAAAACGGATTTCAGATTTGGAATCAGCGTGAAATTCTGCGTCGACATAGTGAGTTTCAAGTCAATCGGAGAGAAAAAATTTTCGCTGACGTCCCCCCCCCCTCTCGGCACCAATCTTCCAATTTTGATTCTAGATCTCGTAGAAAGTCGTGCAATAGCTCGTTTGAAAGCTAAGAGTGAGACAAATTCACTGAAAGAAATGGCTTGTTCATATCTGTCTTCGTTTAGATGTGAGGTGCCATTTAAGATTTGGGAGATTGGCGAAAAACGACAGAGTTAGAATTTCAAAAGAAACAGCTCCAGCGGGCGAACGAAGGCTCGGATTGGTAAACGGAGGCCAGATTTGGAATCAGCTTGATGTTATTGTCAAATGAGGATCATCATCCAATGAGAATCAAGCATTTCTATATAAATAGCGAGCCTTCCACAGTGAGAATCATTCCATCGTTGAATCGCACGAGTGACGGACGCACATTTTTTCTCTCTCTCTACTTCCCTATTCTATTATCCAACTAAAATGGTAAGTCGCTACTTCCCTCCCTCTCCTCCCTTGAACGTAAGCTTAATACAATCTTGTTCATTTTCAGGCATCTACTCCATCTGTTGCACTAGTAGGACAAAATGGCGGTCAGACGTTACAAGGTTCGCTACGATCAGATCATCTACAACTGAGGCCAGTGGAAGAAACAACCAAGGTACATAATCCTACACCGCTACAGCGTAAATTTAAACAAGTCTTGCGTTATGACGATCATAGCGTAGTACTACAAACGGGAATGCTCCCTTCCACGGATGTCAAGATAATGCGCAATCAGTATGGGGACTACATACTGATCCCCGTGAGTTCGTACATTCGCCGCCAACTTGATATTATTGAAGAGTACGTGACATTAAATATGGACATTCCTACTCCTCTAGCTCAAGAGTGGAAGGCGAGAGATGACAAGGATACTCCCTATAGAAAGATTTGGGATGGTAATCACATTTGCCTACCGGTATCACATTGGTGCACTTACTATAAGAAGGAGGGAGATCATTCAACACCCATCACATGCGACGAGCTCGGAGAAGGTACTTGGGATATCCTTTTCAAAGTGAATGGGCTATAATATGGTCGGCACAAGAATAATAAAATAGCCTCTCTCTCCATGCATATGGAATCCATCCTATATATTCCAAAACCACCCAACGTGGATGACATAATTGATCAAATCCTTAACAGCAGTGGTACGAAGCGCAAGTCGGAGAAGAATGCTGCCTCAAAGCGCAAATCAAAGAAGGAGAATTACTATTCCTTTCCTAACTCTACCCTATGACAATTCGCTTATGTGCTTTGAGTGTCGTAGACGTGGTCTTATTAGATACATTTTAATTCTTCGTTGCCATCATATCATTTCTGTATTTTGTCGTGAAAAGCATCGATGTAATTCTTCATTTTGTGATTTGTTATAGAACGTTTCCTTAGATGTGTAAATTTCCGTTTTAGGCTTCTATCATCATTTTTATGGATTGTGAGGGTGAACCTGTACAGGAGCTCAGTGCTATTGCTATGAACAATTGGACATATCAGATTGTTAGTGTCTATCATCAACATGCCAACTGCGATCCCAATGTTGATCAATGGGCGAGAAAACACATTCATGGACTTAATCTGAAATATTTGCAAGACTATGGCTTTTCTTGTGACAGTGCTCTTCTTATTGACTTTAAACGATGGTTAGCTGCTTTCAATGTTATACGCATCTTTTGTAATAATCCTGGTAAGGAGAGGAAAGTATTTCCCAATCTAATCATTGATGATATTTTGCTCCCGCCTTGGGATAGTAGAGTGAATCAACACTACCATGAAGTCACGAAACGTTTCAAGGATTTGTCTGTTCCTATTTTGTCTGTTCGTTGTAATAGCTACGTTCATAACCAATGCTTCTTTCCTCCTTACCTCAACACTGCCAAAGTCCTGTATGGTTATCATTGCTCGCTGTATGATAGTTACCAGCTGTATCTATTTTATCTGTTTCAAACCATTGATTTATAATGCATGCTTGTTGCAGTTATTCAATAAATGTTACTATGAGAAGAGTTGTTGTTTTCATGCAATGGATGGGTTAGTTAAAGGGCGATCATGTCTTTCTCAAATGACTGCGGAACATTACATTTTCATAGACAAAGTTTAAAAGGAGCTGTTCAAGATTATGTGATAAATTTTCATAAAGATGAGACCGACATCGAAGCAGTGATCGATGATGCTAGCACTCTATTTCTAGAGTTAATGAATACATTCTCTGATAGCATTGTCATGGCGCGATTAGTTGCGAAAATTAAGTTTAGTCATTTTGGAAAGGAAGAGGTGGAAACTCGCTCTTTCCATTTTGCTTCTTATTCAATGGAAGTGGTAGATCACCCCAAAGAATTTTTTAAAAGACATATGATAAAAATTGCTGAACGTCTTAACGCATTTAACCATCATGGTAGCAGTCTAGTGATTGAAGCGATTTCAGATATTCACATTCAACTTTCTATAAAGAAAAATTGAAAATGCAGTGGTACTTGATTGTAGCACAACTGGTTTTCGAGCTATGTCTGCTCACTCTCGAAGTATATTCCTTCTGTACATGCGTCTATTATTTAGAAAAGGCTAGCAAATTCATATCTTTAAAAAGACTTGCTATAGACATCAGTAACAGTGAAACTATGTGTTGTGATGTATGTAAACGAAAGGATGGAAATGAAAAGCGCATCTTCAAGAGATGTTAGCATGCCTTTTGTCAACGCTGTTTCATACGTAGTTGCATTAAACTTTGCAAATGTAACCACTGTGATATTGCTCATTTCGAGTGTCACTTATGCCGCAATAGTTAGTACCTATGCAAATGTGGTAAAGACAGGTTTTAGCAAAGACTAACACGGAAAATGGCGAAACGTAAAATGACTAAACGTAAAAGTCAAAGTCTTCAAAGTTTTCTTCAGCCATTCAAGCTCTCCGACGAATGAAAGCAAATCAGCGATACAATGCTATACGACATGCTGCCGATAAATTCATTCGTGAAATTATTTCTCATGTGAGAAAGTTCAGGACGAAGAAATTAGCACCAAAACAACGAAAGTTACTTGAGCGATATGCTACGAAACTGCGTTTCATCTCCATTCCTAAAGTCACCCTTCAAAGAAAGAGGGAAACTCTAACACAAAAGGGCGGTTTCCTTCCAGAGTTACTACCGATGCTAGCTCCTATCGTGGGCAATATCTTTGGCTCTAAGCGTTAATTATGCAAATGTTGAATCTCAAAGTATTATAATGGATTTCAGACTTCAATGTGACAAAGTTCTGACTGTATCAGGTCCATCTCATGCAGGTAAAACTGTTTTCACGCTGAATTTATTGGATAAAAGAAGGGAGTTGTTTAAGGAACCTATCAATCGAGTGATTTGGTGTTATGGTATTTATCAACCGTCGCTGTTTCAGGAATTGCAAAGTCGCAACTTTATTCGACATGAAGGAATTATTCCAGTGGATAAACGTCAGTCTAATGATGTTGTTGTATTGGATGATCTATTAAAAGAAAGTAAGAATTCAAAAGATGTTACAGATATGTTCACTCGCACAGCACATCATAAAAGGTGTTTTATCATCTATATCACACAAAATTTGTTTCCTGATGGAAAAGAAGCTCGTACACGAAACCTGAATACACACTATTATGCTATTTTCAAGAATCCGCGAGATAAAAGTCAATTTGAAATTTTAGCGCGACAAGTTTCACCAAGAGGATCAAAAGCCTTAATTGAAATTTTTCAAGCAGCTACTGAAAAACCACACGGTTACTTATTCACAGACTTTACGCAAGAGTGTCCGGAAGAATTTAGATTTCGAGGTGATATTTTGAAAACTCCCATGATTATCTACAAACTATGAGTTCTTATTCTCGCATGATTGTTATTCCTCAGGATGAATATGTACAATTGACTGCTATATAACAAGTAAAGCAACCTCTTGCAAATCAAATGTATAGGAAAGAATTAGATTATCAGCAAAATGTTCACATCAAAGATCCACATTGTGCTGTATTATTACAATCGGAAACTGCTGAACAATTGAAACATTTGAAGAATAAGATGCGTGACTCTGTGTCGACTGCAACACTTTTAGCATCTCGTGCACATGCCATATCTCTTTTCAACAGTATTGAACCCCATCTCAATGTAAATGATAGAGAAGAAATCATTACAGATGAAAATAAAGTGATTGATGCTTCACGTTATGAAGACTTGATTCAGTATGCGACACGTAGAAAGCGCCGTCAGGGCTATGTTCCACCTGGTTGGACATACTTTCTTAAACTATTGAAAAAGCATAATGTGCCAAAATTTGCTTTGAATAATGAGACATTGAAAGAACTTGATTCAACAGTGGCTACTGCTCCAATGCTTCAGACGATGAAAATGCCAACAACTTGGTTTAAGACGTCACCTTCTACATCCCCTCCCACACTCACTAAGCAAACAAGAGGAAGAACTCGACGTAGATCTACGCCACCACTAAAACTAGTAAAAGGAAAACGTAAAACAACTCATCCCAAGAAATACATGTTCTCAGACTATTAATATGAAGCAGTTGTGTTGCTTACCATGCAATGAACCGCCGGAGGTGAGTGTCGTTGTCACTTGCACTTGCTGCGCCAGCTCTCACAATGAAACCCCTAAGCAATGTGAACACGATTGCAAAACCGCTAAAGCTAAATGCTGTAGTTGTTGTAAATGTAGAAAGGCAAGAAAGCAAAAAGATGAGAAGGAGGAAAAAGAGTCAGTCGTCATCGACTGAGCGTTTGAAGTCAATCTATTATGATGTAAAACATCCGGCAGGATTTGCATCTATCAAGAAATTGTCAAAAGCGAGTGGTCTTCCACAATCACAAGTGAAACGATGGTTAAAGGGTCAGGCTACCTATGCACTCCACAAACAAGCGAAAAAGAAGTACCGTACCCGCCATTATATTGTTCATGACATTGATGAACAGTGGCAAGCAGATTTGTGTGATGTCGCCTCCATTTCAAAACATAACTCAGGAAATAATTTTATTTTAACCGTCATTGATATTTTCTCGCGTTATGCGTGGGCTCAACCTTTAAAAACTAAAGAAGGGAAAGGAGTAGCAAAAACATTCCAAACAATTTTTCGAGAAGGCCGCATTCCAAAAAGAATTCAGAGTGATCAAGGAAAAGAGTTTGAAAATCAGCATGTGAGAAGATTATTTGAGAGGAATGACATTGAGTTGTTTAGTGTAAAGAGTGCTTATAAAGCTGCACTCGTTGAACGTTTTAATCGCACATTAAAAAAATCGCTTGTGGCGACATTTTACTGCCAACTTGACACAAAATTGGACAAAGGTTCTACAAGATACACTCCATGCCTACAATCACTCTATCCATCGTTCTATTGGACTCAGACCAGTAGATGTAAATGCTGACAATGTAGATAAAGTGCGCGAATCATTCCAACGTAAACGCACTCATGTGAAAAGTGATGTGAAAATTGGTGATAAAGTTCGTATCTCAAAAGTCAAGAGTGTTTTTGCTAAAGGGTACCTTCCGAATTGGACAGAGGAGGTATTTACAGTATCAAGGATTGATCAAAAAGACTCTCCCACCACCTACAAGTTGAAAAATTACGATAATGAAGAAATTGAGGGTAGCTTTTACCGCGATGAGATTGAGGTATTCACTGAAAGTGAAACATATTTGGTAGAGAAAATCATTCGATGTAAAAAACGACAAGGTGAAGAATGGTGTCTTGTTAAATGGGCTGGTTATCCTTCAAGTATGAACTCTTGGATGCGTCGTGCCGACATCTTTCATCTAAGTGATTGACAGTGATTCATGCAAAGTTGTAACTAACAATGTTTAGGGTTTGAGCTATGAATCCAACTGCCTCATTTTATTCACGACCCTCCTATGTAAGTGGTGGAGGACAAATTTACATCGGCGCTCGCCGCCAACGTGGAGGTAGCATACTTGGTGCACTGAAATCTGTTGTAGCACCTCTCATATCCAATGTCGGAAGATCTTTAAAACGAAATGCTTTAAGTAATAACGTTGGCTTTGCTGGTGATGTTGCTAGTGATCTTTCCAGAGGTAGAAGTTTTAAGAGCAGTTTGTTGAATCGTGGGAAGGAACGCGGTTTAAAAACATTGAAGCAGACCTTTCCTGGTGTTACTCAAGGAAAGAAATCACCTAAACGAATGAATAAAGGAAGAAGGAAACATCGCGGAGCTGGTAAGGTGCAATCTTCAGTCAAAAGGCATTCACGCAAACGTCGCAGAGGCTCTAATCATTCATCAGGCGCTAAACGACGACGCTGCCATAACTTCTAATCATGGAGTGTAAAACTTCCGGTTTTTGTTTGTTTGATCAACAAGCCATACAGACAGATATTCTTAGTTCAAGTATTGTAGATTATCATCCTCGAACAGCTGAGAATGCTGACCCCATTGAATTTGTTATTCCTGGTGGTAGTGATGACTACAGATTTGAGTTATGCGATGGTTGATTTGAGGTTTAGAATTCAGCAAGCAGATGGAACTGCTATTGACGATACACATAAAGTTGGACTGAACAATTTACCATTGACTACATTACTTCGCGATGTTTCTCTAACGATTGGAGAGCAGCAGGTGGAAGGTGGCCAAAGCGATTATCCCTATAAAGCATATTTCAATCATGTATCACAGTTTCATCCAGCAGCACAAAAAAGTCATATGGAAGCCATAGGATGGTACAGAGATGAAGCAGGAAAATTTGATGCTGAAACAAACAGTGGCTTTGTAAAGCGATCTGCTATGATTAAAGATAGTAAAGTATGTCAGCTATATGGTCCGCTGAATTTAGACTTCTTTAGACAGTCAAAGTTTTTACTCCGTAATACCAGCATGCGACTAAAGCTGACATTGAATAAGCCTGAATTTGCGCTGAATGCATTTGGTAAAGTTGACAATTTTAGAATTCATGTGGAAGATATTGCACTTTACATTCGTCGAGTAGTACCGAATCCAAGTGTCATTAGAGGACATGCTGAAGGTCTTAACCGCCAAAATGCCATTTACCCCGTTCAGCATACAAAGCTTCTCACCTTTACAATTCCGAAAGATCAAAAGAGTTTCATGAAAGATGGCCTCTTTCCATCGGAAGCACCGAAGCTCCTCATGGTGGCAATGGTTGAAAATGATGCATTTAATGGTAATATAAAGAAAAATCCTTTCAATTTTAAACACAATCAGTTAAGTGAAATTGCTTTACGTGTAAATGGTGTGAGTCATCCTGGTCTACCCTACAAACCAGATTTTGCTGCGGATCAATTTATGCGCAGTTATGTTGATTTTATGCATGTCTTTTGTTTTTAACAATACGGATGACACCAACGGACTCACTATGAAAGAGTTTGAGAGTGGATATACTACTTATGCATTTGATTTGACTGCTGACAGCGATATTAGTGCACCCTATCGTCAAGCGAACGTGCCTCATAATATTCGTTTGGATTTGACGTTCAAAAGAACACTACCTGAGACGATCAATGTATTAATTTATGCAGTCTTCGATTCAAACATTGAAATTATAAAGTATCGTGACGTGATTCTTCAGTATAATCGTTAATGAGTTGGTTGACTGCTGACGATATTAAGACTAAAGTGCAGCGTAATGCAGATGAAGCGACGTTGAAAGCTTTCGATAATGTCTATTTGCTCGATACCTTACCACCTGCAGTAGACCACTATCCCATCTTTATTGTGCTAAACACTCATTCGCAGAATTTAGGCGGTGAGCATTGGAATGCGATCTTTATTGGAGAAGACCGACGTGGTGAACTATTTGACTCTCTTGCTCAACCTCCAAATATGCCAACACAGCAGTGGTTGAGAAAACATACGCGTCAATATCAGCGAAATGAACGCATACTGCAGCATCCACTTTCATCAACGTGTGGTGCTTTTGTACTGTACTTCATCTTAAAACGTTTACATGTATCTCGATTTGTATCTGTTATTCAAAACTTTTCATGTAATCCATCCTCTAATGAAAAAATGATTTGTAAGTTCTACCATGATTTGAAATAAAAACATCATGTTGGAAAAAGTGTTTTTTATTTTACAATCCGCTGGGTACGTACATACTCGATGAGATAGTCTAGGATCACATTTGCTTGTACGTGAGATTTTAGTCCAGTAATGATCACTTTACTATTATGAAAGATTGCAACATGCACAGGTAACCAACAACTAATGAGATCTGCAGGAAAAGTTCGGGTTCATAACACAAATTGTAACTGCTGGTACGAATCTTCAAAAATGATACACTTTCACTCAATTGAGTAGAGATCACCATACTGTCCACAGTCAGATTCGACATCACACACCTCTCCCTCTTCCATATCCGACGTAGTAGTCTCTGTAGCTCTAAGCGCATTGACTGCGCCGATGAATGAGAAAGGGCGCCGAGAATCTGTACTGTCCCATTTGGGAAGAGTTGAAGATTCCGTGAATTGTTCATCTTCACCACTAACATTTGAGGTCGGCCCGGGTAATACTTGCTGTTTGGAATGTGTTGGTGTAATGTTGTGAAATCGATTTTGGTGTAGAGTCTGAAGCGACGGAGAATGTTGACGATGGTGTACCGATGGCGCTTCATGATGAAAAAATGAGTAAATTGAGCGATGTACCTTCCTTTTATACTTTTCCCAACTACCTTGATGAAATGTGAAGTTAGTATGAAGTTGGGAATGATAGAGTTGAATTCGCCGTTTGTTGACGCGCAACCATATGCGATTTCCAATACGTGAATGTCTTTTCATATAGAAGTATTTCAAATCCTTCATGATATGATGTAGAGATTAAAAATGACGATAAGATAAAGCAAACTCTCTTCTCACATTTCCAGATGAATCTTTGAAATAGACGTTTCGATCATGATCCGTTTCAATACGTTGTAGGGAATCTAATTTCCAACTCATGGTGCGTGGTAGTCATGTCTGATTAAGATTTGCATAGTAGGGCGATGAACTCACGATGAATAAATGTCATGTTGGAGCGATGTATGTATCTTCTATACTTCTCCCAATTGTATTTGCGAAATGAGAAACAGTTTGCGGAATGAGAATGGCAGATTTGAATTTCATTGTTGCAACGTTGAAGCCAAACTTGATCACCCAAGGAGATGAATCTTAATGTTTCAAAATATTCCAAATGCCTCATGATATCATTGAGGTTGACAAATTGTCGCCATGTTAATGTAATACCTCTTGATGTATGACCATGAGAATTTTTGAAATGTACGTTCCCATCACGATCAACTGTGATATATTGTAGAGAGTCCAAAATCCAAGTCTTCATGATGTTATGCAAAGCCGCAGATCAGCAATATAAAAATGTCGTTTTATCATATTTTGCTTAGCAATGCGGCAACAAATAGATTTGCTAGTAATCGAGCTGCACTCTTTTCTACTCCCATTGATCATACACAACAGCTAAATGGAGAGTGGGAAGTAGGGGTCACTCAACTTGTTTATAGCAACTGTGTCTATACTTTTGATCATGAGGTGATGACTATTAATATGAGACGCACAGCTGCTTATCAATGTGAAAAGGGGTGCCGAGTATACATTCCACAGTGGCCAAAGAAAGATCTCTTATCATGTAAAAAGTTTATATATGATTTCTTGAATAAAGCGTGTAAACATATTGTCCAATTTACTCCGCACAATGATGATCATAATTATGTACATCATGTAGTTGAGAAAGATTGGATTGTTGGTTTAAGTCCAAGTTTAAGAAATGATTTAGGTTACCTCGCTAGCGCCTTAACAAGCTATGATAATTATAACGTTAATTACCACCCAATTGGTCATAAACAGTTAATATATCGAGAGGAAGCTTATTATGTAGATCTTATTCCAAAAAATGAGAAGACGTTGGTAAAGAAGATTGTGATTAAGCCAAGAAAGACAAACATGACTCCTGAAACATTATTGAAGAAATTTAATTATCTCCTTCGAGTTGATGGTAAACAAGTGGCAACATTGACTTATATCAAATCATCTAATCATATTGCAATAAGTAAATTAAATGATGATGATCTAGTATTAGTTTGTTCAAAAGATTTTCATCAGTTCTTACGACATCGTTCTGCAGCTGTTCATGGAAAATTTGATATGCAACATTTGCCATGTGAAAGGTCAAATCAATTTGATACAGAATGGACCGTATCTTTATACAGAAAGTGTGTAGAGCCTTTAGGTGGTATCTTACATGAAACATGAGTGTTGATGCCTCGCATTATTACTTCAGTTAAATTGGTTGTAGATTATTTAGATGAAGTGATTAATGAGCAACATATTTCATTTTCTGAAAAAGAAGGTGCTTTGTCTCTCACTATAAGTGGAAAAGGTATTGAACTAATTATGGATAAAACTCTAATGGACATTTTGGGTTTTGATCAAAATATCTTTAAAAGTGGTACTGTAACCAAAGCTAGCGCAGACATGTCGCATATACTCGTAGATATTAATCAGGCCGATGCCACAGGCAGTAGTATAGGCCTTATATTCTTTTATTCCGTATTTTTAAGTGCACATATGGGCTGCTGTACCGTACGTGCATATACAGTGGTCGCACAGTAGTAAGCACATCCCAAATTCAAGTGCGGTGCGGTGCAGTGATGAGTCATCATGCTGACTCAGCCCCCCCTCTCTGGAAGGAAGGTGAGGGAGAGGGCCAAGGATGTGTTGGGAGGAATGGGTCCGAGAGGAAGAAACCGGTCCCCCCTTCTCTGGAAGGAAGGAAGGAGTTTTCGGGTAAGGGATGGGAAGGAAGGTGATAGGAATGTGTGAGGGATAGAGTTGGAAAAGGGTGGGTGTTGATGGTGTTGGGATGAGAAAAGTTGGAAATCGTCATGAAAGAGGGTTTGGATGTGAAAGTGGAGTTTAGATGTGGAATCTGCGTGAAATGTTGGGTGGGGAAGGAAGGCGGGAGGAGTGATGAGGCAAGGGGTTGAGCGTCAGAGTTGGAAAAAGGCGGGTGTTGATGGTTTTGGGATGAGAAAGGTCGTTTTTCGACAGGAAGGAGGTCTCGGATGGGTAAACGGAGTGCAAATTCGGACGTTTGGTCAATTTTGGGTTAGGAAGGATGTTTCCAGCGACATCGTAGAGAAAAAGTTTTGAAGACCCCCCACCCCCCTCCTGTCAAACTTCCAACTTTGGTGTGAGAGATCGTAGAAAGTCGTGCAATAGCTCATTTGAAAGCTAAGAATGAGAAAAATGCAGTGGAAAGCTCAGTTTGGTCCACTTTTCCTGGGTTTAGGGAGGAAAATGCAGGAAAACGTCAGAGTTGGAAAAGTCAGGTGTTGAATGTTTTGGGATGAGAAAGTCCATTTTTCGACATGAAGGAGACCTCGGATGTGAAAGTGGAGTTCAGATGTGGAATTTGCGTGAAATGTTGGTTGTGGAAGGAAGGCGGGAGGAGTTTTCCTGGGAGGCAAGGGGTGGAGCGATAGAGTTGGAAAAAGGCGGGGTGTGGTGGTTTTGGGATGAGAAAGTCCATGTTTCGTCATGAAGGAGACCTTGGATGGGAAAACAGAGGCCAGATTCGGAATCTACGTGAATTTTTGGGTCTAAGAACGCCTTCCCAGCTCAATCGGAGAGAAAAAATTTTGAGGACGCCCCCCACCTCCTGCCAAACTTCCAACTTTGGCTCCAGAGATGGTAGAAAGTCGTGCAATAGCTCATTTCAAAGCTAAAAGTGAGAAAAATGCAGTGGAAAGCTCAGTTTGGACTAATTTTCTTGGCTTGAGGGAGGAAAATGGCAGGAAAACGTCAGAGTTGGAAAAGTCAGGTTTTTGATGTTTTGGGATGAGAAAGTCCATTTTTCGACATGAAGGAGTGCTCGGATGGGAAAATGGATTGAAAATTCGGACGTTTTGGTCAATTTTGGGTCTAGGAACTTCTTCCCAACTCCATCGGAGAGAAGAAGTGCTGACCCCTCCCTCGACAGCGATCTTCCAACTTTGGTTCCAGAGATGGTAGAAAGTCGTGCAATAGCTCATTTCAAAGCTGGGAGTGAGACAAATTCAGTGGAAAACATGGCTTGTTCCACTCTGCCTTCGTTTAGAGGTGAGACGTTATTGAAAATTTTGGACATTGACGAAAAAACGACAGAGTTAGAATGTTTACAAAAATTGCTCTAGCGGGTGAAGCAAGCCTCGGACGGGAAAACAGAGACCAGATTTGGAATCAGCGTGCCATTCTGCATCTGAATGTCATTCATGCTATGTCTCCAAAGTGAAAGGAAGAAAGATGACAGAAGCAGTAGAGTTTACGAATGAATTTTGTTCACTACGTTTTCAGCGACATAGTCTTCGTGGTGTGATTAGGGATTACATCATCTCCTTTCATCATGAAAAGGCAGACTTAGAATTTGCTATCGCTAAAGGTTACTTCGTTTTCCAACTGCTCATGGACAGTTTGATGAATAAAGATGTGAAAGGACGATTAGTTGCAGAGATTGAATTTGAGAAAGTGACTGATGAACATGCAGGTGAGCGTGTAGTGTTTCATTTTGCATCCTATTCTGCAGAGACGATACATGATCCCAAAGATTTCTATCAGCGACACATGGCGAAAATTGCATCTCGACTAGATTCATTTCATGAGCATGGATTCAACTTGCTCTTATGTCGCATAAAACACATTCATATTCAACTCAATGTGCTAAACTAGATTTGGGAAAAGCATTCATGAGTCAGTCGTCCGCGTGACTCCTTTTCCCTGCCGCAACGAAGTCAGGGGAGAAACGGAGGTCTCTGATTGGCTCACATAGTGTCAAATGTGGATTCGCGGGAGACTATAAAAGCAGACGTCTCCCCATTTTCTCTTCATTTCATTCTCTTGACTTGGAAAGCGTGTGTGACTTGCTGAAGCCATTCTCCCCTCTCAACTTTGTCTGATCAATCCTGTTTGCAAATTTACAAGTGAGTATCATGACTGTCTGGCCTAAACCTTACCAGCATTTTAGAAGAGAGACGCAGGAGAGTGTGTGGCCGATGATTGTACAAGCTTATTTTGTTGAACCATCACCACCACCACCACCGCCTCCACCACCTAGACGCTTTACCTTTAAGTCTTTTAGGGAATTGAAACTCAATTTGGGTCCTAAGCCCAAGACATTTAATTTACTGGACGATGGCGACGACTTAGACTTTGGTGATAAGCTTTAAATCCTGTGAACGCTCCAAAAGGTCCTCTTAATGGCCACCTCATATGTCACTGCTAAGCTAACAATTTTCTTTTCTCTGATGATCATGAATGTACTTAGTGGTATTCTTTCGTTACAGACTGCCATGGCCATGAATCCTACTCCAACTGCTGCATCACTGAATCCTCAACATCTCGAGCTTTGGAATCCGAAAATTGAAGAGGTAATTCACGGCTATCCTACCTACAAACAACAAGTACGCTACAACGGTGTTCGACTCTCTTCAAACGCCGGCGGTATACTTGCCAAAAGTGGATACGCAAGTAAATCGTTGCGGTCAAAACCGGAGTATACCTATAGATAATTGGTTGCGTCAGCAGCTTGACATTTTAGAAGACGTTGTGAGGCAAAAGGCTCTTATTCCTACTGAACTATTACAGTTGTGGCCAGAAAAGAAAACTTCTTATCATAAACCATTGTATCGCGGCACTCGCTGCTATATTTTACAAAGCAAGTATTGTAAAGTCACTTCAGGAGTGACAGTTGAACAGTCAGTTGAAACAGAATTGTCATCGCTAGGTGCAGGCTTTTATTCCTTTCATATTGAGGTGCCTGCTGTTTATGTGGGACCTCATCAATCTGACGGTAATTTCATTTCTCTCAATTTGCGCATTGCTCAAATTCATCATCAACCTGAGTTAACAGGACTTGATCACATTGAGAAAGTCATTGATTCTTGTGTCAGAGAGTGTCAAGAACCTGTCACTAAACCTAAACGTCGTCGCGCATCAGAGAAAGATGATGTTACCACCAAAGAGAAGTCTTAAGTATTGTAATCAGTTAGTATGTAGTGAATGTGGAAAACGCGGTCTTGCGCGTTATGTTCAAATAAAACATTGTAATCATGTTGCATGCATCTTTTGTTATGTAAAGGACAGACATCCTTGTAAAGTTCCTGCCCAATGTATTATTTTGTAATGAAGTCTTTTTGATATTGTAGGTTGCCATCTTCATAGACAGTGAGGGAACACCCATGCAGGAACTGAGTGCTATTGCAATGAGAGAAAGTGATCAAAATGTTGTTAGTGTATATCATAGATTTGCCTACTGTCCTCCACACAAAGACGAATGGTCACGACGTCATGTGCATGGACTTGATCCTTCTATTTTGATTCATATTGGATTTGTAAATGAAACGTATTTGATAAGTGATTTCAAACGGTGGCTGTCAGGTTTTCATATTATTAGAATATTAGGAAATGATTCTGAACGAGAAGCAACAACACTTCAGTTGCACATTGATAATTTATATTTACCATGCTGGGTAGATCGTGTAAGACAAGACTATCATATGCATTGTGATCAAAAGAAGTTTAGAGATGAAATGATTTTTGACATGGCTATATGTTTCGGTGAGAGACATCACCTGTACAGACCACCATCCCATTGTAATACTAGAAATAAAGCTACCTACATTGCAAAACTCTCTTCACGCAAGCATTGTAGTCTCTATGACGTTTATGAACTGTATCTATATCATTGTCAACAGCATGGGTCTATGTAAAACATGTTTTTACTCCTTGTGAATGAATGATGATCATTTTATGAAGTGTAGTCTGTACTTGTGAATTTTGTCTGGTGTTGAATAAACTTACAGTGGAACATGATTGTTATTTCTGTTTTATTCATAGTGGAAGTCATTGAAGCAATGTGAAATCTATAGTCACAACGTTTATGATGGCGCATCGTACCTGAAGTAACCACATGTGTCATTTGACACTTGATCAACAAGGATTCGATGGATTTTTACAAGATTGGAAACTTACATTTAAAATGAAGATGAATGATATGAAAGTAGTGCTCACTGAAAGCCTTCCTCTCTTCAAAAGATTGATGGAGAGTTTACAACCTCAAGATGTATAGGGTAGACTCGTTGCTTGTATAGAGTTGAAAGATTTACAAAAACCACTTCGTTTTGGATCTTATTGCACGGAATGGATTACTCTTAGTGATCAATTTCATGGTCGTCATATGGAGAAAATTATGGAGAGAATAGAAGAGACGTTGGAAGGAAATGCGTACGTTGTTAAACATATCATGATTCAACTGAGTGTGTTTACATCCACGACTTTGTTTGATGCGCGACACATTGTGTAGATGCAATAAAGATTTCTTTTCACTGAGTATTTTGTAATGGTGCATAGAGCAACATGAGTCATTGCACTTTGTGCATTACTATCAGGCTCTTTGTTAGATAAATGAATGCGTCTTTGTTCGCTAGAAGGTTGTGTCACTTAAGTCTTTGTGAGGACTAGAACGACTTTGTAAGAGGGAAGGTTTCCACCCACGCAGTCAAACGTTCACGTGCGATGACTCTTTGTCACATAACAAAGACAGGGAAACGTATGTGATTGGAGCTAGGTCTGCTTATAAAACAGACGACTGAGCTCATGGCAATCATTTCCGTCCTTGCGCTAACCATGCAGTTGCTCGAAGCAACCAACTCCTCTGCTCTCGCACTGGGTACACTGAACTCCCTTACTTTAGCATCGGGTAAAAATGCTTTCAATCAAAAGATAACTTATCATGCAGAAGCCGTAGCCATAAAAACTCCAAGTCATCGGATAGATTATCTAAAGGTTATGTCAACAAAGTATGGACTGGCCGTGTGTGTACCGTTAGACTATTGGACACGGTTACAATTCAATACTCTTGAAACATTCCTCAAAAGAAAATCTCACCATTCCCAAAGAAATTGTTCGACACAATGGGAAGCGGACACAAGTTCCCATCATGGAAAGACGATACATGTGTGTGCATATGGATAGACACTGTCTCATCATCCATGAAAAGGAGGGCAGCGAACTCTACTTACTCAATTGCAAACCGCTCCCCATTTTGGGAAAAGGATTCTACTCCTTCGAAATTAAAATTCAAACCCTCTACATGGGTCCGCACAGGGACGGAGGGTTGTTTACGTTGAATCCCAATATTGTCTCCATCACCTTTAAAAATGATGTCCATGTTGATGATGATCAACTACAGTAACACTCTCCACACACTGAGAACGCACCATCGGTCTTTATGAGACCACGGCCTAACGGCCACCGTATCAAGAAAGAAAATGTACACTCACCATGCCACACATGAACATGACTCTCTCCTTTCTTAGGCACACCCTTCTTCACTCAGGTTTTAAACATGTGGAAATTGTCAGCATGCCTCTATGTATCATGGAAAAGTCAGTGTGTTACATTTCATGATGCGAAACGTCAACTTCAGATAACTCTAGAACGCTTTCATCTACGAAGGTTGCATCGCGCAATCCTATCCAACTCTTGCCGTGTCATTAACGTAGGAGACGGCATTGTATTTATTCGCATTCAAGAGATGATTCTACATAATGATCACTGCTACATTGTGATTCCAAAACCCTCATGGGAAAAGTATAAAAGGGAAGTTCACTCAACCCTCATGTCATTTGTGAGTCATGCTCCCCATCCGCATCATCAACGCCATGCGCGAAATGAATCTCAGAAGAGACATCGATTTAGAACAGTTGCATACCCATCTTCCCGATTCAGTCTATCATCGCGGTCGTCCGCAAATGTTGGTCATTCGCATGAGCAACGGTCGAAATCTTCAAATCTTTCGCTGCGGCAAAATCCAAGTCCTAGGAAACCTTTCTCATTTCGTGATGCAGTCCATGTGTTACGAAGTCGTCTAGAAAATGCAAACACTCATGCCTTATCTACGCCTCAGTCCCCTGACATTGAAGAATATAGTAGTGTCTGTTCAATTGAAGATGTTAGTGAATCTAGCCAACATTAAAACCAGTAATCATTGTATATTTTATGAAACTGAACTCTTTCCTGCTGCTCTGATTCGGAAGTGGCATCCTGTACATATTGCAGTGTTTCACAACGGACAATGCATCATGACTGGTTTACGTGATATCAGCAAAGTAGCTGACATTGTTAAATCTTTAATGCGTTATCTGTATGAGTCACAGTTAATAGATTCGTGTTAATCACATGATGCGTTTTGAATGAGTCATCGCAATGAACTATCGCCCACACACTTGTCGGTGAAAAGGTCGTCACCAAGGTTCATCACTTTATGATGAGTCAGTGCTATTTATGGACATGAAATGATATCCATGCACTTGTCGGTGAAAAGGTCACGCTGTCTGACGTGAGGCGCCATCGCTTTGTCTGATAAATAACGCCCACACACATGTCGGTGAAAAGGTCACGCTGTCTGTCGTGAGGCGCCATCGATGTTTAGTGACACGCCCACACACGTGTCGGTGAAAAGGTTGAACAAGACTGATTAGATTCTTATCTAACTGACTGGCGCTTTACCACCTCATGAGTCAGAGCTATTTATAGACATGAGTCAGCAAAGTGGTTGATGTTTCCAAAGCCGAAGAAATTTTCATGATGTTACATTCGTTGGTGAGGATGACAACTTACAAACTCTAACATGGTTATGACTTCATTTATATTTCACCTATCTTACAAACAGCGACATGGCGATAACTTTATTTCTAACTTTACAATCATCAACTTTATTTCTAACTCTACAAACGTCAACTTTATTTCTAACTTTACAAACGGTGAAGTGATTCTGACTTCATTTATATTTCACCTATCTTACAAACAGCGACATGGTGATAACTTTATTTCTAACTTTACAATCATCAACTTTATTTCTAAACCTACCCATCTTACAAAATGATCAAAACTTTTACTTCTGTCTATTGAGTGAGAATCCCATCTTTATGTCAAAAGAAAAACGAGACAGTCTGTACATGTTATGTTTTTGAATGAAAGACATTTCATCACAGTCATACATAGTTAATACTGATGGTAGCAGAAAACAAAGTTTTTATGGCTCACATCACCGGAGAAAACAAAGTCACTCATGTGCAGGGAGAAAACAAAGTCAGGAAAACCAGTTGATATGAAAGTCATGATATGAAGTGATCAGGAGTTGGACGCATGTTACAAGGCACTCACTCACAACACCCCCATAGAAAACGCCATGGAGCGAAAAGGCAAAACATTAACCACAACAGAGAGGAAGCATTCATCATCAGATATCGCCGGACGGAGGAAGAGAAAGTTTCTGTCTCTTGGGTGGAGATAGATGAGTGTCTGGATGGCCGTACGGTAATGAGTGGTTTGGACTCATCCAGCATCGCTTGTCTTCCCAAGCTGAGAGACCTCGTTTCCTAAACGTCGTTGTTCTGACTTGATACGACTGAGATTTTAAAATGGTCATTTCTACTTTTTTAATTTTAAGAGAATCTAAGGCATCTTGATAGTCCCTATGTGTCATTTTTCTAACGATTGACTTCGAGATGCCTTTCGCCCGTTTTATAGAAAGCTCTGAGGATTTTAGCTTCATGGAGTACATCTTGGGGCGAAGCAAGATCATCTCCTCTATCTGTTTGCCGGCACACTCATCCTTGAAGCAGCCAAGCTTCGCTTTATTTGAGGTTGAGTAAAGCGGATGGTCAGTGGGATAGTTGGAACTATCAAACTTGGGTGCTAAATATTTCAAAATATCTTCCTGCTTGACTTGGCTCATGGTTGTCAAAACTAGGAAGAAGCTGTCTGTATCGCCTCCTACTAATTGCACACGTTGGAGAAGTGGACATGTCTTGAAAGTGTGGTAAAATAACTTGTACATTTCTAACTTGGAGTGATCCAAGACGGCTTGACCGACATAAATCGTCTTACAAAGTTCTACCTTAGATTTTAACATTTTAAAACCAGTGATGTCTTCGGAAATGACATCATGGTGGCAAAACAACGGCGAGCGACATAACTTGATACTCGTTTCCGGATCAGTTGCGATACGATAGTCCATGCGCTTTCTTACATCCTCCATGGTTTTACCAAAGCGGGCATTATTCTTAAATTTAAAGAAGTCCTTTTCGAAAGGATTCTTGGATTCAGCCCGTTTCTTGCTATTAAATTCTATATACGGTTTTAGAAAGGGCTTCTGCCTAAACTGGATAGCGCGATGGACTTTGTCAAGTTGCATCCCCATACCTAGATAGAATTTGAGGATGGAATAGTGCACGATGTAATGCTGCTTGTTTAATTGGGTGAGCAACAACTTCCTAGTGGCTTTATACTTTAAGTCATTTTCCGCCTGATACTGCTTATTGTGTTCTTCCATAAAGGGAGAGAACATATCTGGACTGACTATGCCAGATTCGGGTGCGAGAGGAAAATCAACTGTTCTATTCTTAATGCAGTCTGGATAGATGAGGTCGACTTCAAATAAATAACCTATGTCGGCCTCATCTCCCAGTGCCATGATGTGTGCTGGATTGGAGAAGTATTCAATGTCATGGGGCTCTACCCATTGGAAGTCCGACTGTGGCAAAGACTTGGAGAGTGCACTCCCATACAAATTATTTTGGTCTATGTACATTAAATACGTGGTCGATCCTATGTCTTGGGTGCTGTTGACAACATGTTTGTTGACAAATGTTAAGCCTCCCCTAATACCACGTTCAAATAACGTGTACATTTCTGCATCTTTCAGTAAATGAATGCTCTCTTTCGTCATCTTGAAGGCTGCCTGATAGGACAGACCAGGTAGACTAACAACATGGACGGGGTCTAAGGCGTCCTGTTCTAATGTGACTTTCCTAAAAGTCTCAAACACGTCAGCCAACAGATAGACGTCTAATTTTAAGTAGGCAAGCATGCAGTCACCAAAAGTGCGACACCTAAATTCAAACCATGCTTGCTCTGCATGCCTATAATCATCCAGCGAACAGTCCTCACCCGTCAAATCATTTTTAAATTTATCGATGGACGGAAGGGATGTTTCTTTCAATGTATCCATTGAACTAAAATAACTATAAGGAAACACCCCTTTCCGTCGTATCAGACTGTCACTTATGTTGGGATAGTCTTTCTTTAAATGTTGAGTGAGGGGAAGTGTTTCTAAATTATTAGCCAACGCGGCTAAGGAAGAAGACATAAACTGGAAACTGTCTAGAAACTTTATGTCATAGAAGACAGGCTTCCTTCCCCTCCTTCGTCTTATCGACTTGGACTTTAGCAGTGATGCACATAAATTTTTCCTTACTTTGTGCAATCATGTTGGATGTCCAGGATTTCATTTTACCGAATCCATGGCAAATGATGATGTGAGCATCATAACATTTAAAGCTATGAAAGTTGACGGGGAGCGTTCGCCGTTTGAGCCTAAGTTTCATATTGCATTTACTGCATAAGGCAGACCTAAATTTGCCACTGAGATGGCAATGGTCCCTCACTTTCTTATGATGCTGATCATCAAAGGATGAACAGCAGCGGGGACATTCCGTGGTCCTATCAAACTTGATTTTATCGGCTTCTGTGAAGCACATGGGTTTCTTAGTCAGCTCCCTTTCATAGCGTTGATGAAAACGGGCTTTCCTATCTAAAAAGTTGAGGAAGTTTTCAACGCACTCCTCGCCTTGCCACACATGCATTTTATTTTGATTCCTATAATATGGATGCCAGACTTCATAACAGGCAATGGCTGCTGGCTCATGACTTTGATCTTCTTGTTCAATATAACATTCAATGTCCGCATAGATGGTACATATGGGACTGAGCTCATTGCCGTTTTCTTCATACCTATAAAATTTATCTTTTGGCATGACTTCCATTTGAAGTTTACCCCGAGAGCACCACTCATTATGCTCTTCAAAAAATGGTTTTGACCTAAAGCGCCGTGTGCAGCGATCACAGTAGTAGAAATTGTTCCTATAGGTTGCTTGATGATGTTATAACTTTGAAATTTTAGGAATGCCGCAATAATGCCATTCTGGGTGGTTGTCGCTATAGACTAGGAGGAGATTGACAACCCGGTCGAAGTTACTTTGGCGATTATTATACCTAACGCCCTTCAGACCTTTTCCCACAGATGGATGACAATCTTAATGTTATTCAATTTTTCAAATTGGGCGATGCTTTTAAAATGTAATGTGTTGACATCTAACCCGTCAAACTTAAGCTCATCCTCCCATTCACGATAGTGAGTGATTCGTTCACGATGTACCCTTATATCATTGTAGTGAAGAATGGAGAGGACGGCATACTTGAAACACTGGGACTGACACTCTACATTGATGACCGCCTTTTTGTCAGCCACTGCTTTGGGGAGGGTGAAACAACCACTCCCTTGTAAATTTTCTAAAAGATCAATTTTAATGTCTACCTTCTCTATCCCATCAAAGACCAGACCGCTGTCTCTTTCATTAAATTTATTTAAGTTGCTGACGAGATAGGTCGCATGTCTCTCTATCCACTCGCTTACATGACCTATGAGATCAGCAGCACAGGAGGCTATCCTAATGGTCACAGTGGACTCTACTTCTCCCGTGCTACTGTCTACCTTATTGAAACGAGCAGTGAGATAGAACATTCCCTTAAGTAAAAATCTATCTAAACTCGCCAACATTTGATGAATTAAGCCTATATTATTCATCAGGAAAGGATGAATGTCTTGCACAGCTTCAGAGCTTTCTAACTCATAATCGCGAACGAGCCTCTCAAGGGAAAACTTGCTCAGCCTTAGAGTGACGTTGTTGTCAGTGTAAAGCTCAGTGGGATGAGTGTGACAGAGTGTGTGCGAAGAAGGAACAAACTCTGTAGGAAAGGTCTTCCGACACAAAGAACAGGAAAAGCCGACGTGCGATGAAGGATGCTTCCTACCTGATGACGTTGGTGGTTGCCTCACACTGCCACAGGAACCGCCCTCGATGTGGACTCGCAAGTTGGTGCTGTTGTAGAACGTACGTCCACAACCTTAACACTTGGGCCGTTGAGGGATGGTCGACGCTTTCCTCCCCTGCAGGCATGGCCAGCGGTGTGACGTCTCAAACTGTAGGCTGAGGCAAAGACCCTGTCACACCGCTGGCATCGAAAGTCCTCCTCTTCGACTTCCATCTCCCTCTCCTCTCCCACTATCTCCAACTCCTCCTGCTCCAACAGCCTCTCCACCGACTTGACGGAAAGGAGAGAGAATTCGACCGCTGCAGGTGGTGGTGGCGATGCAGGGATGATGGGACGGGAGGGAACGTCGCCGTCCAGGAGATAGACCGCCAGATCTGTTGAGAAAAAGAGAAAAGAGATTAGTAACATGATCATCATTTCAAGTTTGACGTCTTAGCCCCCTATTTCCCAATCATGATTACTTACCATCTAATGAATTGATCTCCGGCAGCAAGCATGAACGCGGAGGAGGTAGGAGTGGACCGCGAGCCGAGGGTGGAAGGGTCCTAGGCTTCGGTGTTGGAGGGATGTGGTGACGAGGAGCAGGGCCTGGCGCAGGGACGGGTGCAGGTACCGGAGCTGGCGGTGGAGTTGGGCGATGACAATGCCCGAGAAAGGGGTCGCACCTTGGGCGGAGGTAGATGGGCGGGAAGGTAGGGCCGGAAATTCGGCTTCGAATCTCCGCCTCGCGGCTTCCTCCCACTTCTTCATCTTTGCCATATCTGTAGAGAGGAAAGAGAGATTAGATTAGAGGTTGCGGAGATAATAATGATAGAGAGTAAGCTATACGGATACAGAAGTGCTAAAACATGACATTCCAACTCTCATAGGTGAGGGTACTTACGCTTTCCGAGCCGCTCGTAAGCTTGCCCGATTGCTCCTTCAGGGACGGGTTCCCCGTTACGAATACATTCATGCACTGAAAAAGAATGACAGCAGAGATAAGCAGAGGTAAAATTTGGATTCGGTTTAAACATGAACAAAATAAGGGAAGGGCTCTTGATTTTAATGAGGATGTCTACCCTACTGATGTTAGTAATAGAGTCAACCTTGTTACAAATACTTAGATTGCTCGATGGTAGCCTTCTCCATCTCAGCAGCAATTCGATAGTTCTCAATTTTTGTCAATTCCATGGTAGATAGTCGATTGCAGATTACGTTAGCAGATTTCAATCATTGAAAAGGAAAGATGAGAATCGTTTCATTTGCCTAGTCAACGTTTCTCATGGGAACAATCATTGAAGTGACATCTAATGAATTCCATTTCGCTCTACTCCATATCATAAAGACTAACCTTTGTCGAATGGCTGAAGTACTCTGACTTGGCGAGAGAAAGCGTCACGTTGAGTATGAAGTCGAACGCCCAACATGAGCAACGGCTCAAAGGTTTCGGTCTGACAAACGAAGTTAAACCCATGCAACGCAATCCTTCTACGGCAGTACCCGCCGTCCCGAAGGAACGCTCGAGCAAAGGAGGTATTACAGCGATGATATGTTTTATTAGCAGAAGATATGATAGCAAGAGACTATTCAACTTGATAGCAAGTCAAAACAACCTGATAGCAGGAGCTCACCGACACTCACCTTGTGAAAGATAAATGTGAAGAACAGAGGTGGTGCACTTCCTTTTATAAGATTTTCCTAAGCGGTGAATGGATGAGACCTCTCGTCCAATCACAGACGAGCTAGAGTTTCCGATGTGCGCACGCACAATTGTAACGCGTTATTGAAATCGTGTTAGGCAAAAAATGTTGTTTAGCAATAGACTCAACCATGGCACCTGAAGTCAATACATTGAAACATGATGATTGTACGATTCGTTTTCATCAAGAGAGCTTCGAAAGTTTAATACAAGATTACATCCTTGAGTTTCAAAGGGAGGAGACAGAATTGGAAACATGTTTAGACTACACACGAGAAATATTTACGGAGTTGATGTCTTATTTCAAAGACAGTCTCATCAAGGGTCACTTAATTGCACATGTCAATTACATTCATTTTCCACAAGGTGAAGCAGCGGAAAGTGTTGACTTTCAATTTCGTTCCTATGGACAAGAATATGTTACTGATGCTTCTGAGTTTCATACACGACATCTGCGGAAGATTATTTCTCGGATGGACAACTTTCATGGTTACGGCGATCATTTGCTTCTGAATAAAATAAACCATATTGTCATTGCTATTAGTAAAGTGGGTTTCAATGATGTTAAAGCAAAGAGCAAATAAAGTATTTTTTCATGACACTTGTGTTGTGCTAAACTTTCTAGTGCTGTAGTGAACACTGTTTTCATATAACATTCCAAACTCTCAGTCTCACTGCAGTAGAAAACTGCTTTTAGTAAACCTGATGAAGCTAATCTAACAGTCATGAAGTTTGAATTTTCTAATAGGGGAACATTTGGCAAATGTCTCCAATAAAACTTTCTAACACTGTGAGAGTAAGTTACAAGACAATCTACACTGTGCAGTAAAACCTTTTCGATAAAACTTTCTAGTGCTGTGATGAGTTCGCTCAGTCATACAACTTCAATGATCAAACGTTACTTTTACAAACGTGTGTCGCAGTCTATTTGACTACACTAACGCTTGCATTTCATGACACTTGTGTTTCGTAAAACTTCAATGATCAAACTTTACTTTTACAAACATGTGTCGCAGTAAAACTATTTGACTACACTAACGCCTGCATTTCATGACACTTGTGTTTCATAAAACGCCATGATCAAACTTTCTAACTATACATCAACCTGTGTCGCAGTAAAACTTTTGTACAACATGACAAAGTTTCTGACGACACTGACAAGAGCTTGTTCACTAGCGAAGAGAGAAGTCTGTGATGTGTTGCGTGTGGCGCATGAATGTCCTCCCGTTTCATCCCTTCATCATTTCGTCTCCGTGATAGAGACAGTTCTTAAAAGAACTGATGGTTCATTCTCGCATGGTTGGCCAACTGTTGGGAGACAAGTGCAATGGAGATTTTGAGGTAACCTGTGGCAGATAGCTAAATGTCGCCCTGGCGGTCAGAGTACAACGTTGAGACGAAAGGCAACCACTTGGAAACATGACGCAGAGAGGTTTCACAAGGATTACCATTGCCCACGTCCCGTGCAGTACTCATCGCTACGGACTTCACCGCTGTCTCGAAAGAACGCCCACCCACAGGAAGTATGACACCGAAAATCTCCGTGACTTGCACCGTCCATGACTTGATCGCCAGACATGAAAACCGGTGGAGTTGGTAAGAGGAAGCAAGTCGTTGCTTTGATCAGCTTGATATCAAGCCGTAAACAGCTTGATTCACCAGCGTTTTGCAATGGAGATGTTTAGAGGCCACCCATGACAAGATAGCTAAGACTCAACCGATTGGCGTTCAAAGTGCTACGTTGAGAACTGTGTCAAATGCCCAACATGAGACATGAGTTGTCCCAGCGGTTTCGGTCTAAAATATGACACACTCCCTTGCCACACTTATCACTACGGCATCGTCCGCCGTCCCGAAGGAACACCCTGTCAGTGGAATATTACAGCAAAACTCTCCGTGTCTTGCTCGCTTTCAGTGAAAAGCCGCTTATACCATGAGAAGACTGGCTCAGACATCATTAAAAATGCTTTCATTGACTTCAGCAGGGTCGAAAACCCCAGAAAACCTCCAAAACTAGTGAATTTAAATTTTTCAACTTTTTAGTACTACTTATGAAATGTTGTAAGTAGTCTATCACTTAGGGCAGGTCAACAGCCACCGAACCTTTTTTGAATCAAGTCAAACGGACTTGTAGAAACAAAGTTACAAGCCTTTAAAGTTTTGGAGTCTTTTATGGCCTGGAGACGAAGGCCATCTCCTGACGAACCTCTAAGTCTGACGCCTAAGCTGACTTCAGCAATGAAATCTTCTAAGTCGGTTTCTTACAGAAACCCGGAATTTGGAATGTCCGAAGCTATCATCGGAGCTCAGAGAGACGACCTACCTTTGACAATCGCTCTCCTCTAAATGACAAGTCTATGTCGGTTCCCAGCTTATATAGTGTGTGGCGATCAGCTGATGACGTAATACCCATCATCCAGATCTTCAAATCCGTCTATCTCCGCTTCTAGTGCTCCGATTGAGCTGAAAATTCACCAATTCCGTGTAGAATTTGACGCTGAATCCAAATCTGTCCTCCGTTTTCCCATCCGATGCTTCGTTTTGGCTCTACAGCCCACAGCCATCGCAAAATTCTAACTCTGTCGTTTTTCGGAAAAATGATGAAAATTTTTCTCTCCGATGGCTTTCAAATTTACCATGCCGATGCAGAATTTGACGCTGATTCCAAATCTGGTCTCTGTTTTCCCGTCCGAGGCTTGCTTCACCCGCTAGAGCGATTTTCGTAAGCATTCTAACTCTGTCGTTTTTCGGAAAAAAATGTTGAAAAAATTTCAATGACGTCTCACTTCTAAACGAAAGCAGAGTGGAAAAAGCCATGTTTTCCACTGAATTTGTCTCATTCTTAGCTTTCAAACGAGCTATTGCACGACTTTCTACGATTTCTAACACCAAAGTTGGAAGTTTCGTAGGAGGGAGGTGGGGGTCAGAGCTTTTTCTCTCCGATTGGATTGGGAAGACGTTCCTAGACCCAACATTGACCAAAACGTCCGAATTTGCGCTCCGTTTTCCCATCCGAGGCCTCCTTCCTGTCAAAAAACGACTTTTCTCATCTCAAAACATCCAACAACCGACTTTTCCAACTCTGACGTTTTCCTGCCATTTTCCTCCCTCAAGCCAAGAAAATTAGTCCAAACTGAGCTTTCCACTGCATTTTTCTCACTTTTAGCTTTGAAATGAGCTATTGCACGACTTTCTACCATCTCTGGAACCAAAGTTGGAAGATCGCTGTCGAGGGAGGGGTCAGCACTTCTTCTCTCCGATGGAGTTGGGAAGACGTTCCTAGACCCAAAATTGACCAAAACGTCCGAATTTTCAATCCATTTTCCCATCCGAGCACTCCTTCATGTCGAAAAATGGACTTTCTCATCCCAAAACATCCGAAACCTGACTTTTCCAACTCTGACGTTTTCCTGCCATTTTCCTGTCTAAACCCAGGAAAAGTGGTCCAAACTGAGCTTTCCACTGTATTTTTCTCACTTTTAGCTTTGAAATGAGCTATTGCACGACTTTCTACCATCTCTGGAGCCAAAGTTGGAAGTTTGGCAGGAGGTGGGGGGCGTCCTCAAAATTTTTTCTCTCCGATTGAGCTGGGAAGGCGTTCTTAGACCCAAAAATTCACGTAGATTCCGAATCTGGCCTCTGTTTTCCCATCCAAGGTCTCCTTCATGACGAAACATGGACTTTCTCATCCCAAAACCACCACACCCCGCCTTTTTCCAACTCTATCGCTCCACCCCTTGCCTCCCAGGAAAACTCCTCCCGCCTTCCTTCCACAACCAACATTTCACGCAAATTCCACATCTGAACTCCACTTTCACATCCGAGGTCTCCTTCATGTCGAAAAATGGACTTTCTCATCCCAAAACATCCTAAACCTGACTTTTCCAACTCTGACGTTTTCCTGCATTTTCCTCCCTAAACCCAGGAAAAGTGGACCAAACTGAGCTTTCCACTGCATTTTTCTCATTCTTAGCTTTCAAATGAGCTATTGCACGACTTTCTACGATCTCTCACACCAAAGTTGGAAGTTTGACAGGAGGGGGGTGAGGGGTCTTCAAAACTTTTTCCCTCCGATGTCGCTGGAAACATCCTTCCTAACCCAAAATTGACCAAACGTCCGAAATTGCACTCCGTTTACCCATCCGAGACCTCCTTCCTGTCGAAAAACGACCTTTCTCATCCCAAAACCATCAACACCCGCCTTTTTCCAACTCTGACGCTCCACCCCTTGCCTCATCACTCCTCCCGCCTTCCTTCCCCACCCAACATTTCAAGCAGATTCCACATCTAAACTCCACTTTCACATCCAAACCCTCCTTCATGACGATTTCCAACTTTTCTCATCCCAACACCATCAACACCCACCCTTTTCCAACTCTATCCCTCACACATTCCTATCACCTTTCTTCCCATCCCTTACCCGAAAACTCCTTCCTTCCTTCCAGAGAAGGGGGAGACCGGTTTCTTCCTCTCGGACCCATTCCTCCCAACACATCCTTGGCCCTCTCCCTCACCTTCCTTCCAGAGGGGGGGCTGAGTCAGCATGATGACTCATCATTTCACATTTTGTCCTTGCGTCTGCCACGGGGTTACTACTTCGCACTACATAACAAAATTTTACATGTAAATGTATAGTATTGCATACAACTCATTTGTTTAATAATAAGGAATCATGATTCACTTTCTACAATTCATATGAGTATTGAAGAGCGAATACAGCTATAACAAACCATTGAAGCTTTTCTTTTGTGTAATTAAACAGTAATTTGATTTATTGATGATTTGACCGACATTACCTCATTTCATCAAAAGTCAACGGTCTGTAAGTGCATTGCAACTATCAAGAAAAAAGTCGAACAAGATAGAAATGATTTTGCTACAATTATTGATCATGCTACATGTACATACGTACACATATGTCACCCAAGCATACACTGCTTTTAAAAACCGTGCATGGGCTCTACAAATGGCAGTCGTATGCTAATGCCAATGGAGTGTACGAAATATATGTATGTGTATAGTACAAATGAATTTCAGCAAGAATATTTGAAAAAAAATGCTGGCCTATCAAAATCTTGCGGTTGGATTCCTCCATTCGTAGTCAAGGTCTGATCAATATAGCCTCTTTCTAGGTTCATTGAGGCGTAGTTTATTACGTAGAGAAACATGCTCAGCAGGGCATGATACTATATGACTTAGTAGCAAAAACTCGCGCAGGTGATGACCATTTAACGCTTATGCGAGAAGATGTTTATTATAAAAGGAGCATGGTTGGATAATTCAAATGTGAATTTTTGTGTCATCATTTTGCTCATTTAGTGGTTGATTAATGATTTTGCAAATTCCAAAGACAATGGATTATCTTTGGCAAATTCTAAAGAGGATTCCTCACCCTTAAATGTACCTCCCAAAGGACGAAGTCGGAGTGAGTGACGCCACAATTTGCAGTGGCGTCATTTCCGTGCCTGCGAGGCCATCGCCGCATACCCAAAAATAATTACTTGTACGTTCATAAAAGAAAGGGTTCAAATAATTTTTTCATTTGTTTTTGAGAACATCTTTACGTTTACAACTTAACATACACTTTACAGCATCAATTCACTATTCTCAAATACGCTCCAACCGCCAGCGCTCAACTGTTGACTGCATGCAGGATCGTAAAGCAATTACACAATGCGCTAGGGATGTGGTCACAGCAAATCACTGAGATCTGTGTGTATGCGTGGTAGTTGGACCGAGTGCGCCTAGCTCGATAGAGCGGCTTGTCCTCTGCCACTAGAAACGCAGTATAACAAATACATTACAACAATGCAAGTAAGATAATATCTATCCATAAATTCTTAGATTCAGATAGACAGAGGCGCAAATTTTCTCTATTTGTGGCTTCGCCAAATTTTGGAGAAGATGATGACGCTTCATTACTTGTGCCTGCGTTCACCAATGAAAGAAGGAAGCCTGTCAGTGGCTGTAGGAAGATTAGAAGCCTCTAAAGCAGCGGTTCTCAAACTTTTTATCGAGATTACCCACTTTGTACACCGAGACTACCAATTACCCGCTATCTTCTGTATTCACGGACGAGAACTGAACTATAAAACAACATATAAAAAAATAAAAAAATAGTTTTACATTTCACATTTTAAACAGCATTTTACAATAATCTTTATCTTATTTGGTACTTCTATTCTCCCCCCCCCACATTTCTGTTGTTGTCACCCTGAAGTGTTGCATCGTCAACGATCTTCTCTTGCTCCTACGGGCAGTCTCACTAACGTCGCATAGCGGTGAGTGTGTAAAACTGCTTTTATCTGACTTGTAGAATATTTACAGTCTCAGAATTAGACAACTGCTCGTCATTTGTCTGTAGATAGTGAGTGATGCAAATGGAAAATTTTCCAATGGAAAATTTAAAAATTTATTTTTCGGTGATTGGTGAGTAGTAACAAAAGGTCCATAATAAACACAGCGCGCCCTCCCCCCCCCTCTGGAACGGTAGAGTGTCGTGGTCGGCCGCCGTGGTGCTTCGGGTCTGAGTCCCCCCCCCTCTGGAACGACAGAGGTTGTGGTCTGTCGTGGAGTGCCGGCCAGGTGGGTTCCCGTTCACAACATGTTCGCTGACTCCCCCCCCTCTGCAACGACAGAGTGTGAGACTCGAGTGAGTTGGTCCGACCGCCTGGTTGACTTGGGCGACCGTCCAGGTTGACGTGGGCGACCGTCTAGGTTGACGTGGGCGACCGTCTAGGTTGACGTGGGCGACCGTCTAGGTTGTCGTGGATGGTGAAATGGCTGCCAGATTCGGATTCAGCGTGAAATTCTGCATCGGTAGGGTGAGTTTCAAGGCAATCGGTGAGAAAAAATTTTTCTTCAAAATTTTAACAGAGTTAGAATTTGGGACGTTTTGGTGTGTAGCGCCCAAACGAACCATCGGATGAGAAAACGGATTTCAGATTTGGAATCAGCGTGAAATTCTCTATCTGTATGGTGAGTTTCAAGGCAATCGGCGAGAAAAATTTCGCTGACGTCCCCCCCCCTCTGGACAGCTTGCTTCGATTTTGGCTTCCACTGGACGGATTTTGTCGTGCCATAGCTCGTTTGAAAGCTAAGAGTGAGACAAATTCAGTGAAAGAATCGGCTTGTTCCTATCTGTCTTCGTTTAGATGTGAGACGCCATTTAAGATTTTGGGACATTGGCGAAAAACGACAGAGTTAGAATTTGGGACGTTTTGGTGTGTAGCGCCAAAACGAACCATCGGATGAGAAAACGGATTTCAGATTTGGAATCAGCGTGAAATTCTTTATCTGTATGGTGAGTTTCAAGTCAATCGGAGAGAAAAAATTTTCAACATTTTTCGAAAAAACGACAGAGTTAGAATTTTTTGCGATGGCTGCCTACTGTAGAGCCAAAACGAAGCATCGGATGGGAAAACGGAGGCCAGATTCGGATTCAGCGTCAAATTCTACATGGAAATGGTGTATTTCCAGCTCAATCGGAGAGAAAAAATTTTCACTGACGTCCCCCCCCCCTCTGGACAGCTCGCTTCGATTTTGGCTTCCACTGGACGGATTTTGTCGTGCCATAGCTCGTTTGAAAGCTAAGAGTGAGACAAATTCACTGAAAGGATCGGCTTGTTCCTATCTGTCTTCGTTTAGATGTGAGACGCCATTTAAGATTTTGGGACATTGGTGAAAAACGACAGAGTTAGAATTTGGGACGTTTTGGTGTGTAGCGCCCAAACGAACCATCGGATGAGAAAACGGATTTCAGATTTGGAATCAGCGTGAAATTCTCTATCTGTATGGTGAGTTTCAAGGCAATCGGCGAGAAAAATTTCGCTGACGTCCCCCCCCCTCTGGACAGCTTGCTTCGATTTTGGCTTCCAGTGGACGGATTTTGTCGTGCCATAGCTCGTTTGAAAGCTAAGAGTGAGACAAATTCAGTGAAAGAATCGGCTTGTTCCTATCTGTCTTCGTTTAGATGTGAGACGCCATTTAAGATTTTGGGACATTGGTGAAAAACGACAGAGTTAGAATTTGGGACGTTTTGGGCTCTAGCTTCAAAACGAAGGCTCGGATGGGAAAACGGATTTCAGATTTGGAATCAGCGTGAAATTCTTTATCTGTATGGTGAGTTTCATGTCAATCGGAGAGTTTCAAGTCAATCGGCGAGAAAAATGTTTTGCGATGGCTGCCTACTGTAGAGCCAAAACGAAGCATCGGATGGGAAAACGGAGGCCAGATTCGGATTCAGCGTCAAATTCTACATGGAAATGGTGTATTTCCAGCTCAATCGGAGCACTAGAACCGGAGATAGACGGGTTTTTTAGTGTTTGGATGATGGGTGTTACGTCATCAGCTGATCGCCACACACTATATAAGCTGGGAACCGAGAGAGACTTGTCATTTAGAGGAGAACGATTGTCAGAGGTAGGTCGTCTCTCTGAGCTCCGATGATAGCTTCGGACATTCCAAATTCCGAGTTTCTGTAAGAAACCGACTTAGAAAATTTCATTGCTGATATCAGCTAAGGCGTCAGACTTAGAGGTTCGCCAGGAGATGGCCTTCGTCTCCAGGCCATAAAAGACTCCAAAACTTTAAAGGCTTGTAACTTTGCTTCTACAAGTCCGTTTGACTTGATTCAAAAAAGGTTCGGTCGCTATTGACCTGCCCTAAGTGATGGACTACTTATAAAATTTCATAAGTAGTGCTAAAAAAAGTTGAAAAATTTAAATTCACTAGTTTTGGAGGTTTTCTGGGGTTTTCGACCCTGCTGAAGTCAATGAAAGCATTTTTAATGATGTCTGAGCCAGTCTTCTCATGGTATAAGCGGCTTTTCACTGAAAGCGAGCAAGACACGGAGAGTTTTGCTGTAATATTCCACTGACAGGGTGTTCCTTCGGGACGGCGGACGATGCCGTAGTGATAAGTGTGGCAAGGGAATGTGTCATATTTGAGACCGTAACCGCTGGGACAACTCATGTCTCATGTTGGGCATTTGACACAGCTCTCAACGTAGCACTTTGAACGCCAATCGGTTGAGTCTTAGCTATCTTGTCATGGGTGGCCTCTAAACATCTCCATTGCAAAACGCTGGTGAATCAAGCTCTCTACGGCTTGCTATCAAGCTGATCAAAGCAATAACTTGGGATGTTTCCTCAAGGTTTTCAAGTATGCTGAGTTCAAATCTGCTATCAGATTTCAAATTTAACTAAGTCTAAGGCAGCTTTGAGGGGTTAGATCCCAGCTACTGTTCACTACCTTTGACTCGACGTTACTGTTACCACTTCGGGGCAGTGACAATGATGTCTTAAGCTGTAAATAGCGGGTATCGGGGAAGATCTCTCACTTCCCTAGTGATCAGTACAAGGCCTTCGGGCTGTCGACGGGATCGAGTGCCACTCACTACACTCAAATCTATCATTCCTCACTAAGTGTAAATTACTGACTATACATTTGTCCTGCTATCAGGTTGTTTTGACTTGCTATCTAGTTGAATAGTATCTTGCTATCAAGAGATTCACTTCTGCTCATAAAGCACATCATCGCTGTAATACCTCCTTTGCTCGAGCGTTCCTTCGGGACGGCGGGTACTGCCGTAGAGGGATTGTGTTGCACGGGTTGTTCGTCGTTTGTTAGACCGAAACCTCTGAGCCGTTGCTCATGTTGGGCATTCGACTTCATACTCAACGTGACGTTTTCTCTCGCCAGGTCAGAGTACTTCAGCCATTCGACAAAGGTTAGTCTTTATGATATGGAGTAGAGTGAAATGTAATTCATTAGATGCCCCTTCAATGATTGCTCCCATGATAAACGTTGATGAGACAAATGAAATGATTCTCATCTTCCTTTTTCAGTGATTGAAATCTACTAACATACTACCGTATAATCGGCCACTATGGGGCAAGCTCGCCAGGTCAGAGTACTTCAGCCATTCGACAAAGGTTAGTCTTTATGATATGGAGTAGAGTGAAATGTAATTCATTAGATGCCCCTTCAATGATTGCTCCCATGATAAACGTTGATGAGACAAATGAAATGATTCTCATCTTCCTTTTTCAGTGATTGAAATCTACTAACATACTACCGTATAATCGGCCACTATGGGGCAAGCTCGCCAGGTCAGAGTACTTCAGCCATTCGACAAAGGTTAGTCTTTATGATATGGAGTAGAGTGAAATGTAATTCATTAGATGCCCCTTCAATGATTGCTCCCATGATAAACGTTGATGAGACAAATGAAATGATTCTCATCTTCCTTTTTCAGTGATTGAAATCTACTAACATACTACCGTATAATCGGCCACTATGGGACAAGACATGATAGAGCCTTCAATGCGCTTTGCCCTGGGCAGTCTTTAGACTGGCGAATACTATCATTAAGTTGAATCTGCTATCAGTCAAGTTGAACGTTGCGTCGCATTAGAGGGGTATATAAACCACTGCCTCTCATTTCATTTCAATCATGCAGACGCCGAACAGTCAAGTCAGCTCTCCTCGCGGACCGCAGTTAAGGCCGCGAAATTTATTTGAGGAGTTTGTCAGGCTAGAGGAGCAAGACAGAGTTTTTAATAATCTTGCTCGGATTGGCAATCCGATGACAGCAACTGCTGTCAATCCAACGGAATGGCGCTACATTCCACTTTTTAGCCATGTACCAGTTAGTGTGGAAGTCGACAGTGCTACCAAAGAGAGAGTCAAAGACTCTCTCAGTAGAATTGGTAGGGTGTAAGATGACGTTACTCCCGAGAACGAACCATCGGCTCTCTTAAGGGCCACCATGGGGCAAGACATGATAGAACCTCCTCGCGGTTTGCCCTGGGCAGTCTTCGGACTGGCGAATACTATCATTAAGTTGAATCTGCTATCAGTCAACTTGAACGTTGCAAATGAAGTTCGGTGTAATACTTCCTTTCGACGGGCGTTCCTGTAAAGGGCGGCGGTGAAACCCGTAGCTATGTATACCGCAAGGGACATTCGGCAATGGTCAATCTTGTTAAACCTCTCTGCGTCATGTTTGCAAGTGATTGCCTCTGTCTCAACGTAGTATGCATTCGCGCCAGGGCGACATTTAGCCAACTGTCGAAGGTTGCCTAAAACTTTACATTGCATACGTTATGAGAACCATGAGTTCTACCTGTCTCTATCAATGAGACGAATTGATGAATGGAATGAAATGGGAGGACACTCACGCGCCACACGCAACATAACACACTTCTCTCTTCGGTAGTCTAACAAGCTCTTTACACATGGATCGCAGTCGATTGCTATCCCTATATCAGAAGTGTAAGCTATCTTAATTTTATCTAACACTATTTCATCTACCATTATCATCCATATGAAATGTTATAAGAATTGCAAGTTAGACTAAGCGTGCTACTATTTCCAAATGAAAAGTATACATGGTTAAATCATCCACTTAAGCCCATCCGTAGTCTAACAAGCTCTTTACACATGGATCGCAGTGGATTGCTATCCCTGTATCAGAAGTGTAAGCTATCTAAATTTTATTTAACACTATTTCATCTACCATCATCACCCATATGAAGTGTCATAAGATTTACAAGTTAGACTAAGCGTTCTACTATTTGTAAATGAAAGATATCGTTTCAACAGTTTACAGATTGAAAATAAAGTTTCAATAGTGTGTGCGTTAGAAATAAAGCTTTATCTGTTTGTATGTTAGAAACAAAATAAAGTTTACAAGATAAAAAGTAAAGTTTCACCACTTTACAAGTTAAGAATAAAGTTCTATCTGTTTATATGTTAGAAATAAAATAAAGTTTCAATAGTTTGCAAGTTAAAAATAAAGTTTCAATAGTTTACAAGTTTTAAAATAAAGTTTAAATAGTGTGCAAGATAAAAAATAAAGTTTGAACAGTTTACAAGCTGAAAATAAAGTTGTAATAGTGTACACGTTGGAAATAAAGTTTTAATAGTTTATGTGCTTCAAAATAGAGTTATAACAGTTTATATGTTAGAAATAAAATGAAGTTTCATCAGTTTACAAGTTAAGAATAAAGTTCTATCTGTTTGTATGATAGAAATAAAACAAAGTTTCAACCGTTTACAAGTGAAAAATAAATTTTCAACAGTTTACAAGTTAAAATTAAAGCTTCAACAATTACAAGTTAAAAATAAAACTTCAAAAGTTTACCAGTTAGAAATAAAGTTTCATCAGTTTACAAGTCAAAATAAAGTTTCAACAGATTATAAGTTAAAAGAAAAGTTCCAATAGTGTGTGCATTAGAAATAACGTTTCAGCTGTTTGTATGTTAGAAATAAGATAAAGTTTCAATTGTGTGTACGTTAGAAATAAAGTTCTATCTGTTTCTATGATAGAAATAAAACAAATTTTCAACCGTTAACAAGTTAAAAATAAAGTTTTAAGAGTTTACAAGTTAAAACTAATGTTTCAATAGTGTGTGTATGTTAAGAATAAAGTTTTATCTGTTTGTATGTTAGAAATAGAATGAAGTTTCACCAGTTTACAAGTTACGAATAAAGTTCTATCTCTTTAAGTTTATAAGTTAAGAATAAAGTTCTATCTGTTTATATGTTAGGAATAGAATGAAGTTTCACTAGTTTACAAGTTAAGAATAAAGTTCTATCTGTTTATATGTTAGAAATAAAATAAAGTTTCAATAGTTTGCAAGTTAAAAATAAAGTTTCAATAGTTTACAAGTTTTAAAATAAAGTTTAAATAGTGTGCAAGATAAAAAATAAAGTTTGAACAGTTTACAAGCTGAAAATAAAGTTTTAATAGTGTACACGTTGGAAATAAAGTTTCAATAGTTTATGTGCTTCAAAATAGAGTTATAACAGTTTATATGTTAGAAATAAAATGAAGTTTACAAGTTAAGAATAAAGTTCTATCTGTTTGTATGATAGAAATAAAACAAAGTTTCAACCGTTTACAAGTGAAAAATAAAGTTTCAACAGTTTACAAGTTAAAATTAAAGCTTCAACAATTACAAGTTAAAAATAAAACTTCAAAAGTTTACCAGTTAGAAATAAAGTTTCATCAGTTTACAAGTCAAAATAAAGTTTCAACAGATTATAAGTTAAAAGAAAAGTTCCAATAGTATGTGCATTAGAAATAACGTTTCAGCTGTTTGTATGTTAGAAATAAGATAAAGTTTCAATTGTGTGTACGTTAGAAATAAAGTTCTATCTGTTTCTATGATAGAAATAAAACAAATTTTCAACCGTTAACAAGTTAAAAATAAAGTTTTAAGAGTTTACAAGTTAAAACTAATGTTTCAATAGTGTGTGTATGTTAAGAATAAAGTTTTATCTGTTTGTATGTTAGAAATAGAATGAAGTTTCACCAGTTTACAAGTTACGAATAAAGTTCTATCTCTTTAAGTTTATAAGTTAAGAATAAAGTTCTATCTGTTTATATGTTAGGAATAGAATGAAGTTTCACTAGTTTACAAGTTAAGAATAAAGTTCTATCTGTTTATATGTTAGAAATAAAATAAAGTTTCAATAGTTTGCAAGTTAAAAATAAAGTTTCAATAGTTTACAAGTTTTAAAATAAAGTTTAAATAGTGTGCAAGATAAAAAATAAAGTTTGAACAGTTTACAAGCTGAAAATAAAGTTTTAATAGTGTACACGTTGGAAATAAAGTTTCAATAGTTTATGTGCTTCAAAATAGAGTTATAACAGTTTATATGTTAGAAATAAAATGAAGTTTACAAGTTAAGAATAAAGTTCTATCTGTTTGTATGATAGAAATAAAACAAAGTTTCAACCGTTTACAAGTGAAAAATAAAGTTTCAACAGTTTACAAGTTAAAATTAAAGCTTCAACAATTACAAGTTAAAAATAAAACTTCAAAAGTTTACCAGTTAGAAATAAAGTTTCATCAGTTTACAAGTCAAAATAAAGTTTCAACAGATTATAAGTTAAAAGAAAAGTTCCAATAGTATGTGCATTAGAAATAACGTTTCAGCTGTTTGTATGTTAGAAATAAGATAAAGTTTCAATTGTGTGTACGTTAGAAATAAAGTTCTATCTGTTTCTATGATAGAAATAAAACAAATTTTCAACCGTTAACAAGTTAAAAATAAAGTTTTAAGAGTTTACAAGTTAAAACTAATGTTTCAATAGTGTGTGTATGTTAAGAATAAAGTTTTATCTGTTTGTATGTTAGAAATAGAATGAAGTTTCACCAGTTTACAAGTTACGAATAAAGTTCTATCTCTTTAAGTTTATAAGTTAAGAATAAAGTTCTATCTGTTTATATGTTAGGAATAGAATGAAGTTTCACTAGTTTACAAGTTAAGAATAAAGTTCTATCTGTTTATATGTTAGAAATAAAATAAAGTTTCAATAGTTTGCAAGTTAAAAATAAAGTTTCAATAGTTTACAAGTTTTAAAATAAAGTTTAAATAGTGTGCAAGATAAAAAATAAAGTTTGAACAGTTTACAAGCTGAAAATAAAGTTTTAATAGTGTACACGTTGGAAATAAAGTTTTAATAGTTTATGTGCTTCAAAATAGAGTTATAACAGTTTATATGTTAGAAATAAAATGAAGTTTACAAGTTAAGAATAAAGTTCTATCTGTTTGTATGATAGAAATAAAACAAAGTTTCAACCGTTTACAAGTTAAAAATAAAGTTTCAACAGTTTACAAGTTAAAATTAAAGCTTCAACAATTACAAGTTAAAAATAAAACTTCAAAAGTTTACCAGTTAGAAATAAAGTTTCATCAGTTTACAAGTCAAAATAAAGTTTCAACAGATTATAAGTTAAAAGAAAAGTTCCAATAGTATGTGCATTAGAAATAACGTTTCAGCTGTTTGTATGTTAGAAATAAGATAAAGTTTCAATTGTGTGTACGTTAGAAATAAAGTTCTATCTGTTTCTATGATAGAAATAAAACAAATTTTCAACCGTTAACAAGTTAAAAATAAAGTTTTAAGAGTTTACAAGTTAAAATTAAAGCTTCAACAATTACAAGTTAAAAATAAAACTTCAAAAGTTTACCAGTTAGAAATAAAGTTTCACCAGTTTACAAGTTAAGAATAAAGTTCTATCTGTTTATATGTTAGAAATAAAATAAAGTTTCAATAGTTTGCAAGTTAAAAATAAAGTTTCAATAGTTTACAAGTTTTAAAATAAAGTTTAAATAGTGTGCAAGATAAAAAATAAAGTTTGAACAGTTTACAAGCTGAAAATAAAGTTTTAATAGTGTACACGTTGGAATTAAGGATTTGTGTGTTCCTATTTTGTCTGTTCGTTGTAGTAGCTACGTTCATAACCAATGCTTCTTTCCTCCTTACCTCAACACTGTCAAAGTCCTATATGGTTATCATTGCTCGCTATATGACAGTTACCAGCTGTATCTATTTTATCTGTTTCAAACCATTGATTTGTAATGCATGCTTGTTACAGTTATTCAATAAATGTTATTATGCGAAGAGTTGTTGTTGTTATCATGCGACGGATGGGTTAGATGAAGGGTGATCATATCTTTTTCAAAGGACTGTGGAACATTGATTTCCATGATGAGGATTATAACAGTTAGATTTGATGACGAATAAGATTTACTAGTTTGCAAGTTAGACTAAGCGTTCTATTATTTGTAAATGAAAGATATAGTTTCAATAGTTTACACGTTAAAAATAAAGTTTCAATAGTGTGTATGTTAAGAATAAAGTTCTATCTGTTTGTATGTTAGAAATAAAATGAAGTTTCATCAGTTTACAAGTTAAGAATAAAGTTTTATCAGCTTGTATGTTAGAAATAAAATAAAGTTTCAAGAGTTTACAAGTTTCAACAGTGTATACGTTAGAAATAAAGTTTTAGCTGTTTGTATGTTAAAAATAAAATAAAGTTTCAACCGTTTACAAGTTAAAAATGAAGTTTCAATAGTGTATATGTTAAGAATAAAGTTCTATCTGTTTATATGTTAGAAATAAAAATGAAGGTTCACCAGTTTACAAGTTAAGAATAAAGTTTTATCTGCTTGTATGTCAGAAATCAAATAAAGTTTCACCAGTTTACAAGTTAAAAAATAAAGTTTCAATAGTGTGTACGTTAGAAATAAAGTTTTAGCTGTTTGTATGTTAAAAATAAAATAAAGTTTCAACCGTTTACAAGTTAAAAATGAAGTTTCAATAGTGTATATGTTAAGAATAAAGTTCTATCTGTTTATATGTTAGAAATAAAAATGAAGGTTCACCAGTTTACAAGTTAAGAATAAAGTTTTATCTGCTTGTATGTCAGAAATCAAATAAAGTTTCACCAGTTTACAAGTTAAAAAATAAAGTTTCAATAGTGTGTACGTTAGAAATAAAGTTTCAATAGTGTATATGTTAAGAATAAAGCTTTATCTGTTTGTATGTTAGACATAAAACAAAGTTTCAACCGTTAACAAGTTAAAAATAAAGTTTCAATAGTGTGTATGATGGAAATAAAGTTTAAGCGCTTTGTGCGTTAAAAATAAAGTTTCAACATTGTGTACGTTAAGAATAAAGTTCTATCTGTTTATATGTTAGAAATAAAAATGAAGGTTCATCAGTTTACAAGTTAAGAATAAAGTTTTATCTGCTTGTATGTCAGAAATGAAATAAAGTTTCACCAGTTTAAAAGTTAAGAATAAAGTTTCAATAGTGTGTATGATAAGAATATACTTCTATCTGTTTATATGTTAGAAATAAAATGAAGTTTCGTCAGTTTACAAGTTAAGAATACATTTTATCTGCTTGTATGTTAGAATTAAAGCAAAGTTTCAACCGTTTACAGGTTAAAAATAAAGTTTCAATAGTTAACACGTTAAAAATAAAGTTTCAATAGTGTGTATGTTAAGAATAAAGTTCTATCTGTTTGTATGTTAGAAATAAAATGAAGTTTCATCAGTTTACAAGTTAAGAATAAAGTTTTATCTGTTTGTATGTTAGAAATAAAACAAAGATTAAACCGTTAACAAGTTAAAAATAAAGTTTCAATAGTTTTCAAGTTAAAACTAATGTTTCAATAGTGCGTATGTTAAGAATAAAGTTTTATCTGTTTCTATGTTAGAAATAAAATGAAGCTTCACCAGTTTACAAGTTAAGAATAAAGTTTTATCAGCTTGTATGTTAGAAATAAAATGAAGTTTCAAGAGTTTACAAGTTTCAACAGTGTATACGTTAGAAATAAAGTTTTAGCTGTTTGTATGTTAAAAATAAAATAAAGTTTCAACCGTTTACAAGTTAAAAATGAAGTTTCAATAGTGTATATGTTAAGAATAAAGTTCTATCTGTTTATATGTTAGAAATAAAAATGAAGGTTCACCAGTTTACAAGTTAAGAATAAAGTTTTATCTGCTTGTATGTCAGAAATCAAATAAAGTTTCACCAGTTTACAAGTTAAAAAATAAAGTTTCAATAGTGTGTACGTTAGAAATAAAGTTTTAGCTGTTTGTATGTTAAAAATAAAATAAAGTTTCAACCGTTTACAAGTTAAAAATGAAGTTTCAATAGTGTATATGTTAAGAATAAAGTTCTATCTGTTTATATGTTAGAAATAAAAATGAAGGTTCACCAGTTTACAAGTTAAGAATAAAGTTTTATCTGCTTGTATGTCAGAAATCAAATAAAGTTTCACCAGTTTACAAGTTAAAAAATAAAGTTTCAATAGTGTGTACGTTAGAAATAAAGTTTCAATAGTGTATATGTTAAGAATAAAGCTTTATCTGTTTGTATGTTAGACATAAAACAAAGTTTCAACCGTTAACAAGTTAAAAATAAAGTTTCAATAGTGTGTATGATGGAAATAAAGTTTAAGCGCTTTGTGCGTTAAAAATAAAGTTTCAACATTGTGTACGTTAAGAATAAAGTTCTATCTGTTTATATGTTAGAAATAAAAATGAAGGTTCATCAGTTTACAAGTTAAGAATAAAGTTTTATCTGCTTGTATGTCAGAAATGAAATAAAGTTTCACCAGTTTAAAAGTTAAGAATAAAGTTTCAATAGTGTGTATGATAAGAATATACTTCTATCTGTTTATATGTTAGAAATAAAATGAAGTTTCGTCAGTTTACAAGTTAAGAATACATTTTATCTGCTTGTATGTTAGAATTAAAGCAAAGTTTCAACCGTTTACAGGTTAAAAATAAAGTTTCAATAGTTAACACGTTAAAAATAAAGTTTCAATAGTGTGTATGTTAAGAATAAAGTTCTATCTGTTTGTATGTTAGAAATAAAATGAAGTTTCATCAGTTTACAAGTTAAGAATAAAGTTTTATCTGTTTGTATGTTAGACATAAAACAAAGTTTAAACCGTTAACAAGTTAAAAATAAAGTTTCAATAGTTTTCAAGTTAAAACTAATGTTTCAATAGTGCGTATGTTAAGAATAAAGTTTTATCTGTTTCTATGTTAGAAATAAAATGAAGCTTCACCAGTTTACAAGTTAAGAATAAAGTTTTATCAGCTTGTATGTTAGAAATAAAATGAAGTTTCACCAGTTTACAAATTAAAAATAAAGTTTCAATAGTGTGTACGTTAGAAATAAAGTTTCAACCGTTTACAAGTTAAAAATAAAGTTTCAACAGTGTCTACGTTAGAAATAAAGTTTTATCTGTTTGTAAAGTACGATCGTAGGATTTACTAGTTTGCAAGTTAGACTCAGCATTCTACTAGTTGTAAATGAAAATATCGTTTCAGCCGTTTACAAGTTAAAAATAAAGTTTCAACGGTGTGTACGTTAGAAATAAAGTTTTAGCTGTTTATATGTTAGAAACAAAATAAAGTTTCAACAGTTTACAAGTTGAAAAATAAAGTTTCAACAGTGTATACGTTAGAAATAAATGAAAGTAAGACCTTCATCGTATGCGTATTCAAAGCATGTTTTGTAAATCAAATGTGTGTAGTCCTGACATGATAGAATCGCGTTAGAAATAAAGTTTCAGCCGTTTACAGATTAAAATAAAGTTTCAACAGTGTGTACGTTACAAATAAAGTTTTAGCTGTTTATATGTTAGAAACAAAATAAAGTTTCAACAGTTTACAAGTTGAAAAATAAAGTTTCAACAGTGTGTACGTTAGAAATAAATGAAAGTAAGACCTTCATCGTATGAGTATTCAAAGCATGTTTTGTAAATCAAATGTGTGTAGTCCTGACATGATAGAATTAAATGAACTTGACAAACGCGTTTGTCAAGCTTAATTCTATCATGTCAGGACTACACACATTTGATTTACAAAACATGCTTTGAATACTCATACGATGAAGGTCTTACTTTCATTTATTTCTAACGTACACACTGTTGAAACTTTATTTTTCAACTTGTAAACTGTTGAAACTTTATTTTGTTTCTAACATATAAACAGCTAAAACTTTATTTGTAACGTACACACTGTTGAAACTTTATTTTAATCTGTAAACTGTTGAAACTTTATTTTGTTTCTAACATATAAACAGCTAAAACTTTATTTTTAACTTGTAAACGGCTGAAACTTTATTTCTAACGCGATTCTATCATGTCAGGACTACACACATTTGATTTACAAAACATGCTTTGAATACGCATACGATGAAGGTCTTACTTTCATTTATTTCTAACGTATACACTGTTGAAACTTTATTTTTCAACTTGTAAACTGTTGAAACTTTATTTTGTTTCTAACATATAAACAGCTAAAACTTTATTTCTAACGTACACACCGTTGAAACTTTATTTTTAACTTGTAAACGGCTGAAACGATATTTTCATTTACAACTAGTAGAATGCTGAGTCTAACTTGCAAACTAGTAAATCCTACGATCGTACTTTACCAACAGATAAAACTTTATTTCTAACGTAGACACTGTTGAAACTTTATTTTTAACTTGTAAACGGTTGAAACTTTATTTCTAACGTACACACTATTGAAACTTTATTTTTAATTTGTAAACTGGTGAAACTTCATTTTATTTCTAACATACAAGCTGATAAAACTTTATTCTTAACTTGTAAACTGGTGAAGCTTCATTTTATTTCTAACATAGAAACAGATAAAACTTTATTCTTAACATATGCACTATTGAAACATTAGTTTTAACTTGTAAACTATTGAAACTTTATTTTTAACTTGTTAACGGTTGAAACTTTGTTTTATGTCTAACATACAAACAGATAAAACTTTATTCTTAACTTGTAAACTGATGAAACTTCATTTTATTTCTAACATACAAACAGATAGAACTTTATTCTTAACATACACACTATTGAAACTTTATTTTTAACGTGTTAACTATTGAAACTTTATTTTTAACCTGTAAACGGTTGAAACTTTGCTTTAATTCTAACATACAAGCAGATAAAATGTATTCTTAACTTGTAAACTGACGAAACTTCATTTTATTTCTAACATATAAACAGATAGAAGTATATTCTTATCATACACACTATTGAAACTTCATTCTTAACTTTTAAACTGGTGAAACTTTATTTCATTTCTGACATACAAGCAGATAAAACTTTATTCTTAACTTGTAAACTGATGAACCTTCATTTTTATTTCTAACATATAAACAGATAGAACTTTATTCTTAACGTACACAATGTTGAAACTTTATTTTTAACGCACAAAGCGCTTAAACTTTATTTCCATCATACACACTATTGAAACTTTATTTTTAACTTGTTAACGGTTGAAACTTTGTTTTATGTCTAACATACAAACAGATAAAGCTTTATTCTTAACATATACACTATTGAAACTTTATTTCTAACGTACACACTATTGAAACTTTATTTTTTAACTTGTAAACTGGTGAAACTTTATTTGATTTCTGACATACAAGCAGATAAAACTTTATTCTTAACTTGTAAACTGGTGAACCTTCATTTTTATTTCTAACATATAAACAGATAGAACTTTATTCTTAACATATACACTATTGAAACTTCATTTTTAACTTGTAAACGGTTGAAACTTTATTTTATTTTTAACATACAAACAGCTAAAACTTTATTTCTAACGTACACACTATTGAAACTTTATTTTTTAACTTGTAAACTGGTGAAACTTTATTTGATTTCTGACATACAAGCAGATAAAACTTTATTCTTAACTTGTAAACTGGTGAACCTTCATTTTTATTTCTAACATATAAACAGATAGAACTTTATTCTTAACATATACACTATTGAAACTTCATTTTTAACTTGTAAACGGTTGAAACTTTATTTTATTTTTAACATACAAACAGCTAAAACTTTATTTCTAACGTACACACTATTGAAACTTTATTTTTTAACTTGTAAACTGGTGAAACTTTATTTGATTTCTGACATACAAGCAGATAAAACTTTATTCTTAACTTGTAAACTGGTGAACCTTCATTTTTATTTCTAACATATAAACAGATAGAACTTTATTCTTAACATATACACTATTGAAACTTCATTTTTAACTTGTAAACGGTTGAAACTTTATTTTATTTTTAACATACAAACAGCTAAAACTTTATTTCTAACGTACACACTATTGAAACTTTATTTTTTAACTTGTAAACTGGTGAAACTTTATTTGATTTCTGACATACAAGCAGATAAAACTTTATTCTTAACTTGTAAACTGGTGAACCTTCATTTTTATTTCTAACATATAAACAGATAGAACTTTATTCTTAACATATACACTATTGAAACTTCATTTTTAACTTGTAAACGGTTGAAACTTTATTTTATTTTTAACATACAAACAGCTAAAACTTTATTTCTAACGTATACACTGTTGAAACTTGTAAACTCTTGAAACTTTATTTTATTTCTAACATACAAGCTGATAAAACTTTATTCTTAACTTGTAAACTGATGAAACTTCATTTTATTTCTAACATACAAACAGATAGAACTTTATTCTTAACATACACACTATTGAAACTTTATTTTTAACGTGTAAACTATTGAAACTATATCTTTCATTTACAAATAATAGAACGCTTAGTCTAACTTGCAAACTAGTAAATCTTATTCGTCATCAAATCTAACTGTTATAATCCTCATCATGGAAATCAATGTTCCACAGTCCTTTGAAAAAGATATGATCACCCTTCATCTAACCCATCCGTCGCATGATAACAACAACAACTCTTCGCATAATAACATTTATTGAATAACTGTAACAAGCATGCATTACAAATCAATGGTTTGAAACAGATAAAATAGATACAGCTGGTAACTGTCATATAGCGAGCAATGATAACCATATAGGACTTTGACAGTGTTGAGGTAAGGAGGAAAGAAGCATTGGTTATGAACGTAGCTACTACAACGAACAGACAAAATAGGAACACACAAATCCTTAATTCCAACGTGTACACTATTAAAACTTTATTTTCAGCTTGTAAACTGTTCAAACTTTATTTTTTATCTTGCACACTATTTAAACTTTATTTTAAAACTTGTAAACTATTGAAACTTTATTTTTAACTTGCAAACTATTGAAACTTTATTTTATTTCTAACATATAAACAGATAGAACTTTATTCTTAACTTGTAAACTGGTGAAACTTTATTTCTAACTGGTAAACTTTTGAAGTTTTATTTTTAACTTGTAATTGTTGAAGCTTTAATTTTAACTTGTAAACTCTTAAAACTTTATTTTTAACTTGTTAACGGTTGAAAATTTGTTTTATTTCTATCATAGAAACAGATAGAACTTTATTTCTAACGTACACACAATTGAAACTTTATCTTATTTCTAACATACAAACAGCTGAAACGTTATTTCTAATGCACATACTATTGGAACTTTTCTTTTAACTTATAATCTGTTGAAACTTTATTTTGACTTGTAAACTGATGAAACTTTATTTCTAACTGGTAAACTTTTGAAGTTTTATTTTTAACTTGTAATTGTTGAAGCTTTAATTTTAACTTGTAAACTGTTGAAACTTTATTTTTAACTTGTAAACGGTTGAAACTTTGTTTTATTTCTATCATACAAACAGATAGAACTTTATTCTTAACTTGTAAACTTCATTTTATTTCTAACATATAAACTGTTATAACTCTATTTTGAAGCACATAAACTATTAAAACTTTATTTCCAACGTGTACACTATTAAAACTTTATTTTCAGCTTGTAAACTGTTCAAACTTTATTTTTTATCTTGCACACTATTTAAACTTTATTTTAAAACTTGTAAACTATTGAAACTTTATTTTTAACTTGCAAACTATTGAAACTTTATTTTATTTCTAACATATAAACAGATAGAACTTTATTCTTAACTTGTAAACTAGTGAAACTTCATTCTATTCCTAACATATAAACAGATAGAACTTTATTTCTTAACTTATAAACTTAAAGAGATAGAACTTTATTCGTAACTTGTAAACTGGTGAAACTTCATTCTATTTCTAACATACAAACAGATAAAACTTTATTCTTAACATACACACACTATTGAAACATTAGTTTTAACTTGTAAACTCTTAAAACTTTATTTTTAACTTGTTAACGGTTGAAAATTTGTTTTATTTCTATCATAGAAACAGATAGAACTTTATTTCTAACGTACACACAATTGAAACTTTATCTTATTTCTAACATACAAACAGCTGAAACGTTATTTCTAATGCACATACTATTGGAACTTTTCTTTTAACTTATAATCTGTTGAAACTTTATTTTGACTTGTAAACTGATGAAACTTTATTTCTAACTGGTAAACTTTTGAAGTTTTATTTTTAACTTGTAATTGTTGAAGCTTTAATTTTAACTTGTAAACTGTTGAAACTTTATTTTTCACTTGTAAACGGTTGAAACTTTGTTTTATTTCTATCATACAAACAGATAGAACTTTATTCTTAACTTGTAAACTTCATTTTATTTCTAACATATAAACTGTTATAACTCTATTTTGAAGCACATAAACTATTAAAACTTTATTTCCAACGTGTATACTATTAAAACTTTATTTTCAGCTTGTAAACTGTTCAAACTTTATTTTTTATCTTGCACACTATTTAAACTTTATTTTAAAACTTGTAAACTATTGAAACTTTATTTTTAACTTGCAAACTATTGAAACTTTATTTTATTTCTAACATATAAACAGATAGAACTTTATTCTTAACTTGTAAAGTGGTGAAACTTTACTTTTTATCTTGTAAACTTTATTTTGTTTCTAACATACAAACAGATAAAGCTTTATTTCTAACGCACACACTATTGAAACTTTATTTTCAATCTGTAAACTGTTGAAACGATATCTTTCATTTACAAATAGTAGAACGCTTAGTCTAACTTGTAAATCTTATGACACTTCATATGGGTGATGATGGTAGATGAAATAGTGTTAAATAAAATTTAGATAGCTTACACTTCTGATACAGGGATAGCAATCCACTGCGATCCATGTGTAAAGAGCTTGTTAGACTACGGATGGGCTTAAGTGGATGATTTAACCATGTATACTTTTCATTTGGAAATAGTAGCACGCTTAGTCTAACTTGCAATTCTTATAACATTTCATATGGATGATAATGGTAGATGAAATAGTGTTAGATAAAATTAAGATAGCTTACACTTCTGATATAGGGATAGCAATCGACTGCGATCCATGTGTAAAGAGCTTGTTAGACTACGGAAGAGAGAAGTGTGTTATGTTGCGTGTGGCGCGTGAGTGTCCTCCCATTTCATTCCATTCATCAATTCGTCTCATTGATAGAGACAGGTAGAACTCATGGTTCTCATAACGTATGCAATGGAAAGTTTTAGGCAACCTTCGACAGTTGGCTAAATGTCGCCCTGGCGCGAATGCATACTACGTTGAGACAGAGGCAATCACTTGCAAACATGACGCAGAGAGGTTTAACAAGATTGACCATTGCCGAATGTCCCTTGCGGTATACATAGCTACGGGTTTCACCGCCGCCCTTTACAGGAACGCCCGTCGAAAGGAAGTATTACACCGAACTTCATTTGCAACGTTCAAGTTGACTGATAGCAGATTCAACTTAATGATAGTATTCGCCAGTCCGAAGACTGCCCAGGGCAAACCGCGAGGAGGTTCTATCATGTCTTGCCCCATGGTGGCCCTTAAGAGAGCCGATGGTTCGTTCTCGGGAGTAACGTCATCTTACACCCTACCAATTCTACTGAGAGAGTCTTTGACTCTCTCTTTGGTAGCACTGTCGACTTCCACACTAACTGGTACATGGCTAAAAAGTGGAATGTAGCGCCATTCCGTTGGATTGACAGCAGTTGCTGTCATCGGATTGCCAATCCGAGCAAGATTATTAAAAACTCTGTCTTGCTCCTCTAGCCTGACAAACTCCTCAAATAAATTTCGCGGCCTTAACTGCGGTCCGCGAGGAGAGCTGACTTGACTGTTCGGCGTCTGCATGATTGAAATGAAATGAGAGGCAGTGGTTTATATACCCCTCTAATGCGACGCAACCTTCAACTTGACTGATAGCAGATTCAACTTAATGATAGTATTCGCCAGTCTAAAGACTGCCCAGGGCAAAGCGCATTGAAGGCTCTATCATGTCTTGCCCCATAGTGGCCGATTATACGGTAGTATGTTAGTAGATTTCAATCACTGAAAAAGGAAGATGAGAATCATTTCATTTGTCTCATCAACGTTTATCATGGGAGCAATCATTGAAGGGGCATCTAATGAATTACATTTCACTCTACTCCATATCATAAAGACTAACCTTTGTCGAATGGCTGAAGTACTCTGACCTGGCGAGCTTGCCCCATAGTGGCCGATTATACGGTAGTATGTTAGTAGATTTCAATCACTGAAAAAGGAAGATGAGAATCATTTCATTTGTCTCATCAACGTTTATCATGGGAGCAATCATTGAAGGGGCATCTAATGAATTACATTTCACTCTACTCCATATCATAAAGACTAACCTTTGTCGAATGGCTGAAGTACTCTGACCTGGCGAGAGAAAACGTCACGTTGAGTATGAAGTCGAATGCCCAACATGAGCAACGGCTCAGAGGTTTCGGTCTAACAAACGACGAACAACCCGTGCAACACAATCCCTCTACGGCAGTACCCGCCGTCCCGAAGGAACGCTCGAGCAAAGGAGGTATTACAGCGATGATGTGCTTTATGAGCAGAAGTGAATCTCTTGATAGCAAGATACTATTCAACTAGATAGCAAGTCAAAACAACCTGATAGCAGGACAAATGTATAGTCAGTAATTTACACTTAGTGAGGAATGATAGATTTGAGTGTAGTGAGTGGCACTCGATCCCGTCGACAGCCCGAAGGCCTTGTACTGATCACTAGGGAAGTGAGAGATCTTCCCCGATACCCGCTATTTACAGCTTAAGACATCATTGTCACTGCCCCGAAGTGGTAACAGTAACGTCGAGTCAAAGGTAGTGAACAGTAGCTGGGATCTAACCCCTCAAAGCTGCCTTAGACTTAGTTAAATTTGAAATCTGATAGCAGATTTGAACTCAGCATACTTGAAAACCTTGAGGAAACATCCCAAGTTATTGCTTTGATCAGCTTGATAGCAAGCCGTAGAGAGCTTGATTCACCAGCGTTTTGCAATGGAGATGTTTAGAGGCCACCCATGACAAGATAGCTAAGACTCAACCGATTGGCGTTCAAAGTGCTACGTTGAGAGCTGTGTCAAATGCCCAACATGAGACATGAGTTGTCCCAGCGGTTACGGTCTCAAATATGACACATTCCCTTGCCACACTTATCACTACGGCATCGTCCGCCGTCCCGAAGGAACACCCTGTCAGTGGAATATTACAGCAAAACTCTCCGTGTCTTGCTCACTTTCAGTGAAAAGCCGCTTATACCATGAGAAGACTGGCTCAGACATCATTAAAAATGCTTTCATTGACTTCAGCAGGGTCGAAAACCCCAGAAAACCTCCAAAACTAGTGAATTTAAATTTTTCAACTTTTTAGCACTACTTATGAAATTTTATAAGTAGTCCATCACTTAGGGCAGGTCAATAGCGACCGAACCTTTTTTGAATCAAGTCAAACGGACTTGTAGAAGCAAAGTTACAAGCCTTTAAAGTTTTGGAGTCTTTTATGGCCTGGAGACGAAGGCCATCTCCTGGCGAACCTCTAAGTCTGACGCCTTAGCTGATATCAGCAATGAAATTTTCTAAGTCGGTTTCTTACAGAAACTCGGAATTTGGAATGTCCGAAGCTATCATCGGAGCTCAGAGAGACGACCTACTTCTGACAATCGTTCTCCTCTAAATGACAAGTCTCTCTCGGTTCCCAGCTTATATAGTGTGTGGTGATCAGCTGATGACGTAACACCCATCATCCAAACACTAAAAAACCCGTCTATCTCCGGTTCTAGTGCTCCGATTGAGCTGGAAATACACCATTTCCATGTAGAATTTGACGCTGAATCCGAATCTGGCCTCCGTTTTCCCATCCGATGCTTCGTTTTGGCTCTACAGTAGGCAGCCATCGCAAAAATTCCGAAAAATGTTGAAAATTTTTCTCGCCGATTGACTTGAAACTCTCCGATTGACATGAAACTCATCATACAGATAAAGAATTTCACGCTGATTCCAAATCTAAAATCCGTTTTCCCATCCGAGCCTTCGTTTTGAAGCTAGAGCCCAAAACGTCCCAAATTCTAACTCTGTCGTTTTTCACCAATGTCCCAAAATCTTAAATGGCGTCTCACATCTAAACGAAGACAGATAGGAACAAGCCGATTCTTTCACTGAATTTGTCTCACTCTTAGCTTTCAAACGAGCTATGGCACGACAAAATCCGTCCACTGGAAGCCAAAATCGAAGCAAGCTGTCCAGAGGGGGGGGGGACGTCAGCGAAATTTTTCTCGCCGATTGCCTTGAAACTCACCATACAGATAGAGAATTTCACGCTGATTCCAAATCTGAAATCCGTTTTCTCATCCGATGGTTCGTTTGGGCGCTACACACCAAAACGTCCCAAATTCTAACTCTGTCGTTTTTCACCAATGTCCCAAAATCTTAAATGGCGTCTCACATCTAAACGAAGACAGATAGGAACAAGCCGATTCTTTCACTGAATTTGTCTCACTCTTAGCTTTCAAACGAGCTATGGCACGACAAAATCCGTCCACTGGAAGCCAAAATCGAAGCAAGCTGTCCAGAGGGGGGGGACGTCAGCGAAATTTTTCTCGCCGATTGCCTTGAAACTCACCATACAGATAGAGAATTTCACGCTGATTCCAAATCTGAAATCCGTTTTCTCATCCGATGGTTCGTTTGGGCGCTACACACCAAAACGTCCCAAATTCTAACTCTGTTAAAATTTTGAAGAAAAATTTTTTCTCACCGATTGCCTTGAAACTCACCCTACCGATGCAGAATTTCACGCTGAATCCGAATCTGGCAGCCATTTCACCATCCACGACAACCTAGACGGTCGCCCACGTCAACCTAGACGGTCGCCCACGTCAACCTAGACGGTCGCCCACGTCAACCTGGACGGTCGCCCAAGTCAACCAGGCGGTCGGACCAACTCACTCGAGTCTCACACTCTGTCGTTGCAGAGGGGGGGGAGTCAGCGAACATGTTGTGAACGGGAACCCACCTGGCCGGCACTCCACGACAGACCACAACCTCTGTCGTTCCAGAGGGGGGGGGACTCAGACCCGAAGCACCACGGCGGCCGACCACGACACTCTACCGTTCCAGAGGGGGGGGAGGGCGCGCTGTGTTTATTATGGATCTTTTGTTACTACTTTGGTGTTTTTGCCTTTGTTTTGGAGACTTGTTATAGTCGTTTGAAAAGACTATGTAGTATTCAAAGACCGAAAACTTCTCTATCATCCCTGCTTTGATTCCTGCATGTTACCTTTTGGGACCAACTGCACCCTTTCCATGTCTATTTCAGATCTTTCCAAATGAATTTCAGACATCAGATGGATTTTAGATTTCTCTAATTGAATTTCAGATATGTCAGAAACCCAACTTTGAAGGCATCTTAAATTCAAATGGAGAATCTCCAATTCATCTGGAAATGTCTGAAATTCATTTGGGTAGATCTGAAATCGATTTGGAACTATCTGAACCATCTGAGCCAGAAATGGAGGATGTGTAGTTTGTTCTCAACGAAGATCGGACAATACGCCAGAAGTTAGAAGCTATCATACAGATATTCTTCTACTCATCACAGATATCTTTTGTTACCAAATATCTCACGAGTTTGCAGTCTTTATATATCTTCCAATATGGTCGTTCATGTATAAGGCTGTGGTGGACTGTGTGCTTATGCTTCACATGTTCATCAACACATGGAGAATTTGTATCATTATAATCAAGGCTGCATAATAAAGCTTAACTTTCAAGCTACAAACAAACTCCCAAATAAAATGCACTATTCTTGCTCCAGATCTTTTACATTGCATGAAATTATAGTAAAGGAAAAAAATTCACGTTATCCTAAACGGTGTCTGTGTGATAATATTAAAAATGTCAACAAATTACCACAAGCCACTGGTGGCAAAGGAATGCTCAAAAATCCGCGGAATGGACTCGTATTACTACGATTGTTTTAATCGAAATAATATGATGAAATCAAGAGATTTAGAACATCCATTGATGTGTCCATGCCTCGGCTGTGGTATTAAACGCAAAAATTATATCACAAAAATTCAAAATTTTCAATTTTTCAAGATCGCTTTATTCGAGATAATGATGAAATCAATAGTTTTAGACCCATCCTATCGGTGTGTAGCTGCCTCGGCTGTGGAAGTCAAAGTCGAAGTCAAAGTATAGAGCCTATCACAGTAGTGAAAACTGCGCCCTACTTGCGAGGGATAGGTACATGGATGGGTACATGTAAAATTCAGTGTTATCAATAGGAACATGGATAGGTACATGTATAATTCAGTGCTATGACTAGGAACATATATGACATCTGTTTTACTGGATAGGTACATGTGTTTGGTACACTCGGTTGAGTACACTGTGTTTCGGAACGTCTATGATCGAACTTGTGTGACTTGGTTCTGAGTACTTGGGTACGTACCGATAGACGTCCGTTGTTTGATTTTGAATGGGTTTGCTCAATTGCGACTATTGTGACTATTGCAACCATTGTAATCAAGATGACAGTCACATTGATTTTCCTTTTTACGTAGACAAACTATGCTAAAAATATGAGATAGTTGTTTGATGACATACATAATGATGACTAGCATCCCAACGTCGTGGGTTGTCGCAAGAGACCTTGGATATTCGTTCAAAGCTATAGAAACTGTAACAAATCTCAGTGAAAATATCAACGCTGGTGATTTAGTTGATCGACTAATGGATCTAGATGAGCATGCTATGAATCACAATTTGGATCGTAGGTGGATAGAGGATTTCTCCATGCTACACTGCAATGATAGTGAAATTAGGAGGATGAAATTGGAACGATATGGAAAGAAGGAGACATTTGACACTTGTCAAATGATTTTGTGTTTTAATAAAAAGTTCTCCCTATAAAAGTGACTTCAGAAGGAAATTAGAAGAAGAGACATTTAAATTGCTATGTGAGGGGAACTGCGTTAAATGTTTTAAACAGGAACGATCCCTTCTCTTTTTACCATGTTCTCATAGCGTTATGTGTTCTATATGTTATGTACCCTTTGAAACTTCATCTTGTCCCCTTTGTGATCAAGAAATATCTTCAACAGTCACTGTATATCGTGCATGATGAGTCATCATGCACGTCTGTGATTGGTCACTATTGTGTCTTTGTGTGGCTTTTCTATATAAGGAGGACATTGCACCGTTCTATTTCAAGCATAATTTGAGGCTAATACAATGTCAATCAGCATGTCGTTCACTACCAACATTCCCATTTCAATAATTTACTGAAGTCAACTCTTCACCGGCAATATATTTTATTCTGCCGTAAATATAACTGGCTATATAGCGGATTTGGTGGATTTGATGGAGGAAATAGTGAAGTATTTCCGCTGCGGAGAGGACGTTGTGGTGCAGAGAATGTTAATGAGAGTCGTGAACAACGCTCTTATACGAGTTGCAAGATTTTGGCTCAATGAAGTATTTCGCCCACTAGCTCAAACTGATATTGTACCGGAATACTCTCGCTGCTGCTGCAGCAGTATCCAACGGAAACACAACACATGTCTCCATGACATTATCACCTCCAGCTACTTTGACGAGAAGGGTGACAAATGTAAATTGGACTTATTCAGTGGACCGCCATCAATAAGCATCAATGTGGCTGCTCAAGGACATTCTGAGGTAATCAGTTTGCGGGCATACTATGCCAATATTTTAAAGACTTTCCATTCAAAGCCCTGCTGTATGTGCTGTCCTATTTCAAAACATCTAATGAAAGACATTGATCAGCTCATAACTGCTACAAATCAGACTGTAGCCGATGTGAGTGTGTATCAGTTTCCCTCTACAACTTGTTAAGTGTTTTGTGTAATTTTATAAGTACCAGCAACAAACTCTGCGTGATATGTAAATGCTTGTAAACTTTTGTGTATAATGTTGTAAGTACTAAGCAAAAATTGTAATTGTATTATCTATTTCCATATTAGAATAAAAATGTCTGTAAAACGGAAGGCATCTTCTCGTCAATCGAAACGGTCCTTCAAACCTTCAAGTCAGTTTAAAAAGGCGTTGCGAAAGTTAAACAGGATACATGATAATAAGAAGAAGTGTAAATTGATTCAAAATTCAAGTGATGATTTCATTCGCGATTTAGCTTTTGCAATACACAAATGTCTACCTATTTACAAGCCTCTATTGAATGCTGGCTCTTTGAATAGCATGAAAAAGTTTTCAAATCCAAGGAGTAGTGATAAGAAAAGGCGAGACTTAATTCAGCGCGGTGGTGGTGGGTTTCTAAGTATGTTAAATGATATTGGAAACAGTATTAATGGTGTAATCAATAGTCCGCTAGGAAGGATTGCAGCAACTGCTGCAATGTTAATATAACGTTAACGAATCATAAAGTGACACGTCATCACTTTGATTGATGAGTCATATATAGGTGTATATAAGGAAGACGCTTTAATGATATTTTATCACTTTCAAGTGACAAATCATTTGCGCTGGTTGAAAGCTCCGAATTGGCACTTGTTGAAACATGAATCAGAAAATGTATACAATCAGAGAGGAAGGTGACGCTTTTGAGCAAGATCTTTTGAAGCTTCGTCCGACACGAAAGGTGCAAGGGATTGGAAATACATTCTACTTTCAAACCTTGAATTATGGTGATGATGGCTTTTATCTTCAAGTTCCATTTTTCCACAGTAATGGCATGTCTACATCAGGGTATAGCAATATGAGACAAATGCGAGTGACTTTTCCAAAATGGCAACAGGTGATTCTTAAAACTATTGACTCTTTCGCGAAAGAATGTGTTGAGCTGCCTGAAAGTGCTCCCACTCATTGGAGAAAGGCATTACAGGAAGGAGTTGGTTACAAGGAATTGCCGGAATTCGATACACTGTTTTTAAAATTATCGGATCATTTTCAAGCATTCGATCTCTTTACAAACGCGATGGAATGTGAGGATCTCAAACGGGGTCGCTATATGGGCTTAGTGCACGTTACCGGACTTTCTATTGGCTCACATGGTTCGACTGGTAAAGTCGCATCTTTACAAATGAAGGTTCTTCAACTAGTCTATGAACCACTACCAATTGATAAATGCTTAATTAACATTGATAAGACTGCTTCAAGTGATGAGAAGGAAGAGAGCAAAAAGCGAGGGCGGAAATCTAAAGATGGGAATCTTAAATTGAAGTTGAAGCGCCAAGATGCTGACTTGAAAACTTTCTACAATCCTAATTGTGATGAGGAAACACAAATGTTTTAATTTGTAAATGTAAATTGAAAGTTTCTATTCTGAATGTAAATAAACGTGATCTGGAACATGTGTCTGTTTTTGTTGTTCTAAGCAAAATTAGCGGGATGATGAGTTTAATGTTAATGGAATTATAAGATGACAGATTTTCGTCTATTCAATGATCGCACAATGTGTGTCGCTGGACCGAGTCAGTCCGGTAAAATTACATTTTTAACTCAATTGCTACAATATAGAAATGAAATGTTTAACAAGGAAATTAAGAGAGTCAAATGGTATTATGGAATATTTCAACCACAACTACATTCTGCACAGGTTATGAGGTGAAGCAAGGGTTGCCATCAACTGAGGATATCAAAGCAGGTGACTTACTAGTATTAGATGATCTATTACGTGAAAGCAAATATTCAAAGGATGTAACTGAAATGTTCATTCAAACTGCACATCATAGGGAAGCTTTTATTATCTACATCACCCAAAACATCTTCGATGGAGGGAAAGAGCAAAGAACTAGAAGTTTGAATACACATTATTTGGCAATATTTAAAAATCCAAGAGATAGCAGTCAGATACATCATCTCAGTAGACAGATATTACCTCAACAACCTAAAGTACTTTCAAAAATATATGAAGATGTAACAAAGAAACCACATGGCTATCTATTTATTGATCTAACCCAGGAATGTCCGGAACGACTTCGATTTCGAACAAATATCATACCTAATTCCGCTGAACCAATGACAGTTTTCTCGGTTCAAGTTAGTTTTAAACAATGTACTTTGTTGCCTTATTATTTTCAAACATGTCGTATTCAAAGATGGTAGTCATTCCTCAAGAGGAGTATGTACAATTGACTACATTACAAAGTGCACAGGAAGTCAAAAATGTAGATCAACCTATTACGAATCAACTTAAGGAACTAACACAAAAGGATATGGAAATTCAGATGACTAAGGATCCCTATCGACGAATGCAGTTAGCAGCTGAAAGCATTGATGAGAGGCGAGAGATTCGTGACAAGTTGCGACGATTTATAACCTTGTCAACACCTTGACCATATCGTGTGCGCGCTGAGCTATGATTTGACTTCATTGATCCACATGTGAAGTTCAATGAGAGAGGGGAGATAATAGATGAAACAACTGGTGATGTTATTAGAAATAGTCACATAGATGACCTTCTACAATATGCTGTCAGAGATGTAAGGGGAAAACTATGTGCACCACAAGGGTGGACATATTTTCAGAAAATTTTATCTGATCAAAATGTACCACACAATATTATTGGAGGACCGACTGTGAATGAGTTGGATAAGGGTCACTTACAAGATGGATCAAAAAGTAAAACACCCACGATGGCGGTCAAGCGAGAGCTTCATGATCCCGATGATCTGCAACCAAAAAGAGCTACTAGGCGCTCAATGCGTGTTGCGAAGGAGTATAGTAAATATTAAGCAAATATGAATTAAGCCTTGCCTCTCTCATATCATGTCGTTACAAAAATTTTGCTGTTGTTTGAAATCTGCGCTCGAAGGTAAAGGAAAAGAGGGCATAGAGGTTGATATCAATTGTGTTAGCAGTTGCTGTGCGAGTAATACGCGTGCAAATCAGAACAAAGACGATGAGTACAGCAGTGAAACTCAGAAAGATTCATTACGACCTAAATCACCCCGCACGTTTCAGTCGTCCGGAGGTTCTAGCTCGTGCAGCAGGTATGGGAATAGAGAAAGTCAAGAAGTGGTTAAGGAGTCAACCGACTTACACTCTTCACAAAAATGCGAGAAAGCGGTTTCCAACGAGAAAATATGTTGTTGACAATATAGATAGTCAATGGCAAGCGGACTTGGCTGACATGCAACAGATATCACAGTACAATGATGGCTATAAATACATCTTAACCGTAATAGATATTTTATCTCGCTATACTTGGGCACGTGCGCTGAAATCTAAACGAGGACCAGAAGTTGAAGCGGCTTTTCAGAGCATTTTCGATGAGGGGCGTGTTCCGCAAAGAATACAGACCGATCAAGGGAAGGAATTCGAAAACTCTCATGTTCGAAGTCTCCTTAAAAGTCATGATGTGGAATTGTTTAGTGTCAAAAGTGCTTATAAAGCTGCCATTGTTGAGAGGTTCAATCGCACACTGAAGACAAAAATATGGCGCTATTTCACTGCAAAAAATACACATGTTTGGGTAGGTGAGTTGAAGAAATTTGTTAAGAATTACAATGAAAGCTACCATCGAATCATTAAGATGAGACCAGTTGATGTTGCCCCAGATAATGCGGTGGATGTATGGTTTCGATTGTATGATAAGAAAGCAAAAAACATTTTCAATGAAAAGAAAATTAATGTTGGTGATAGAGTTCGGATTTCAAAGGTTAAGTCTACATTTGAGAAGGGGCATCTACCTAATTGGACTGAAGAAGAGTTTTTTGTAGATGAAGTAAATAGAAAATTTAGACCCACCATGTATAAATTAATAGATTACCATGTTAACCCAATTGAAGGAAAATTTTACTCATATGAATTGCAAGTAGTAGACAGAAGTGAATAGGTGTATGTGATTGACAAAATAATTAGGAAGAAAGGTCATGGCAATCAAAGGTAATATCTAGTTAAATGGAAAGGGTATCCTGATTCATTCAATAGCTGGATAACGCACCAGGATCTACAAAATGTGGAGGTGGGAGACACTCGTAACTTTTAAGCTAATATGGCATTTGACTTCTTCCATATATGAGTTTAACATGTCTACTAACTTCAACATCATTCTTCCAAGCAATAGCAACCCCAAGATATTCCCAAGTAACAAGCCATCTCTATACTCTGTTGAATTCGCTAATCCAATTACTCTGCATGGACCCCATGAAGTTGTTCTAACTGAAATTACTTATTACAACGATATCAGTTTGCTAAAAAACAATTATTTTGAATTACATAAAGAAGTACGAGAGAAGGATGATTGTTTTCGCATATTTCACAATAGTCTACATGGTACATGGGCTTTTCATCATCTAACTTTACATCCTTTTTCAACATCTTTACCATCTGTCCAAAACATGATTATAATTCAAAAGGCATTTGCAACGTCAACTTTTGATTCTAAGGTTCCCACAATGAGCTTGCAAGATACAGAAAAGGAAATCGGTAGAATGTTTGAACGAATAAATGATCTCTTCAAGCTGACTTTGAATAAATTCTACAAACCAGTCATAAAGGGGTCAACAAAATTGATGAAGGAAGGGAAGCATGTTCTTCTTGTATTAGGTAAGGATTTGAGTCATACTTTGGGGAATTCCAAAACAACTTTCTCATCAAGGTATTGGTACAATGGATGTGGGTGGAATTCGGAGAGGAAAGTCACTGATTTTCAATGTAAAATTGTGCCATTGTGTGCATTACAAAAAAGGAGCATCCGAGTAAAAAATCAATTTGAGGTCATTAGAAGTGTTGAAGATTTTGCAAGAAAGTTTCAAGGATCAGTGCCAGAAACGTTAATGACTTGTGAATATAAGAAAGAGAAAGTAACTTTATTTACTGCTGAAACGGAGACAGAACTTCTTGTTATTACTAAAAAGACACCATTGGAAAAGTCTGATTCCGCTGTTATTGAATTCGGATCTGAAATGACTGGGATGTTTAAGGGCCTTGAAAGCGCACCTTGGTTGACAGAATTAAATGATACATTCAAGGTTCAATTGTCCTCTTCTAGACTCAAAGCATCAACAAATGTTTCATGGGATATCCACGCATACAGCGAAGACATATTGGGTGATGATTTGTCTACTTCCAGTGAACTTGTAAAAAGAGTTAATTTGAACATTGAAAGCTTGAAAACGCCATCTGAATTGTGTACGAAGTTAAATGAGTTTGGTGTAGATTACCTTGATGCAGATGAATATCACTTTTCTTATGATCCACAAAAGAAACGCATGATTCTAAAGGTAGGGAAGAACTCTCTTATCAAGCTGGATAGCGTGTTAACGACCACATTGGGATTCTCAAAATCAACTATTTATGAAGGCACATCAATAGGCAATACAGCCCCATCACTAGAGCGTGATATAAGTAACTTATACGTCTATTGTAACATTATTGAATATACAAGGGTTGGCGACATTGAGTCCCCACTTCTGCGCACATTTCCTCTCTCATCCGTAAGGAAGCAACTAATCAATCGAGAATTTTTTAACACAATGTATCTACCAATCAGCCGAAAGTACATCAATAGAATTGACATATCAATTCATGATGACGCAGGAGAAGTAGTACCGTTCTGTGGGGGTGTTACTGTTTTGACCCTACATATTAGGTCAACAGAATAAGGCTTTACGCTATTGTGACTTCCATAGTTATTCAATAGTCATAATGACAAGCATTTACAGTAGACCATCATATCAGAGCGGTTATCCCGTGTTTGCTGGAAGTAGACGAAAGTTGGAGGAGGCATATTTGGTGCACTAAGACTTTAAAAAATAAACAAATTAAAAAAAAAATAAAAAAAAAAAGCTTTTAAAAAAAAAAAATAAAAAAATTTAAAAATAAGGGAAGAAATACAAAACAAAAAATAAGCTTACTAATGTCAAAACAAAACAAAAAATAAGATAAGAAAAAAAAAGATTAAATAAAAAAAAAATTTTAGTTACAAAAAGATTAAAAAATTTAAGAAAAAAAAAAGAAAAAAAAAAATTTTACAAAAAAAAATTTATTTAAAAATTTAAAAAAAACAAGTAAATAACAATTAAATAAAAAAAAAAAAAATTAAAAGAAAATAAAAAAATTTAAATCGTTAAATCAATAAAATATAACAAAAAAAAAAAAAATAAAAAAAGACCAGATGCTATGAAGTAAAAAAAAAGAAAAGAAATTAAAAAATTAAAAAAAAAATTAAATCAAAAAAAAAAAAAAAAAAAATTAAAAAAATTTAAAAACTTTTACAAAAAAAAAAAAAAAATACACAAAAAATTTTATTAAAATTTTTATGCTTAAGATTTCTAAAAAAGGTTAAAAAAAAAAACGTATCCAAAAAAACAGTGTGGTTATAGGTATTATGTGGGGGTACCTTCAGCAGGTCAGTATAACGAATCCCCTTAGTGACTTTCATCAGCCTTC